>OZ005649.1:370299933-370787433 GCA_963930645.1 Salticus scenicus | reverse complement strand
AAAAAAGTTTGTTTCTATATCTTACTAATTTTTTATGCAGAAACGTATCTGGATATCTATTATTAAATATACTGTTTAAAATAGTAAGAAAGAGAGTAATAACTATCAATGACTCTAATTTTTATAAAATTAAATTTATAGAAGATTATTAGAAAAAGAAATTGAAAAATTATAAATAAGTAAATAAATAAATAAATAAATAAATAAATAAATAAATAAAATAAACCGTTCATTTTCAAAACGTGCTAAATTTTTAAGGAGAAGCGTACCTGCATAGCTGTTATTAAATTTACAATTCAAATTAAGAAAGGGAGTAGTAACTGTTGATAAATGTAATTTTTATTAAGTTAAATTTATAGATGATTATTAGTAAAAGAAATTAAATAATCTATATTAATAAAATCAGAGTTTTGTCTGTAAATTTGTCGGAATCAAAAAATTTTGCGATATCTTCACGTTTCACACCCCATGAAAGCCGAAAATGACTTCAGAAAATTTTGCCTGTGTGTGTGTGTGTGTGTGTGTGTCTGTGTGTATGTCATCGTGTCCGAATGTCGCTTTTTTTGTCCGGGCATCACTCGAGAACGGCTGAACGGAATTCAACGACGCTTGGCAAGAATTTAGGTCTTCACCCAACTTAAAATTATATCTATCAATTTTTCAGAAATTCCCCCCCGTTCACCCCCTGGGGGGGTAAAAGACTAAAACACGTTTGTCCGGGCATCACTTGAGAACGGCTGGACGGAATTCAACGACGCTTGGCAGGAATTTAGGTCTTCACCCAACTTGAAATTATATCTATCAACTTTTCGGAAATTCCCCCCCGTTCCCCCCTAGGGGGTAAAAGACTAAAACACGTTTGTCCGGGCATCACTCGAGAACGGCTGGACGGAATTCAACGGCGCTTGGCAGAAACTTAGGTCTTCACCCAACTTGAAATTATATATATAGAAATTTTCAAAATTATAATTAGTGTTTAAATTGTGGGTAAAAAACGCCTGCGCATGCGCCATAAATATCTTTTCACTAAAATGCTTTGAATGAAAAAATGAAATATAAAAAGAAATTTTTAAGTTAAAGACTTTTGTATTCGCGTGATTTTCACTACAAATTATGAAAAGATTGAAATGAAGTGTTGCCATCTAAGTTTCATACTTTAGTTAATTTTAAAAAATCTAATTGTCGTATCGAAAAACTGTTTACACCCCAGGATTCAGAAAAATCACCTCTTTCATTTGGTACTGAATTTGTAACGATTGGTCCGATATTTCTAATTTATTTTTCCCTTTATCCGTTTTTCCGTTGCCACTTAAATTTCATACTTTAGTTATTTTTTAAAAATCTAATTGTCGCATTGAAAACCTGTTTGAACCCCTGGATTCAGCAAAATCGCCGCTTTCATTCGGTATCAAATTTATAAATATAGGTCTGATATTTCTAATTTATTTTACCCTTTTTCCGTTTTCAACCCAGATTCGATATGGAACAGCTTTAGTATTGGATCCCTTTGGCAAAATTTGAAATTCGGTACCGAAGTAGCTCGGACGTTTCTTGCCAAGATCTTTATTTGCACAATTGAGATAGCCAATTCAGTTCATCGCAAAAATGGCTTAAAATATTTAAAGTCACCAAAGGGTTCCGATACTTAAGCTGTGCTTTTTGTATTTATTAGTGCTAGAGGCCTATTTCAGTCGGTACAGTTGTCGAATTTTTATAGGTCACTATTAATTAGTGCTAGAGGCCTATTTCAGTCGGTTTATTTAATGGGGATTTATTGAATGAAGTCCCCCCCAGGCACAACTTTGACATGAGTCCCCCCCTGGCCCAACTTTGACATGAGACCCCCCAGGCCCAACTTTGACATGACTCCCCCCAAGGTACCCCTATTTCAGTCGGTACAGCGTTGTCGAATTTTTATAATACCCTCTTAATAGTGCTAAGGGCCTATTTCAGTCGGTTTATTGAATGTGGATTTATTGAATGAAGTCCCCCCCAAGGCACAACCTTGACATGAGTCCCCCCCAAGGTACCCCTATTTCAGTCGGTACAGCGTTGTCGAATTTTTATAATACACTCTTAATAGTGCTAAGGGCCTATTTCAGTCGGTTTATTGAATGGGGATTTATTGAATGAAGTCCCCCCAAGGCACAACTTCGACATGAGTCCCCCCCAAGGTACCCCTATTTCAGTCGGTACAGCGTTGTCGAATTTTTATAATACACTCTTAATAGTGCTAAGGGCCTATTTCAGTCGGTTTATTGAATGGGAATTTATTGAATGAAGTCCCCCCAAGGCACAACTTTGACATGAGTCCCCCCCCAAGGTACCCCTATTTCAGTCGGTACAGCGTTGTCGAATTTTTATAATGCACTCTTAATAGTGCTAAGGGCCTATTTCAGTCGGTTTATTGAATGGGGATTTATTGAATGAAGTCCCCCCCAAGGCACAACTTTGACATGAGTCCCCCCCAGGCCCAACTTTGACATGAGTCCCCCCCAAGGTACAACTTTGACATGAGTCCCCCAAGGCCCAACTTTGACATGAGTCCCCCCCAGGCCCAACTTTGACATGAGTCCCCCCAAGGCCCAACTTTGACATGAGTCCCCCCCCCAAGGTACAACTTTGACATGAGTCCCCCCCAAGGCACACCTTTGACATGAGTCCCCCCCCAGGCCCAACTTTGACATGAGTCCCCCCCAGGCCCAACTTTGACATGAGTCCCCCCAAGGCCCAACTTTGACATGAGTCCCCCCCCAAGGTACAACTTTGACATGAGTCCCCCCCAAGGCACACCTTTGACATGAGTCCCCCCAAGGCATACCTCCCCCTCATTGGGAAAAAGAGAAAAAACGTTGTTTTGCGGCTATAAGACAGTTTGGACTGCCAACGCTATTTGTTACAATATCTGCAGCTGAAACACATTGGTTTGATTTAATGGAAACTTTATCATGGAATTTAGATCGTCACTAATTAACTAAAGAAGAATTTGTCGATATTAACAAGTTTAGCAGTAGGCCTCTGGCACTAAATTAAAATCTGTCAATGTCAGATTTTCATGTTTTAAATAATGAAATAATGTCGTGTCTGTATAATTTTTATTTTTTATTTATTTTTTTTATTTATAATACTGTCTATTAAAGACTTCTGTGGTCACGAAATTTGGTGCGTAAATTGTTTGTATGCATCCGGCACTTATTGTAACTGCATTTCACGAAATTCGAAATCCCCCCCCCCCTTCTCGGAGTCGGAGGGCAATAAACATGTGTAAAAACATGTTTTTCCGTTTGAATTCGCTTTGAATTATCTTAGAATGGCGAATTTTGGTGTGTGGATATTGATTAAGTGTACGCATTATGTACATTAGTGGGATTTTGCAAAACTTCGAACTCACCCGCTGAGGGTGGGGAAGTAAGAAGTGGGTAAGTTGTGCCGAAGACAGTGGGGACCCAGACTCCTAACATTGGGAGCGAGAAAACCTCTACCAATCACAGCGAGAACTTAGGTTATTAATAAAGATATGGCATTTTGACAAATCATTTAAGTTTAACGTCCAGCGAAGCGGGCAAAGCCTGCTAGTAATAATAATAATAATAATAAAGATGATGAAGATGAAGAACAATTTATTTTCAAATCTTGCTAAACTTTTAAGCAGAAATGTACGTGCATATGTGCTATTAAATTTACCATTTAAAATAAGAAAAGGTGTAATAACTATCGATAAATCTGATTAAAAAATAAGATAAAAGATAAAATAACAGATGATTATTAGTAGAAAAGGAAATGGAAAAATTACGTATAAAATAAATAAATAAAAAAAAAAATACATAAAAAAAAAACTGCTGAAATTAGCATTTATAAGATTTTTAGGAGATCAGAACTTAACGGCACGAAAGATACATTTGATTCGCGAACCACAGATTCTTCAGCACTAACTTAGTCCATCCATTATATCCAATAGAAAAGGATAAATGTGAATAAATATAGGTAGCTTTGTATATTATTTTTAAATCGTATATACTTTACTAAATGTATTAAGATTTAGTACAGTTAAAAAATATGTAACACAACTTAAAATACACTTCAAACAATTTCTGACCACAGAAAATCCTAAATGTATCCGACGATCTTTCATATATTCGAATTCTATTATGTGGCCCTGTAAACTAATAATATTTTTTTTTCATATCATATTGTATAGTAAATATATTTTTATAAGCTACAAGAAATTCTACCAATAGTTGTAATATATTTGAATACTTTTGCATGTCCCTGTATGCTGGTTATTTGTCCGATTTCAGTTTAAAAATAAATAAATAAAATAAATAAATAAATAGTAATATCGCCATATCATATAGAATTAAATTATCGAATTTTAATTGTATATTCCATGGATGACTTCTTGCTAATAACTGTTCTTAGTTATGCTCATAACATACATGCAGACAGAGACGTACCCATACAGACAAACACGCAAATTTTATTTTCGGATTGAAGAGGTTTCTTTCTTCCTTTTCTTTCTTTCTTTCTTTTTTTTTTTTTTTTTTTTTTTTGTATATTTTTTATAAATTACCTCAGGAATGTTGGGGCAAACATGCAACCTCATTAAATTTTGCTGCCGGTATTTAATCTCTATTTCATTTGGATAAATACAGCAGAATAGTCACGAAAGATATTTTTGAAAGCAAGATTCATCATAATTTCTATTCTTAAAGTACATGTTCGAAGAACGAACAAGAGGACCTGTTCCTACTCAGGTGCAAGGTCATGGTTAAATGTTAACGCCTATGGAAATATCTAAACTAACATTTACAGCACGATGCAGAAAATATCTTTAAAAAAAATTCAATTTTTCTTCGACGCAACTATTTCTAAATTACATAAAAGCAATTCACGAGTTAGTAACAGTCTGAAGTAAAAAGACTAAGAAAATCCTCTCTATGAATGTTTAATGAAAAAGTTATAATTTAAAAGAAAATAATCTGGTGTGGATCTCGCACGACTTTCTCTTACCCTGCATTTAAATACTATAAGACACTACAAATTAAGAAGTAAAATAAAGATTACTGTATATGAACGGACTTTAAATACAGTTGAAAATAGTTTTTGAAACAGCTTCGACATGTATTTATGTGTGAGGGGGGCTGCTACCTTGTCAACCCTTTAATTAAGCATTGTGCATACATTCACAAAAAATCTGGAGTAAAAATACTCGACTTTCTGACTATTAAGCAATTAACGGCTTCATAATTAAATTAAAGTAAGACAAGTCGTTACATAAACAAAAGTAAAAATTATAATAGGGTGTTTGAGTATTTTTTCCATTGTTTAGTTTTACGCAATTGCATTTCAAATAATTTGCGCCCACAGATCATAATAATGAAGAAATATTTTGTTGTGTCCCTGTAAAAATCTATAAGTGCTAGATTTACCAAAATCCATACGATTCGTGCGACAGTGACTCATAACATCTGTATAAAATTTCATCTCCACCTAATAAAACGCGTAGACGCTACCGCATTTTTAAAAATTTGGACCCATAGCTCATAATGATAAAGAATATTTCTTTGTGTCCCTGTAAAAGCTATAAGTGCTAGATTCACCAAAATCTATACAGTTTGTGTGACCATGACCTATAAATAACGTGTACCATGTGACGTTTATACCATGACATGTATAAATTTTCAGTTTATTTGAATAGACGTTTAGACATTATCGCACTTTCAATTAAAAAAAAAAAAAAAAAAAAAAAAAATCGAGTCCTGATATCATTCCTGCTGATTCTTATGTAAAATGACATCTTGAATCCGAATATGACACCCATTTTGCCGAATCACCCACTATTTTCTTGGGACGTCATCTCCTCCCCAAATTATATCACTATTCGGTAATTTTATGGCTATGAATTTGGTTTGGAGAATAAAAAAGAAGTATTTTAACATTTAAATATATATATATATATATATATATATATATATATATATGTATGTATATTATATATATATATATAATAGTTAATAGATAATAAAAATAATTGATTAATAAAATATAATTAATTTAATTTATAATTTCAGTGGCAACCCCCCTAAAATTCCTCCTTGCTGCAAATGTTCATGTTTTAGAATTTTTCACCTCTATAGGCCCTCAGAAGATATTTAACAGTTAAAATATCCCCCCCCCCCTATAAATCAAATTTATATAAATCAAATATTTAATAAAAGTAAACTATAATATAATATAATATAATATAATGATAATAAAGAAATCTATAAATTAAATTTATAGCCGTAAAATTACCGAAAAGTAGTAAAAATTGGTGACGTCCCCAAAACACGGTGGGTGATACGACAAAATAGACGTCCTATTCGGATTCTGGAGGTCATTTTACATAAGAATATGCAAAAATGGTGTCGGGGCCAATTTTCATGCAGAGTAGTGTAATTTGAGCCCATATAGGTTATTATGATAAAAAAATTTCTGTTGTGTCCGTGTAAAAAAAAACTATAAGTGCTAGATTCACCCAAAATCGATACAATTGGTATGACGGTGACCTATGACATGTGCATAAATTTTCAGTTTCTTTGAATAAGTCGTTTAGACACTATCGCATTTTAAATAATTTGAGTCCATAGGCCATAATGATAAAGTATTTCCTTTGTATCCTGTTACAAAAAAAAAAAAAAAACTATAAGTGCTATATTCACAAAAATAAATTACGTTCGTGCTATGGTGACGTATAACATACGTACCAACTTTTAGCTCATTCGGACAATGCGTTTAGGTGCTATCGTGCTTACTCCCACACATACATCATCGAAAAGATAGTAAAAAATGAACTCGGGAGATATCAAAATGTAAAGAACATCAGAATCTCAAAGTCAGATTTTTGACATGATTACAATGTTTTTCTAACATATGTATGTTCGGAAAGTAAAAACTAAGGCTGTTTAAAGATATAAAATGTTATACCAAATTATTTAAACAAGTTTCACTCACACTCCCTTAAACATATCTATCTCGGTCAATCTTTTGAAATGTCAACCTCGTATGATACTAAAAATAATAAATTTGAATTTTCTGCATTTTTTTTTTTTTAATTATACTCAAAAACGACATACACATAGATCATATTTAATGAAATTTTATTTTTCCGACTGAGTGAAAATAATGCCTGGACCGGGAGTCGAACCCCGGATCTTTGACTTACAAGGTCAAGGCTCTACCAATTGAGCTATCCAGGCCGACAACCGGTCAGCATTACTCACTCAGACAACCTTTAGGCAGAAAACATCTGGTCTATCATTTAGATAGCTCAACAGAAATAAGATTTCTCCCATTAAACAATGGGAGAAAGAAATACAATTTATTATAAATTGTATTTCTTTCTCCCATTGTTTAATGGTATTTTCCTTTACCTGCGGCTTATTTCTGTTGAGCTATCTAAATGATAGACCAGATGTTTTCTGCCTAAAGGTTGTCTGAGTGAGTAATGCCGACCGGTTTGTCGGCCTGGATAGCTCAATTGGTAGAGCCTTGACCTTGTAAGTCAAAGATCCGGGGTTCGACTCCCGGTCCAGGCATTATTTTCACTCAGTCGGAAAAATAAAATTTCATTAAATATGATTTTCTTCCAATCAGTTGATTGTGATTTTAAATTATACACATAGATCCGCTGCTAAAACCTGATTTTTGTGTTCAGGTAACCTTAAAACGCATAATTATAGCAAAAGAATCCCCGTTGTAATGTAAAATATAAAACATTATTTTGTTTATCTTATAAGCATGAGAAAGTTAATATCATTCTTAAGCAGTTTTTCTGGATTTAGTAAAGCACTTTTCTCAATTGCATTCAATATAGAGGAATGTTTTTATACAACTTTAGGTATCCCTGTATAATGCCTGTAAATTTTATGCATACCATATGTGTGTATTTAAATTTAGTACAGAATGAAAAACGCATACAATAACTTAAACTGCACTTCCCTCAATTTGCAAGCTTAGATTTAATATATTCGAATTATTTTGTATGTATGACCCCGTAAACGAATGGTGTATGATATCCTGTACTGAACATATTTCTATGAATTATTATTATTATTATTATTATTATTATTATTTTCATTTTGTTTAGTAAATTCAAAAGCTGTAAAATTGCGCCTACCAGAAATTTTGTCCACAGAAAAAAATGTATTAGAATTCTATTCACTTGGATAACTCGGTTCACGAACCATTCGTTCGATTTTAACAAAAAGTTTCAAGTAGCAGTATGATACAGGTTAGGATACCGAGTTCGGTATTCCTTCTTACATTTGTTCTAGAGTTCTGCTGATAAAAGTGACACAAACCAACCGCTAAAATGTGATTATCAGATTCAGGGGATCACAAAACGTGTAAATATAACAAAAAATAAATTTCAATAATTTAACTCGAAACAATGTTCAAACATGTAAATATAACAAAAAAATATATTTCAAGAATTTAACCAAAAACAATATTTTCTCTAACATATATCGGTAAGAGAAAGTAATACTATATTTATTATGCAGTCAGACTTGTTATTGTACTTGATTATTGTAAACCATTAAGTACTTGTTAACATTTTCCAATAAAGATATATTTAGTCTGTCCGTGCTCTAATTTTCGTAAATATTTTTTGAATACCTTAAAACGGATATATGTTATTCATATTTATTATAGCATGTTTCATAGTAAAAATGGTATGAATGGGATAATTGGTTTGTATAAGACTGACAAAGAATTCTGGTGTAGTACTATTAAAGAGAAGTGTTTCTTTCAAACATATTATTTTCTACTGCTCAAAACATAACTAAATTATGTGCTATTACTCAGATACACAAAAGCGCGCTTCTTATGGAATATAGCCAGATTATCATTAATGATTTTTTTTACAGAGCAACAAAAAATATTCATGTGGGGGTGGAGTGCGTGGGTTAACACTACTCTTTGAGACCTAAGCCAAAGTGGCACACTTTAGAGGGGGTGTCCCTGACTCATTTTCACACAAGTTTCAGAGAAAATTCCGTATGGCGAGGGCGACGAGTATAAACTGGATTCAAACATTCAAACAAAGATCCTCCAGAATTTATTCAGATACATTATGTGATATAAGAAGAAACTGCTCGTACCACATTTTAGTTGTACTATGAATATTTTAAAAAACATTTTTTTAGTACATTACATGGTGCATACGCAGTATTTAAAGAACATACAGGGCTACATTCAAACAACCTTTTTTTTTTTTTTTTTTTTAATCTTAAAAAAAAAAAAAAAAAAAAAAAAAAAACGAAATTATAAAGGTAGTATTTGAGAGATGTGTTTCCTATAACTAAAAAATTAAATAAAATAATAAAATAATAAATAAATAAATAGAATGTTATTAATTAAAATATATTGGAAATTAAACCATTTAATGGAAAATATAGTTTAAATGTGTTTTATAATCGATTAATTTAACATAATTTTTGTTTTTTGTTCTTTTCCCCGAATACGTAAATTTTATGCTTTATTCATTAATATTTTTTGAAAGCACAAAAGTAGATAAAAGCTTAGCTTTATAAGATTTTGGATACGGCAATACACATAAATAAATTTTACAAAATAAGAAAAATAATTTGTGTCTTGAGAATTTTCGGAACATATACTATATAACGTACGTATTGTAACCATGAAAAATTCGAATGTGAGATTTTAATGTAGCTGAAAGTTTCAAGGTCTCCTGAATTCCTGTTTGCTATATTTACGTTAATGCATGCATGTGTGCATGCGTGTGAGTATTTGTGTGAGTATTTGTGTGTTATATACGAACTCCAAGTATTCCTAATTATAAGTTTTATATTTTCCACCATACATTTTTATAAGTAATTTTTGGTGGTCGAAGTAATTTTTTTTTCCCAATGCTTTTGATCCCCCCCCCCATACGTCACTTTTATTGGGAAGATATCAATTTCAACGATATTAGATAAAGGAGCATTTTTTTATTCTATCTCTAAAGCCTTGGTTTTTAAGAACAGAAAACGCGGACGTCAACGTATTCGGCGTCTTTGCGCATGCGTCACGACGCTCTTTTCAGCGGTTTCAACGCCAGCGCTGATATCAAAGAGACTCTGATTGGAGCGTCGCGGCGTCGAAAACGTTGACGTTTGCTTCTGTATTCTTAAAAACCAGGGCTTTAGGAAAACTGTTGACTTGAACGCTGACCTTTTTCGGTACGAACAAACTTTCAGGGAGTGGAAGATTAGATATCGAATCAGAACTGAAATCAAGTAAATGAACTACTGCTATACGCACTAAAAAATTTGCGATAAGTTAATGCGGAAGAAACTGTACTTGATAACATGCATATGAGTCAGTTAAAAATTGAACTTTAATCCTCTAAGTAATGATTTACGACTAAATTATGAAAATGTATGATTTTTCAAACAAGAGCGTTGAAATACAGTTGATGAGTCTAATTGATTAGTAATGAATGAACTCTTAGGTTATCTTTTCCGTATCGCTTGAGACCTATTTTGATTAAGGTTTGTCTGAAATTATTTTAAGTTTTCCTCTAGAATAATAACTGTTAGAAAATTTGAACAATCGTGTATATCCATTGGAGTTTATATTTTTAGGAATAATGTAGGTCTTTTCATTTTCGCTTGTGTTTTTTAAATTTGAAATTATTAAAAATTAAAGATGTTGGTTGATTGATTGGGTTTTCACGTCGCACTAGTTCTACACCATGGGCAATTGGCGATGGCTGTCCTGCTTAGGTGGCCCCCAGTGGTAAATATTAAAGAGGACTTTTTGCTTATGATCATTTTGACTGTAACTGCGAGTAATAAATCGAATTTATACGAAACTATGCAAAATGTCTCATTACATTTGTTACGCGTCTTTACAATAGTAATAAAAGCTTCTGTCATGCACAGTCATCGGCATGAGAACACGCTTTCGAATCTAGATGTTTTTGTCGAACATCTAAAGAAATACTTCATTTTCTCTTGGAACTTCTCCAGGCTCAAAGAATAATATGCTATGTGAAATTTCTTGCAATTTTAACCAATGCCTGCTGAGATGTACCTCTGTGGAAAATCAAAGAAAGTGAATAATAGTATCGAGGTTGTCTGCCAATATATTGTTCAACTCAAAATAGACAATATAATTTTTTATAAATTCCCTCTTCCATATCAAGTTTGGTACATTTATAAGTCGTAGAAACAGAGATAAAGACCTCCCAACAGTTAGAAAACTAATGCATAGCAACGCGAACTATCGGTCGATATGTCTCTATTCTATACCATCTACTTTTTCATAACGACTGCCTCTCATGTAAAGTTTGGTGTACTTATATACTATAAGAGCTGAGGTATAGAGTTCCTGTTAACGGGAAAATATATCGCAACTTAGTAGCATCACTTCTTGGCCGATAAGAATCAAAATGAATCAGCATAGTTTTTCATAATGACACGCTCACATCTGAAAATTTTAAACTTATACTTAATAGAAACTGGGATGTGGTCTTCCCGTAACTGGAGAAAATTGCAGCACAGCAGCATAAATAATTGGGCCAGGAAGTCTTGTAGATTTCAGTTCCTTGTTTCGTGAGATATAGCGTCCTAAATTTTTAGTAAGACACACATAAAGAGGCAGATTGACAGATAGATATTTTCTAAAAATGCCCATGTTGTGTTCATGACATATTTCAAATCCACCAAAAGCTGGAGGTCGAAAATTCTTATGAATCCGTTACTTTCTTCTTACATATGTAGAAGAAAGTAATGATATCATATATCATAATATTCTAATATATTCATCTCTTAAATCTTCCAATAGTCACCGTCAACAGGTGTACATCTAAAACTTTGATTTAATAATTTTAGCTGATTGTTATGTTTTTCGGTGTGCTGAAACTGAAACTGTAGCCAGTCTATATTGCATAGATTTTCGTGAATACAGGGTGTCAACAGACGCACGTTCTTCCAATGTCAATAGACACGAATTAATTACTTAATTCAGACGTATTTAAAAACAATTGCATAAACTTTTAATGTCATTCTGAGTACACTATTACTTGTTCGAATAAGGTTACTTAAAGCGTAAATTAATCCCGTTTGCTTTGCGATAATAAAACTTATAAAAAATATTGCACTCATCAACTTCATTTCATAATAAGCGCAAAGTAGATGATTACAAGCACTACTAATAATAAATGGGTTAGATGATTAATAAGATAATCATACCCCACACATAGTACCACCTGTGAACAGAGAGCAATTTGTCACATCTATAAACCCACACACAGATGTGAAAACAAAACATTCGGTCACCCTTCAAAACAAACCTTGCATTCACACCCATCTCAAAAAAAAAAAAAAAAAAAAAAAAGAGAGAAAAAAAATGTTGATTCTAGGAATCTTTTTTGTTCTTTTACTTTTTCAAGAATTTAGAAAACACCCTCAGACATCACCCTCATGTATGCCGTATCGTTTTACATACAGCTGCAGTCTTGTTTTCGTCTTATGGAAAAAAAAAAAAAAAAAGAATGAAATTCAAAAGAATAGCTTCGAATTTCGGATGACGTCATTATGTCACACCATATCTGTTAGGCAGATATTGTTTTTACAATAATATTTTTCAATAATAAATGTCTTAAGAGTTTTATGAGATTCAACGAAAATTTTGTATGATTTAAGAAAAACATGAAGAGAAAAAAACCTATCTTTTTCTTCTTCAGCTTATATTCATAGTGAAAATGTAAATCATTAATATATATATATATATATATATATGTGTGTGTGTGTATGTATGAATGTATTAACCCTTTCAGGACCATAAGATTTCCAAGACTAAATATGCCAATACAACACAATATTTTAGCTATTGTGGGTGTAAAGTAAGAGAATATCACCAGAAAAACATAGCAGGGTGTATAGGTTTCCTATAATTTCATGGGAAATATTTCCCCTATGGACCATAAAAGTAAATAAATGAAGAGTTAGGTTTATTATATCGGTATTTTATGTATTGCTTTGTAATACAAATTTATTGCTTTGTAATATAAAAATTATCAGAAAAGTAAAATAAATAGCTAGTTATGGTATTCTACGAAACAATTTCGTTTACTTGTGAAGCACAAGTGGACATTGCACATAACACATTTATTATGTGTCCTATTTTTTATACTTTTTTTTTATTCGTTCAGAAACACATTTGCTGCCTTGGACATACGTTTTATTTTGACATTCAGCAAAAAAAAATATCGATTCAATAATAATTGAACAATCGATAACGATTTTTGTAGAAGGGAAAAATATTTCCCGTGGGCGTGAAAGGGTTAATATGGAAATGCAAATATTCAATCACATGAAAACAGCATTTGCGCCTTTTTCAGGGACTTATAACTACAGGATCTAAAAATACGAAGATTCAAAGTCCTATTGAATTATTAATTAACCAGCTGCTAATTTTTATTTATTCTAAATTGTATCTATCTATCTACCAATTAGTCTATCTGTATATCTGTCTATTTCTATACATATTAAAATTACCTTGTGTAATGTAATGATTAGATAAATTTCTGATTGGCGCCTCCTCAACTCCCTATTCAATATTTATGTTTTCTTTACACAATATAGATATAGCTTTACCGAAAACAAACATTCAGTAGTTGCCACGTGTAATACATAACCTGTCAAAATACTTTTGTGTAGCCCTGTAATTTAAGTAACTTAATAATGTATATTAATTTCATTATGTTGAATGTAGTGTAATCATATTTAAAATGCACTTAAAAAAATTTCTGTATAGATTGTAATGCTACGAAATACTTTTGTATGTCTTTGTACAGGAGCCGCACTTTATACACAACAAACCACACAGATAGTACCCTAAAAGTCGGAAATATTTATATCGAATTTCAAGTCAATCGAATGAGTTTTGTAACCTCTATCGCGGTATTGTCAGAAGGACAACCAGACATACAGGCAGCAAAATTGTTTTGACAGGGCCGTGCTTAGGGATGGGGGGCGACCGAGTGATGCTGTATTTGAAATATACAAAATTAAATGTACAAGGGCATTCATCTATATAAACAAAACATATAGCGGAATAATTAGGAATTAAAAATATGCAAAGTGCGTAAGGTGCTTTTTTACATTGAAAATTATTTTATAAACGATGTTTTTTTAGCCATAAAGATTCTTTTTTTCTTTTTTTTTTTAAACCTTTAAAAAATATTATATGAATAAAATTTAGAAATTTCATGACTATATATGATTTAGAAAAAATTATAATGCAATAATAATATTAATAATAACGCCTCTTATTCAATTAAAATTTGATATAAAATTAATGTTTTGCGTGCAGTTTTCTGTAATGTTAAGGGTTTGGAAAAGGAGGAAATTATTCTGCAGAATTTCATTGTCTTTTAAAGATTTATGGTTTTTTCACTTTTTTTTTTTTTTTTTTTTTTTTTTCATATATAATTTCTTTAAGAACTGAAAAACATTAAAATTAAACGCACTATCCGGTAACTTCAGAATGTAAAATGCTAGTATAGAATTTAGTGATTGAACAGTGTTATGCTCTAATTACAAACAGTAAATAAAATTAATCTCTTCTACCAAAAACGTTCCATAAAAACTAATTCCTCTTCTCTTTTTAAATGTTTACACTATGTTAAAAACGTTGTATAAAGAAAGAAAGATGCCCATAATCTTATAAAATAAAGGAAAAACGTGCAATGAGTAAGCTATGGAAAAGTGTTATACATACAGACGCCGCCAAAAGACCTTCTCTATTGCCCCCTGCATCCTGGGTAATGCGTCGAAATTTTTTGAAAACTGTAAAAACTTGTTCAATGAATTTGTGGTAGATCGCATTTATTTATTTATTTTAAAGAGGGCGCTGAAAGCAATTGGGGGAAAACGGAATATAGTTTTCGCTAAAAGTCTCACCATTCTCTCTATCTCGAAACACGTCAGAATTTCTGAAATTTGCAAAAGATGTACTAATTCAAATTCAAGGGGGAAAAGGAGGAGTCTGAGGGCATAGGGAAAATCTTTAAAATTTCATTTCAAATGGAGGGTTGTTGGCTCGTTGAATGTACTTCTGAGAGCAAACATTAAAAAAAAATAAAAAAAAAAAAATCTTACATGCTACTTTTAAAGGAATTTATGATTGATTAAAGTTTTAAAATATGATTTAGGAAATTAATAAAACTTTTTTCGTTACAAAATTCTTTATATTTAGATATTAAAGGGGCACTTAAGTACCCTCCTATGCCCTCAGCCCCAATTTTAGAGGTATTTTTTGAAGTGCCCTGAAATAAAAACTCAGCCAGCAAAACTCAAACATCAGCCATCAAAGCATGAAATAAAAACTCAAAGCATCACCAAGGAAACATTTTTACAATCTTGTTCTTCAAGTGCAGCACAATATACATCTTACACTTATAGATTAAGTTAAGCTTGATGTAGAGGGAAAATGACTGAACGGCGTTCACAAAAAAGTCAGTTTTAGACGAGTCGCAGGCTAAGATTGGTAACCCAACAAAAGTCCCTACCAATGTTATCCTGCAATTCGTCTAAAACTGACTGTTTTCCTGATGATGCTTTGTTAATCAAAGCGAGAAACTTCGAAAAAATGTATTTTTATCGTAAATAAGTTTTCAATTAAATATAATGTTTTTATATCTACGTGTTTTTAAAGTGTATTTAACGCATTATATAATATATTATACACGTGCTATAATCATTCTCTCATTCCTGAGAGATGATGTCTTTTACTATTACATCTATTTTTATTTTTATTTCATTTTGATTTTTTTTAGGTCATTTGAAAATTTTATATATAAATGATATTTTTAAAATAACAGTTAAAAGTTTACAGAATTGTTAACATATCTAAGGAGTTTTAATATTAAGAGTATTTAAGAAGTTAAGAGGTTAAAAAAAAAAAAAAATAAAAAAAATCGATCTTTTGAAAAATATATATAAGGTATATATATTTGTAGTAAGTCTGTAGGCATTTAAAAAATTCCTAACTATTGAATGAATTGATAGAATTGAATGTGGTTTGCGAAAAAATCATTCTCGTGAAAGGGGATTTTTTTTTTTTTTTTTTTGTAACGAAAAAATAATAATTAAGCTATTTGTCGATAGACACATTTTAATGAAAAATTGTACTTATTCGCATGCAAATGTTTACAGGCATATAAATCCTATTCTGTGTGGCCGTCGTCACCACAAGTTACAGTTTGCAAACGAGTTATAATACTGCTAACTGGCGCTTCAGTCGGCGGTTTCTTACCTGAGGGAAAACATCTTCGCCAATAACGTTTTATCCACCAAGTCAGCATCGCAATTAAACCTTCATGTATGTACAAGAAGGAGGCAAAAGGAGAAATAAACTGATATAATCACAAAATTATGTAATTTTAAAGGACTTTCATTTGCATATTTTTCTTTCACATCCGTGCGAAAAATTTAAGTATTTGTCTAACTATCGTCGATAAAAAATATAACTATATTTTTTTCTTTACAAATCACCCTTCACGAGAATGATTTTTTCGCAAACCGCGTTCAATTCATTCAATAGTTATGAATTTTTAAAATGTCTACAGACTTATGGGACATCCTGTATATTGATATATGCACATGGACATTTGGACTATTCTGAACATTTTAATACATGATTAAAGCTTTTACACACTTTGGTATTAACATATCTAAGGAGTTTTAATCTTAAGGGTATTTAAAATGTTAAAGGGTTAAAAAAAAAAAAATCGATTTTTTGAAAAAAGTATATATATGGTGTCTGTAGACATTTTAAAAATTCATAACTATTGAATGAATTGAGAATTGAATGTGGTTTGTGAAAAAATAATGAGTAATGAGCTAAATTTCAAAAGATGTTAAAATTTAATTTCGTTGCATTTCCAAACTTTAATTTTCTCGGAAGGCTTTAATTTTCCAGTATTTGCATATTTGAAAAAATTTCTTCATCAGTGAATTATATATCAAAACTTTGCATATATATATATATATATATAAGGTAAAGCTAGGAGAGTTTACACACAATTCAAAAGAATGATATAAAAAATCCAAATATTAATTTTTTGCTAAACTATTGACGAATAATTTTGAATTCCCCCCATTCGTATTCTATACATTCCCATTACTATTTTTGTTATGTTCTAAATTAAAGCAACTGCTGTAATAAAAACAAGAAAGCTGTTTTGCGTAATCTCTGCTTATAGTGTAGGGGAAATTGGTAGGATTTTGTTCTTAATTATAACTACAATTAAATTGTTAGCAATAATAATTGCATTTAAATGACATTGTTGTAAGATTTTTGTAAACAAATATTTTTGTATTTGGAGAAGCTATTTCAATTTAATAATAATAATAATAATAATAATAAACAGAAAAATAAAAGAAATTTAAAAATAATTTAAAATGAATTAAAAAAAATATTTAAAGAAATTTTTTTAAAGAATCAGAAAAAAAGAGACTAGACAATAAAAAATAACATTTAGTTACTAGATAACACATTTAACTTAAAATCAGTATAGTTCCTTTTCAGTTTAAATGATTTCTTGTTTGCTGACCTATCTGTCGTTCTCCACAATCGTTGCACTTATTGTTGTAAATGGCACAGCTTTCGTGTGACTACCTGCCACAAGTAACACATATGAATGAACTAGTCCGTGAAAAAAATATTTTGTAATTTAAAACTATTTGGCAATTTAATAATTTAAAACTATTTTGTAATACTACCATTCTATATTCCTGGGAAGAGTTATGAAAACTCAAGCAATCATTTTTGAAAACGAAACAAAATAATCGCGTTTTATCTCAGATGTTTGAAGCAATCAACACGCACATTCAAGTAGGTACTCCACTGTTAATGCTATGCAACTACCTAGAGTCTCGATACGCCCACTCTATTCTTTCCCACCGATCCGATTTGTGCGCAATCTCTCCTAGCTTTACCTTTTTTTATATGAAGGAATATCTACAAAATGAATTAATATTTAGTGAAGCTAACCTTATTTACTCGGGAAAAAAATTACAAATATGTTTGAATATTTTCAAAATTCTCAAAATTTTTAAGTTTTACACACACATTACACACACACAAATAAACACACATATATATATATAAAGTAAATTTTGAAATATCTCCAAATCCTTAATTAATTTTATAGAAATGCAATGAAATTCAATCTTAATATCTAATATACAATGGACCTTATCCGTTTTCTGTGTTCGACGTTAAATCATACTCGACATGTAATTTCTGATTCTCCGTTTCTCTGTGAATTTCCCCATAGTGTACAAACATCCCTATAAAATGCAAACATTTCCCCATACAATATAAATATAAACCTATAAACATTATGATCTTGCAATTTTCCTTGCAGTGATCACGTGTGAATGGTTCTTTGACGTCACACGGATAAAGTCCATTTTGCTCATCAAGATGCATTGAAGCATAAATGAAGCATAAAAATGCTCAGAATAGTTTATACATCAATATGTTTTCCTCAAAAAATCTTTTTTTTTTTTTTTTTTTTTTTTTTATGATTAAAACCTTCTAAATCCATTAAGATTATTATTAGACATTTTTTTTTTTGCTGTACATCGCATCGTTTGCTGTGATACAAGAGAAATATTTTCAATTCTTATTCGTTAGACTATATTTTTGTTTGACCTAATATTGTGCAAAACTTAGCTAAAAATTACTTCCTGATGATTTCACATGATGTCAAAGGTTAAAAATATGATTTCTGTATAGATTTTTTTTTAATCAAGTCATATCTAAATATATTTTAAAATAATAACTTGTTTCATAACATATTTTTATTTTCTGAACTATTTCACAAATTAAACGGTTGTAATATTTCATAACGAATTTTTCAAATTCCTAAGTATTTCGTAGTGTGTATGTGTTCTAAATCAGGCTCAAATATCGAATTTAATATTTCATAACTTATTGAAAAATATAATTTTTTTAAAACGGTTATATATTTTTGAATTGCCTAATTACTTTATTATCTCTGCAAATAATTAAACATCATAAAAACAATCAAATAATCCTAAAATAAAACTACGTTTTAATATAACGTAGCATAGTTTAAAATATCTATACTTTATCGTGATTTTTAATATAACATATTGAGTAACAATTTTTTTAACATTTAAAATTCATATCTATCGTTTAAAAATAAAAAATAAATTGAAAAAGCATGATATATATATATATTGTTTTTTGAAAATAAACATACCAGCTATTGCCTATTTCGATAAAATCTTTTAAAATTTTGGAAAAAAAAATAAAATAAAATTTAATGAACATTACATAAAAGCAAAGAAATAAATAAAAAAAAAAAAAAAATATTTGCTAAATTTCTGTAACGTTACTGAATAAGCAAAAATTTTAATTTTAATATTTAAGTAATTAAAATTTATTTAGAAGGAAAATACATTTATGAAAAAAAACCGTGTATTTAAAATTTATGTAAATAATATTTGTTTTGTCCTCTAGGGATTGTTTTATGTAATCTGTTTGGTTAGTTCGAGCCATCCGAAGACCGTCGTGTACATTAATGGTGGTTGGTGCACGTAAAATCCCCCGTTCCTGTATTCAGAAATTAATATTTCTAAGGGTTACCACAGAAGGGTGCTATTCCTCCGCAGAGAATCACAATTGTGAGGGCATATTTCTAGACCACTCCTAGGGGGAATCCCAGAACTTTACCAATTGCCAAAGCGTAGATATAATGCGACGATAAACCCCCTCAGTTCAACCCAACTTGCTTATTGAAAATTTAATTAAAATAAACATATGCCAGGTACTTCCAAGAACATTTACAAAAAGAGTGACACTATTTGTTTCAGAACCTACGTTTTCTATTCCTTTTATTCCGTAACTTTTATTTTATTTTTTATTAAACAGCAACATGGAGATTTAAAAAATAATTACACCCCTTTGTGAAAAGTGTGATAAAACCAAACATTGTGCTGCACTGTTAAAAATTTCAACAAAAAACTACTGGTAATCATTTATATTAAGGCTCATGTAAAATTACAGATAAAAATAAACGGAGACGTAAATAAAATTGTTCTTTAAAAAAAAAAATTAAAGAACACGCTTTTATTGAAATGTGAACTAAAAAGTACAAAATATCTATCTTTATAGTATTAAAATGAAGTGTAAGAGAAAATCGTGTGGGTGACACACCACAATATTTATATACTTTTAAATTTCTAATAAAATAATTTAGAATTAAACAAAAACCATTTTTAAAAAATCTCCCCTGAATGGGCTCGAACGTTAGACCTTTAGGTTCGTAGTCCAGAGCTTTATCTCACAGCCACGGCGTTCACGTAGGGAAAGTCTTTTTTTACAATATAGATTTTTTGTTTGCTCCCAGAGCGGTTACAAACATACATACAGGTGAAGCTAATAAAAGCGTGTTAAATATATATATATATATATATATATATATATATGCATTTTAATGATTAATATTATTTTAATTAATTATTGTCGAAAATATATTTGTGACTTAGAATACTTTTTTCTAAAGTAGAAACATTAATTTTTAATTTTGATTGGTAAAGTAATAAAAAAAATAGATAAAAGTACAGAATAAAGATTGAGAATCTCAATTAATTATTTCAACTAAAAATTATTGTAAATTTACAAAGACCCTGGATAAACATTTTAGAAAACACTTACAGAAATTTTTTACAGTGTGTATGTGACCACCATACGCGCCCAAATAAATTGCCCTTGAAATATGACTGAATTGCTTTTCGTATACTTTTCTTACATTCATCATCTTATGACTGAATTATATCTTCCATGCAACAATCTAAAATTGTAAGATAAGTGCTCCAGTGATTGGCATGCTCCAGTAATTGACATCTATCCCGAAATAATTAATAAATAAGAAAAATAGTAAAGTCATATATTTTACATATAAGAATTTTAACATCTTATGTCAAATACTGGAGCATAGGGTGCTAATAACTGGTAAAATGAATAACTAGCAGTGTCAAACATAGGGGGCAATTACTGAAAAAAGGAAAAACTGGCAGTGTCAATTTCTGGAACATTGAGTGGGTGTCAAATAAAAATTCATAAAAAAAAAAAATTGCTATCAAATGTATATATTTTAACATACATGTGGTTCTGAATGTCTTTCATACCATATGTACTAACTTAAGATTTCTAAAAATATTTTCTGATGATCAGAACATTAAAAACATCAGAGATTTTTCTAAAAGTGCCAATCACTAGTGCACTTACCCTATATAGTTTTTTTTTTTTTTAAATAATAATAATAATAATAATAAAAGTACTTCTAAATTTAAGAAGCCGAGATAATATTACATTATGGATTGTATAGAATTTATGTCTATTAAATAAAACATTTAACAACCATAAATAATAATTTAAAAAAAAGTAAAGAAAGAAAGAAAGAAATCCGAAAGGAATAAATGTATTTGCAACTTGTAATTTTTCAGAGTTTTATTTTCCAATAATTTCTTCTTGTATTTGTTTTTTCAATTTTTCTCAAGCTTAAAAATTTAATTAAATGTATGAATGCACCCGAATATTTTCAGTTGTAAATTAAAATTTTAAAGTCTTATTTAATAACGAGATAGGGAAAAATGGTGTGTGGTGGTATACTGATTAAGGTCAACTGTCTACCTAGGCCTGAGTGGAGTGCTAATCGTAGTGGTCTTTTTAAGGTGTCCTAGGCCATATTCAGGCGTGTTTTTGGGGGAAAATAAAATAAAAGGATAGTTTTTAAAAATTTGGATAAAACGCACGTATATGTGTATAAAGTTTGTTTTTAATTAATTCACATCAGAAAAACACAAATAAAAAATATATAATCTTACCATCAAAATACTTGTATTTCACTACCTGAGAGGCAGTTGCCACAACTAGCAAAAGTCCAAAAAATCCTAAACTGAACCTCACATTCATGTTTGTCCACACAGTTCCAAAAATCGTGACCCAACACTACTCCGAGTTCCGACCGTAAACTTTTTTGAAGCAGAACACCAAGCTAATATTCTCCAATAACTGATTATGAGAAGCAGACGCGCATGCGCCTATAAAACGCGACTTTGTTTTCTTCGAGTTTCTTTTTTTCCCGTTTTGTTTTTTCACTTATTTGCTTACTCTCCTGCTACAGAGTTTTGTTGTTGACAGGAGTGAAAAATTCGCAGAATAAAAAAGAAAAATTGAAGTTCATGCAAGGTGAATTTGCTTTATAAACAGAAGCCCAGACGGAGAGATGTGGTGGTCGTTTTGTAATGGTGTTTTATTATGATCTCGCGGCAAATTATATCGATAAGAAAAAATAATATGCAAATGTTGATGCTGAAATTTCGATAATAGCTTGAGTTTCTGGTATTCATTTGTACATTTTAAGGATAATTTATTGTATCACTCATAGTGTAAACATATCACATAGATAAGAAGGACTTTCAGTAGCAATTTTGTCTAAAGATTTATTCATACAAATATACTCTTCTCTTTTTTAATTTAAACACTTTTAACGTAGTAACTACGAAAATATATACAATTTAAAATACTGACGATAAAATTTTAAACAAAATAAAATAATAATAACAAAAAATATAAGAAACTTATTGTATTACTCATTGTGTAAACATATTATATATAGATAAATGATATGAAGAAGTTTCAATTGCTCTACTAGATAAAGATTTGTTTATACAAATATGCTTTTTTTAATTTAAAATCTTTCAAAGTAAAACAGACGAAAGCAATTTATTTTTAAGTCTTAAAATGTTTAAATATTAACAAACCAAGTAAAATTTAAAATAAATAACGTTAACAAATAAATACAATTTAAATTAATAATAATAAAAAAAAATTATAAACAATTTCAAATAGTGATAACAATAATTATAAGCAAATTATTGTATTACTGTCTGAGTAAGAAAATCACATATAGATAAATGATTTGGAAAACTTTGAATGGCTCTGGATAAAGATTTGTTTATACAAATATACTTTTTATTTTCCGAACATACTATGTAAGGAAAGTATTGTAATCCTGATAAAAATTCGAATTTGAGATTTTGGTGTATCGATACGCTTTAAGGTACCCTGAGTTCATTTGGAATTTCGAGCTGCAATGGATAAGGATATTTCTTCTCTTAGTAAGATATAGGGGATGTAGCTTTTGCTAGTAGTTCTTGAGGCATTTTACAGCTGGTTTTATAGGTTTCATTGTTGTTATCTGGCTGTATTTATTTACATTATATACAGTGTGGGTGATTAAATTATTTTTTATTTCGACATTTTTTCGATTTTCTAAAAATATACTGAACGAAATGGCCGGGAACTTCAGATATATAAAGGACATTTAAGAACTCACATTTTCCATTATTGATTTAGTCCAGAGTGCAATTAGGGGACCAACCACAAATAGAATAAGAGCGCAAATACTTTGGATCATCCTGTATCATAAAAAGCTACAAATGACTTGTAACTTTAACGTATTCTTGCACATACTATGCAATTTATTTATATGTTTTGATGTGGTAATTGCGCAATTCTTTAAGTATATATATATATATATATATATATATATATATATATATATGATAAAATTTAAATATAGGACGGAGTAAAACTTGAATTATTAAGTATATAGAACTAGAACAGAGTTTTTATAAACCAATGCGGAAATGTAGCAAAAGAAAATATAAAACTATAATATATAAGCAAAATAATTAAAGCCAGATGAAAAATTAATCCCAAAACACACGAGGGCCTTCATCAGGGGAGCTCCCCCATGTAGAGAAAAGAATATGAGAATTAACTGACGGAAAGCTGGTAATAAATAAATATGCAGTTGAAATCTGTCCCTCCGATCTTGTCTTAAACCGTACTGACTCTGAGGACCAAACTTCTTTCCTGGATTTAAAAAAAAAAAAAAAAAAAAAAAAAAAAATAGATAATAACTGGTTTATTGGGATTTATGATAAAAGGCAAGATTTTAACTTTAAAGTTTGTAATTTAATAAATTGGTTCTCCTGTATTAGTCTTAAAGTTAAAAAAAAATATTATGTTCACCCAAATAAACAGAATTAAAATGATTTGCAATAACAAATTAGACTTGAATCTGGCTATGAAAAATCTTAAAAACATACTAACTGTTAACCGCTTTCCTTTTTTTTTTTTTTTTTTTTTTTTTTTTAATCAATAAACATTTTAGTATTCTTGATCACAATCCCACTTAAGGTTTGTTGTTCCATTTTGGGCGACATTTAAGTGCTGGTAAGTGGCCCTACTAGCTGAAGCGGGTTCTATGTTTATAATGGGGGTGTTTTTCAATTTTCTATATTCTAATGACTATATTGTATTAATTAAAATTAGCTTGCTGCATGGTCTTGCTTTCATCTGTGAGAAGTTGGGGGCTAGAAACGTATTTTTTGGTTAAATTACCAGCGTTTCGTCAGAAACTTCTAATATTCCTTTCCCTACATGGGGGAGCTCCCCTGATGAAGGTCCTGGTGTGTTTTGGGATTAATTTTTCATCTGGCTTTAATTATTTTGCTTATATATACATACATATATATATATATATATATATATATATATATATATACATTTTTTTATTATTATTATTAAATTTCTTGCTTATAATTAGAAAGGATGTACTGTCGGGGAAAAAAATCGCAGCATTCGCTGTAATTTCATTATTAATTGACGCAGAAAAATTTTATAGACACCATTCAACAGGAAATAAAATGCACATTTTGAAAATGCTGTCGAATTTTGAATTAGGGGTTATCTACATATTGAAATGAGCACCAACTTTGACTTCATATTCGAATTTCTGAGAGTCTGGCAGTGCGGAAAAGTATACTGTTTGTATACTTTATCTCTAGTATTTATAGAGTTATAATAAAAAATGTGTTAGGGGGTTATCTGTAAATGTAGAAAAATAAAATTAAGATCCTATAAGAAATTGAGAAATTTTTAATGTTTTATACCGGAAGTCTTTCAGGAAAAAAAGAGATATAAAAATTAACAAAAAAGATTGACATTTTACCAGTTCCTTAATTATTCTGAATTCAGTTTCTTAGATTTGTATATACAGTCGGTAACAAAAGTGTCCGAACACTTGAAAAAATTCCTATGTATAAAAAGTACTCTTCATACGGTTTTGTTAAATAAATTCTTATCGAATCATGTTCTTACATACTGACTAAGAATAGGATTCGACAAGGATTTATTTAACAAAACCGTACGAAGTGTACTGTTTTTACATAGGAATTTTTGCTAGTGTTCGGACACTTTTGTTACCGACTGTACTTCAGTATTTTTTTAAATAATTTTAGGTCTATTTAAATACATTACACTTGCGATTTTGTCCAGACTGTACTCTTTGAAAAATGTGCAATAGTTTTCAAGTAAAAGTGTCTATTATGGCTGTAGTGATCACCAATAAAGCTTAAATTTTCTTTCTTAGGTGTAACATAAAATACGAAATGAGATAATATAGATATATATATACAACAACGCATAAACTAAATCTTTTCGGATAAATTATTGTAAGGGTTCATGAAGTAAATATTAAAAATTTTAATCGCCATTACCAGTTTTGGGTCAGTTGAACTCTTTGGAACTGTACGATTTGTTTAATAATTTCTATAAAAATATAATTTCTTAATTAACCCTTTCGCGACTGTTGACGAAGATTCACGTCATTTGAAAATCTGTAACTTTCTTAATGGGCGTTTCTTTCGTAATTTGTGTGTTCCTTATTTCTTAAGTGTGTACCCAGTGTTCAGATATTTGCAATAAAATATACTATGGATAGAAATATATTGATTAGAAAGAATATAATTATAATGTATATCCATTTGTAATATAATTGTGAATACAGAAAATTTGTTCTGAAATACTTTATTTTGAAAGAATAGGCGGATCTTACTGTAAAAATTACAAAATCCTGCGGTCGCAAAAAATGTTAAAATATATTTATAAAAGTAAAAGTATATTTAAAAACGTATATATAAAGTTAAAATATGTTATTAAAATTTTAAAGACTGAAGTATCCTTAAAATAATAATCCTCCCCCCTACAAAATAAATAAATAAAAATAAAGCAATGTATGGAGCAAATGACTATGGAGCCCTAAATGTATGGAGCCTTTAACTATAACGGTAGTTAAGAAACAATTTTACAAGCCTGTCTTGCATTCCAATTCCATTCGTTTTTTTTTATAGACAATTTTTACATTTACCAATTTTTCTATTTAAAACAGTAACCCCCGCCTATTTAGTGATTTTTTTCCTTCTAGTGTTCGTTTAAAAGATTCGAAATTTATACCAGTAATCAATGAAGTAAATACCACTTGTGCATATTTTTGTCAACATAAAGTAAGGGGTTTAACAGGAATACTCAATGTCACATTTACTTTTCTTTTCTGTATTGAAGAACGATGAAGGCGAGGCTTGTCGTCTTTAGAAAACAGGAATTCTTGATGCTAACACTAATGTCTAAAAATCATTATTTTTGTTTAATTTCATTGCGTTTGACGTTGTTTTTATATAATTTGTCCCATAAATAAAAAATAAAAATATTTTGTTTAATTTTCTTTGTTATTTTTAAAGATTTTATTCGTTAACTCATGCAAAACTTTATAAGTGACGGCCCCCTAAACCACTCCAAAAGAAAGATTTATTTATATCTCGAAAACTAATAACTGGAATGAGCTGCAAATTTGCACACCGATATTTTTCAGCATTAGGATTCATTTTATGTAAAAATTAATATAGGTCATAATTCATAATTCTTATGAATATGAATTTATTAACATTTTTCAAAATTAAAAATATTTTTCAGAATCAAAAGTAGTGATGGATTATGTTTGGGTTTCTTCACTGTATCTCGTAAAAAAAAAATTATATCGATCAAGTTATTTTTTGTAAAGATATTAATAAAAGTTTGAAATATAAATTTAACATTAGCACCTTCAAACTTTGAACGCTTATAACTGTGAAAAAATAAGTAAAATATACAACCAATATACTTTTTCGCGTTGTCGCGATCCCAGAAATTCAAATATAAAATAAAAATTGCGCATTATCATTGAAAAATTCAAAGTTGGTGCGCGTTTTAATATGTAGACGACCCCCAATTCAAATTTTCAGTTCATTTTCTAAAACTACTCACAATTACCCGTCGAATGATACCTATTACTTTTTTCTACATCTATTAGCAACGAAGTTACGTCGAGTGCTGCGTTTTTTTTTTTCCCCGACTGTACATAAAATTTTACAAAACTTGCAGACAAATTATCGCGACATTAGAGAAACATTATTCTGAAACGTAAAATTCACTCGTGTAATATTCGTTGAGATATGAGCATTTTTAGTAAATATTTCTTTACTGCGCATGCGCGAAAGATTATTACATAAATTGAAAGCTAGATGTATTGGGCAACTTTTGTGAAAAATTCATTTGAATAGAGTAAAAATTAAGCAATTTGCCGGCTGAAGAACGAGCTAGATTTTAGGTATTTTCCAGAGTTGAAATTTCATAAGGGGTTTTTCACATGCTGGGTATTTGATTTGAAGATCCAATTATTTCAACACCGTTGAAAAAGTTCTTTTTTGTGAAAAACCCTTTATAGGCTTGTAACTCTAGCATATTTTGATTTAGTTACTAAGATTTGTGAGTTCATAAGGAATTTTTCACTAAAAAGAACTTTGCAACGTGGTTGAAATACTTGGATCTCCAAATTAAACACGCAGCATGTGAAAAAAACCCTATGAAATTTCCACTCCGAAAAATACCTAAAATCTAGCTCGTTCTTTTGCCGACAATAGGCTAAATTTTTAATCTTTTCAAAATATAGCTTGTTAACCGAAAACTTTTACGAATCCAATTATATTTTTCAAACGAATATAGAAGAAAATAATAATAAAAGATTGGTATAGATGATATTTTATAGTCTCCAACTCTCACCCTGCCACATTTCTGTTTGTAACTTATGCATATAAATGCTAACAGTTGGATTTATAATTTAACACAGACTTTTTTGTAATCATATTCTGAAAAATAAAGCGTCTTACACTGTAAAAAATGCTGCAGTAAAATTACGGGCAAAGCCCGGCAGCAGAGATTTCAGTCAAAGCCCGTAAAAATACATTTAGACGATGAATGATGTATCGCCAGTAATTTTACGTTGTGATGAAACATACAACCAACCTGCAAAAAAAGTAGCATTAACCGTAAAATTAAAAGTTATAGCTTGAGTTTCTCGAATGCTTTAAAAAGGTTTCTGGTAATTATTACACATGCGTGCAGGGAGAAATCCACAACACTAAAAATCTTATTTATTTTTTTACACGCAAAAGCTATTTTATAAATTTTTATGTGAAGCAAACCGTCTTGGGTAGCCCGGGATTCGAACTCACAATCACCTATGGCAGACGCCAGCGCTTTGCCAACCGCGCCGTTGGGATCACAGAGACTTTTATTTACAAAAACAGATAAAGTCAACTTCAGAACTGACTAGTTGATAAATCTTGTCATACGCACCAAAAGACTTCTGGAAAATTTTTTAAACCGATTTACAGCACAATGTGAAGTAACGAATCATCAATTATTTTTACAGAACTAGCTATACAAATTTACAGCAACCTATGCTGTATTTATGTTAAAAAAATGTGCTTTATTTTTATAGACATTTTTTACAGTGATTAAATTGAACACTATGCATAAAAATTATTTTATTTTAAGACTATTTTAAAATCTAAATTAGCTATTTTTGACAAAATTAAGAAGTCAGTCAATTCTCATATTGAAAAAAAAAAAAGCTTTTTTTTTTTTTTTTTTTTTTTTTTTTTTTTTTCTTCCCTATACAGACTACGATACTGAATTTTGTGAAAGAAAATCTAACTATTTTTCGAAATCATTTTTATTTGTTAACGGACTGCATTAGATTTGGGAATAGGCCGATTGACTGCTGTAGGTCCTAGGCCTGAGGGAGAGTGCCCACCGAGGGGTCTTTCTGAGGGATCCTAGCCGGTATTTACACAAGTTTTGGAGGAAACCACGGAAAACTCAGAACGGCTAGGCCGACGAGCGTGACCTGTGATCGAGCCCGGCACCTCACGTCTACCAGCTTTGAGCGCTGAACCCCTCGGCTGCTGGTGGGCCTTTTTTATTCGTAAACACTAGCACTAAAGAGGTAGTCTTATTTCAAGGTTCTCATTAGAGGTAAATAATGGGTGAGAATTTCTCACCCTTTTTCAAAAACAAAATGAAACTTTTGAAAGCTATGTGAGATCTCTGAAAATTAACCGAGACGCAGAATAAACTTTGAATAATAATAATAAAAAATCATTTACATAAATACAGAGAAGTTGTATCTCCAATAAATACAATTTTTTTCATGGTTTTCGATCTTTATGGTTTCAGTAGTCGGTGCAAAGAAGAAATAACTAGAGCCTAATTCTTATTCATCCAAACAGGTTTTCATTATAAGGCCGATTGCAAACTGTGTTTATGATGTGTTAGGCGTATTTGCACTTTTTAGAATAGCAGAAGTTTTTTTTTTTTTTTTTTTTTTATAAGCTGTGCCCACCAGCGGCCGAGCGGTTCTGCGCTCAAAGCTGGGAGACATAAGGTGCCGGGTTCGATCCCAGGTCGCGCTCGTCGGCCTAGCCATACGGAGTTTTCCGTGGTTTTCTTCGAAACTTGAGTAAATACGGCCTAGGACTCTTTAGAAAGACCCCCACGGAGAGCACTCCCCCTCTGGACTAGGACTTATAGCGGTCAATCGGCCTTATTCCCAAAATCCAAATCCATTGACTGAAGAAAGGACTGAAGTATTTCGAGAGCAGAACCTGCTATATATGATGTAATGTACATATCTGATGGTCATATTCAGATAAAACAGCTTTGTTTTTTAACAGTGAAGATCATACATAGTAATCATAAGACTTACCTTCAAATGGTTAATTACATATTCATTTTATATCGAAACAAACTTTATTTTAGCATATTGTAAAAAATGCATTGTGGAAACAACATTAAAATTTTCCATTTTCTAAGGCTTAACTAAAGGGTTAAGAGCAATTAGAATGCTATATGCTTAAAAAAATAAATAATTAAAAAATAAAATTAAAAAATGCGTTTAGTGGATAAAACAGTTATTAGGTTGTAGTTTGTGTTTTAGAAATCTGGCTTCAAATCAAGAAACCATTTTAGCTTTCTTTTTTAATATGTTTTCGTGTTAATAGACAAAGAAAATCAATTTCACCAATACCAATTACTCAGTTTCAGTCAGATAGATTTTTTTTAAATTAAATTAAGAAAACAATAGCTTATTAAAACCAATGGATGTTTCTATGCGTCATGCGTGCATAATTAAACACATTCAATTAGTATAAATAACAATCATAGTTTCAGTTTGAAAATGGAAGAAAATGGAATTCTCTCTTTATGTCACTGAAATGATAGCATTTGAAGAGATTATCTCATAAGAAAATGGTTTGGTGAAAGATAAGAGAGATTTGCGTAGATTAACGGCTTTTTCTCGTAAGAATTCAAAAAACTATACTTTCGAAACATCAATTTACGGGCTACGACCGTTTAGCTAGTAAAACGGTCATTTCCCCTAAAATTATACGGTCAAATACCGTGATTTAAAAATTTTTTTTTTACAGTGTAGCAAGTTTTTTATGCAAATGTTGTATATTTACAGAAATTCAATGAATATAAGTCGTAAATGATGTTCTCATGATGCGTAGGAGTTTCAGTTGTGTAACAAATTTATTACTTTCTCTTACCCATAAGTTAGAGAAAGTATTGTTTTAGGGTCAATTTTTCGAACGTGAGTTTTTGTTATATTTACATTCTGAGGTTACCTGAATACGAAAATCATGTTTTTAGCGAATGGTCTCTGTGTGTGTGTCTGACTGCGTGTCTGTGTGTCTGTTATCAGCATATCTCCAGAACAAATAGTAGCAGAAATTCCAAACTCGGTATTGTAAATGTGTATGATATAGGGCTGCTACACTAAGCTTTTCGTTGAGATGAAGCAAATGGTTCGTGTACAGGGACGCCCAAGAGAATTCAAATACATTACGTCTATGGGGGAAATTGCAGGTAAGTAGGTTTTAACCTCTATAGACTGCACTAAACTAAATGAAACGAATATATGTTTATTATATACGTAAAAATATGTTTTATGTAGAATATGGTATAGAAATCATTCACTGTTTGCTTACAGGGCTGCACAAAAGAACTAGATTATAGTACGACAATACTTGAAAATTGATGGAAGTGCGCCGTGTGTTATTAATATAGGATTTATGTATATATTTATGTATATATGTATGTATTTATATTTATGTCCTCAACGTGGTGTGTACATAACTTCTAGAAGATATACAAGGCTGCCAATATTTAAGCCATAGCATTCTTTTTTATTGTTAATGGAAGTGCTTTACTGTAATATTTTACCATGTCCAGGAAATCTGCTCAGGAATTGAAATTAATTCCTTATAGCCATATGGTAAGTAATGTATTTTTTTTTTTTTAAAGCTAAATATTCGTCGCTTGGTTTTTTTTGTATATTTAGACGTTTTGAGGCTTCATGAATACCGAAGTCAAGTTTTTAATGTTTGACCTTTGTCTGTGTCTGTTAGAATAAATTAAAAACAAATAATTTCAGGCGATCTAAATGCTGTATTTTGAAGTTAATACAAGTTTGTTGCTGGAAAAGTTTGATCAAGATTGATAAGTTTCAAGGAATGTTGCGTATGAAAATTGTCTGTATAATTTTAAGTAAACTTCTAATTTTAATAACATAATTAAATTCTATATAAATGTAGATCCATTAATGAAACGGGGTTTGACCCCACACACAGAACTAATTACCATATAAAACACTTCCAAAGCTTAATTTGAATTGTTTAACATAGGTTTACATAATAGTACTCGTTATCTTACCTCCTAATCTCCAACCTGTATTTATAGTATTAAATTTCAGGGTAAGAGAAAGTCGTGTGAGTGACACACCAGATTATTTTTCACTAGAGTTTCAAACTTTTCAGGGTTATTAAAATGAATAAATTATATAATTTGCGCATGATGTTAAATAATTACTGTAAATTAGAAAAAAAAATGTTGGTCTTGATTAGTTTATTTGTGAAACTACGAGGGGGATCTTTAAATATTTTCAGCTTTAATGCTGGTGTGATAACTAATAGTATAGGTACTACACGATAGAAAATTTTGGAAACATAGATGAAAATTATACATGGGGCGTATTTTATGCAAAATTAACTGGTTTTATTTTTTTAAATAAGTTAAAATTTTGTAAAATTATGTTTTGAATACAAAAATATCAGGTTAATCTCGCAGTAAGTATGAGAGAACTCTGAATGAGTTTTTTTACTAGGGAATTTTGCTGATACAATTGATTGATATGAATTTTGAATTGTTTTTAGATGCGCCTGTTATTTGTCAGTTTTACTATTTATATGCAGTTGAAAAGTTTTATTTTTTAAATAAATTTATTTTTTATAATTTTGCAACGACTAATGGTACAATATTTCATTTTATCAGCTGAAACCTTTAATGTTCACTCCATTTTTTTTTTTTTTTTTTTTTTTTTTTTTTTAAGAATTGGTAAACTAATTTCAAAAATGGCTTTACACACATAGCTTATCATAAATATGTACAAAGAAAATTGTAGCATTTTTGATTTCTGAGAAATTTCTGAAGAAACTAATGAATGCTACGACCCATTTTCCCTTTCTAAGCAAACCAATACAAAAGATTCACCAGAATGGAAATTGTTATTTTAATTACACTCCTTCTCATAATTATAAGGACACCCGTTTTTCTATATTAACTAAACACTGAACACTATTATTTAAACAAATATATTTTTAATTAATTTGAATTTCATTAATAGACTATATTTAAAAAGTTTTATCGCTTTTCTATTTTAAAAAACTTTAAATATGGTAAAAAGATGATTTTTCAGGTGTTCACAATTATAAGGACAGCTCGAATTTTAGTAATTTTCTTCAGTTATTCTTTAAATTAATATTTTTTGGGGTCTTTTTTTAGGGTGAAACAGTCAAACATTCTCTCTGGTATATACATATATATTTTTCTTTAATATTCTGTTTCAATACCATTTCATACAGCATAGATGATATTTTGAATACATTTAAACTGTTTAAAATTGCTTTCCACTTGCATGCACTTTTCTAATATGATAAGTTAAGTTTTTTTCAACTTTTAGGTCACGGGAAAGGCAACAATAAAGACGTTTCTTTCTTCAAACTATTTCCTATTGCTCTAGAAGTAGAGCAAAAATGTGAGTCTTGATGAAAAAAAATATTATTACCCCCCAAAATCTAACAAAAATCTGAGAATTCCAAGTTTAAAATTTGAGGATATTATTCTTGATGTTCATAATAATAGAAAAAAATACTAAATTAATTCTGCCTTCAGTAGAAATAGCTCCCCAGAGCACCATAGATCCACCTTTAAAATGCCCGATTCATATCTACCTTTAAAAAATCTGCTCTGTCTTTGGCTATCTTTAGATCGTGCCAGTAACTGTTAAAACCATTTGCTTAATCAAGAACAAAATGTTTGTCATCCGAAAATGCAACATTTTACCATTTAATATTGTCTTTATTCAGCTTTAACACAGACGTTCTTTCCCCCATTAAATGCTTATTGATTATTACACGATTTTTATTCATTTTAACATATTATTAATTATTTTAAACATGCATAAATGTGGACCCCAACCTTTCTTTAAAAATTAGAAGCAAATCCAGCAGCAGTCATTATGAGTAGAACAGTAAGAAGAATTATGAGTCTTCGATCTCTGTAAAACAACTCTGATTTTGCATCAGATCTCTCTGCTATCGAACCAGCAGTTCAACGTTTGGTCACATTTCCTTCAACAATTTTAGATCTTCGAATTTCATTAGAAATTCGGCGGATTGAAATTATCTTCCACTTAAAAAACACATTTATCCTACTTCACTACTTGAACGGTCTTTTTTTCGAGGAATTATCAGTAATGTCCGTCCAAGAAAAACTGGAGGCTTATATATGAATTAATCTAGCCCAGTAGTTAACAAATTCGCATGTCAACTGTAATTTATCCGCTAGTAAGTTGAATAAAACGAAAAAATCTGGATTGTCTCTATAATTATGAACGTCTAAAAACGTGGTGAAAAACACATTTTGCATTATTTTTTATTAATTTTGTTTCATATTAAAAAAATTATAGCAATTTTGGTTTTTAGAATACTAGATATATTAAGTGCACTTAGTATAATCTTGTTCACAATTATTCTTACATTAGTTATTTCAAAATATAAAGTGTCCTTATAAATATGAGAAGGAGTGTAAATTGAACATTATTTCGATATAAAATTGAACATATTTTAGCTCATAAAAGTATATATTTGATACAAGAAAAAAAAAATCAATTATATAATTAAATCAAGTAAATACAAAATATTTAGCAAATGTAAATTGTTTATCTATAATTTTAAGAGAGAATATATATTAAAATATAAGCACATATGTGTATATGTCTTAATACATTATGAATAATAAGATATAAGATATATATAGAATATATATAAGGCACTAAGAGTATAAAGGATAATAGGCATCTATCTTATGTTACACATAAACATTTGTGTAACATATACACACAAGGGTTGAAATAATACGAGTAAAATTCTGATTTTACACCACTTAATATTAGGTTATGCACGGGAACGTGATGCGCGCAAATTTATACGTTTTTTCAAAACTCTTTTTAAATTCTTAGAGCAAAATTATTTTTTAAAAAGAGCTCAATTATTTTTTAAAAACGTTATTTTTAATAAAGAATGTTAAAAATTCTAATACTATTCTCTCTCTCTCTCTCTCATATTATTATTTTTACTTTCTCTTACCCATAAGGTAGAGAAAGTATTGTTTTTGGGTCAAATTTTCGAACGCGAGATTTTGTTATATTTACACGTTTTAAGGTCCCCTGGATACGAAAATCATGTTTTTAGCAAATGGTCTGTGTGTTTGTCTGTGTGTGTGTCTGTGTGTGTGTCTGTTATCAGCATATCTCAAAAACAAATTATGGCAGAAAGTTCTAACTTGGTATTCTAAATGTGTATCATATAGGGATGCTACAGTAAGCTTTTCGTTAAGATCAAGCAAATGGTTCGTGTACAGGGACAATCAAGAGAATTTTAATACATTACGTCTGTGGGGGAAATTGCAGGTAAGTAGAGTTTAACGTCTATAGATTGCACTAAACCAAATGATACGAATATATATTTTTTCTAATAGAGATAGTTAACTGGGAAAAAATTTTTGTGTATGTAGGAGCCTCGCCTCCCCCCCTCGGGGGGGGGGAAGTCCCCCCCTCGAGCGGAGTAAATTTTCATGATGGGTATCTTTCAAAAGAGCTCGCTAATACCTTTAAAACGAATGGTTGAACCATCGATCTGCGATAATTTAAAACTAAGTTATTGATTCTTTTTACTTTTAACGAAAAAAAAACCTTATAGAAAAATCGTATTTTTTTTTTTTTTTTTTTTAATATTGAGAATAAAATGGACTTTTTTTGGATATTTGGTGTTATACTACTTTACTAATATGGAAATCGTCTGCATTATCATAAAAGATATATTTTTTAAATAATAATAAATTATTTTTAAAAAACAGAATTATTTTTTAATAACCGAATCAAATTCTATATAAATGTAGGTACATTAATGAAACGGGGGGTTGAGGGGGGCGGTAGCCCCCCTCACACAGAACTAATTATTATATAAAACTCTTCAGAAGCCTAATATCAATTGTTTAACACAGGTTTACATAACAGTACTCGTTATCTTACCTTTTAATCTGCAACCTGTATTTATAGTAATAAATTTCAGGGTAAGAGAAAGTCGTGTGAGTGACACACCAGATTATTATTATTATTTATGTGCGTTTTAGTGACTCCTTTCTTACTTATTTCAATGGCAACTGAAGTTTAATGTACGGAAGTTACTATTATTCAATTTAAATTGCTTTAGAAAATGATGCTAATGAAACAAACAAAGGTAGAAATCATTCTAGGGAAACTTATTTCTAGTATTATAAAAGTTGAACTGCTTTTTGTTTTAAGCATATTTGATAACGCAGGTCGACATGTAAAATTTCGATTTTATAATTTTTGCTGATCTTTATGTTTTTTGGTGTGCTGAAACCTAAAATGAAGCCAGTTTTTCTCTATCAAGTATAGATTTTTGTTAATACAGGGTGCCTTGCCTGCCTATACAATTTCTTCCATTACTCTTCCACCAATATAATTATATAGTAAGTTTTATAGTATGTTTCCATGATTAATTAATCATAGATGCCTATTGTCGTAATTGTGAAGCACTAGGGCGACTTAAGACCATATCAACCAACCAACAAACCGATTGTAATGATGGTATATGTAAGAAATCGTGTCGGTAAACACCCTGTATTGACAAAAATCTACACGTGATAGAGAAAAATGGGCTGCATTTTCGGTTTCAGCATATCAAAGAACATAAAGATCAGCTGAAGTCATCAAATTAAATTTTGTCAACTTCATTTTTGTAGGCCTCTGTAATTTAATTAGAGTTTAGTTCCGTTAAAATGCAAAAGAATGAATTTTAAGCAGAGGACATTTAATAAAACGCATTTGTTTATATTTTTTAACTTTTATGTTTTTATCAAGATATGCATACAAACATAAATGAGCATAATGTATTTAATTGTATAATTTCTGTAAGATTTTAAAACTACTGAAATTTTTACTTAAACGCTAAATCTCCGAGGACCTGTTAAATATGTAATGTAGGTCCCAAATTGATTCTTTGGGTAACGACTTACATGTCGTTAACATACATGTCGTTTCTACATGATCTTTTTGGTAAACAATATTCAACAAAAAAAAAAAAAAAAAAAAGAAAAGAAAGAAAGAAAGAAATTGTACTTTAGTTGAAATGTGAGTTATTATTTTCTTCTACATTTACAAGAAGAAAATATTAGATTCATAAAAAATTGCGATTTCCTATTTTGGACGAATTTACACGTCTTTAGTGGATTTTACTCCCCATGTATTAATAAAACCATTCTAAAAGTAATAGAAAGAGGAAGCTCACGCGTCATACTGAAACTTTTGACTGGGAATAAATGCTAGGAAATGGATTCATCTCGTGTGTATCAGAGGTCCTATCCCAAGCCTCTTTGGTGGGACAGAAAGGTGTTGTTTGGCGGACAGTCGAGTCGGTTGCATTGATGCCCACATGCTACATTCAGCTATAACAGGCGCAGTGACACGCTTTACTTGCCTAATAACTTGTACTAGTATCGCCAGTATCGCCCAGTGGTCGAAACTCGACCTTTTTTTTTCTTTTTTTTGCAAAGCTAGGCAAAGCAAAGTTATTGCCTTGTCCTAAACGGAATGCAATTGCAACACAGCTGCGGCAATTGTTTGCCGATATTCACTCTAACTGAATCAGCAGAGTTTTACTTAATATAATTATTTCTCTCTGTCGATGTTAGCCTTTCCTGAAATGAGAGAAATTCGCAACGTGAAAACGCCCCTTGCTGTGTGATACAGCCCAGAAGCTAATAGGTACCATGTCAAACCCATTGAGCTCCATTAGTTTCTATGGAGCTCAGTGGTCAAACCAAGGCCCAGCCAAGTATCAAATTCTGATAAAAATAATTCGATTGATTCATAAAGTACAGTGTTTGAACAAAAAAAAAAAAAAAAAAAAATTTTTTTTTTTTTTTTTTTTTCAAAAATGGTCGAATTGAGTTCGGGAATATTCAAAACGTGTAACTTTATCGAAAACCAAAAATCTAAAACTTTTCTGAATCTTATATTTTCTACTTATATATGCAGAGGAAAGAATAATAAATCCACTTTAAAAAAAAATAAAAATAAGTAGTCAATTTCACTTAATTAAAATGCAAGGAAATCTCAAAACATGTAAATTCATCGAAAACCGGAAATCAAAAGTTTTTATGTATCTTCTACTTGCTTCTTCTACCCACAGAAGCTAGCAATAAAGACACTTTTTTAAAAAATAATTAGCCAATTTCAGTTAACTGAAACGTAAAGAAAGCTCAAAACATGTAAATTCAGCAAAAAACGGAAATCGGAATATTTTCCGTATCGTCTACTTATACATGCAGCAGTTAGTAATAAATCTATTTTCCTTTTATTTAGTATATTAGTTGAATATTTATTGTTTAAATATCACCCTTTAAAATGAAATGTTTATGTTTACATTCGAAACTGGAAGTTTGCCATTTTTTTTTTCGGGTGTTTTGTGATTTTAAATTGAAATGTTATCAATTTTACAGAAAAAATAACTCAATCAAACACATGTACACAGTAACTTATATATAACTATACCCAAATATCGGAATTAAAATCGGCAGATAATTTCCGTAATTTTTTAATATTTTTTTACAAAAAATCCAATGGACGATTAACATAGAAAATCATTTTCATGGCTCCATGGACAGACAGTGACGTCATCACTTCGCTTGCGTATAGTGATGCTACATTATACAAATTACTGCGTCTATGGTTTTATTTGAGCTTTATGAAATTGCCAGATTTAACAACTTTCTACTTTTAGGTATTTTTTAATGTAAAGGAATACGTGTATAAAAGGGAAAAATGGGGGAAAATCCATAAAAAATAAATGTATTTTTAAATACCTTCTTGACATCGTAAGAAAATAATATTTGTATTCGCACCTTCCGGCTAACCATACCTTTCGAATGATACCATTTTCAACCCTCTACTCTCATAATTAATATGTTAAAAAGGGACTACAAATTTTATGCTTGCCTATTAATATATAGATTTGCGGTCAAGTTGAACATATTTTACATTAAAATAAATACACAGTGCCATGTTATTGTGAACTTTTTCATTCTCTGTTTCTGTTTGCCTATTTACAAATGAAATATCAATATGACTTTTGGTTACTTTTGGAATTATTATTATTTTATCTATGCATTTAAAATAATCCTCTGTGTTCACTGGTTATATTCCCACAAACCGAAATTTTTTCTGAGCATCGCTTCTTTTATTACGAATTTTTGAAGTTTGCGGGAATTTATGACGTACCCGGTACATAATGTTTACAGCGCTTAAAAATTATTTAAAGTAACTTTTACATTTTTTTCCGTAATTTGCTTTAAAGAAGAAGTTAATATTTTATTAAAAAGTTACAAATGGCTGTTTAGTAATGTAATATTTGTTAATGCCCGATTGTTTTATAAAGTTTGTTTATTTTTATTTCATTATTATTATTTTTTTTTCATTAAAGAGGTTTTCAATTTTGTTCATTTCCTTCTACAAGATAACTTGAAAGTGACAAATAATAAACAATAAAAAATGCCTAATGGAACGAAAAAAAAAAAAAATAAAATAAAAAAAATAAATAAATAAATTCTGTATTTAGTAAATTTGATAGGATACACATACTCATACACATGATATTGATACACATAACGGAGCGAATCAAAATTTATATCGTAACCATCGTTTGTCTATAAATCGTTTTTTTTTTTTTTTTTTCCAAAAGAGTGTATCTTTGAGTTAACCCTTACCCGTGCATTGGTAATATGTTTACCACTTACTATATGGTTTCAGCTGCAAAAGCTGATCCCGGAAATTTTTTTGGGCAAATTTTCGTTTATAAGGTAGCAGAAAAGGCCGTTTTTTTCAAACTGAAAATTTAAAATTTCTTTTAATTTAATCCTGTTTGTGAATTCCGGTGACAGTGTAATTTAAATGATATGAATTACATTGCACCGCAAAGGGTTAATATATTTTCTCAATTAAAAATATACTGAGCACGCGAAATATCGATGTAATTTTAAAAATTTCTTCAATGATCGTTCCATTGTGTGGCATAAAACCCCTCTCCCGATCGATGTTCACTTGTTGATCTGCATTTATTTCAAAATGACAGGATGTACGGGAAATCACTGAATAACGCTTCTATTTCAGTTTCATGTATGATGTTTCTAGCTTTTATACACATATTTCCATGTTTATTTTGTTACCTGGGCAACTTCTCCAGACAAAACCAATCGCGTGCTGAAAAATACTACTTTTAGATTTTGATGTATAATTTGTGGCCTATTTGTGTATTCAATTGACTAATCGTTGCGATTGGATGGTAAACACATCAGTCAGTCTTTTATATTGTTACATATTGCATGTTTAGTGGATTCGAATTGTGTATTGAGGAGTACTTAAAATTAACATCTAGTGCTTTGCTTACAAGACAGTGAAAATTAGGTTTTCTTAAAAGAACATATCTCATTTATAGTACATGGTGTTAAAAAAAAATAAATATTAGGAAAAAAAAAATTTGTATCTGTGTTCAATAATTTCTTTTTAACAGTTCTATAAACTAATCTTATTTTTAAATAGGTGCCAAAATATGGAAAAAACATTTAAGTGCAGAATGTGTGTGGTGTACATTTGAATTTTTTCAATTTATTTGATTTTAATGTTGTACCTATCTGAGTTTTATTATAGAACATATTTGATAGTCGCTCTAGATATAATTTAGTGAAATAAAAGAAATATGTGAAAAAAAAAAAAAAAATATGTTTACTGAAAATTTATGCAAATTAGTGAAAAAAAATATACTTACTGAAAATTTATGTGTGATAATTCAATAGAATAAACCATATTTTAATTGTGATATATTTATAAAGGAAAATAACTGGAAATAGCGTGAAATCTGCATGAAAAAAAAGTTTGCTAATTTTTATTTATTAATGAAAGGAAAACTTGAAATATAAATTAAGAAAAAGGACGCTACATTTATACAAGTAATTTGATAGTGTTTTATTATCTTTCGATGATCAGAAAGTATTTATATATTTTGTAATTTTTTTTAATAGTTCACACAAACACACAAAAGTTTTTAAAACTATTTCAAAATGCAATAAAATTGTTTTATAATTAGCAAAAAACAAGAAAAAAGAAATGTCTAAACTTTCAAATAATGCTTCTATTTATAATAAAAACAGCTATCAATTACATTTGAATTATTATAATTAATGTTTTACATTGTAAATATTTTAAAGATTATTATAGAATTTACAAAATATTAAAAAGTTAATGAGTGTTTTGTAAATTTTTGATGAAATTCGCTAAGATACATTGGTAGAATTTCCTAATTGGTGCTCAATTTATGACATGTTATTTGCCACTGTAATTTTTTTGAAAAGTTTTAGTCTCTTATTTAAACAATATCTATATTTGTATATAAAAAACTAAAATATTTTCAATTAGATATTTTTTCTTTATTTTCTCATACAACGAAATGATTGAAACATTTTGAATTTTATTTTTCGTAAGAAGAAAGAAAAAAGATTAGAGTGTCACAAAATGTGTTTATATGGCACTATAAAATGAATTTTGATGATTAAAAAGAGATTTATATCATAAAGAATTGCGAAATATAAGCGAGTTTTATCAACAAAAAGAATTAAAGGAAACGTATTATAATTAATACAATTCAAAAGATTTTACAGTGTTAAAGAGCAAAAATTGCTCTAAATGATTCTTACTGCAATTCTTCCATCAGGTATAATTAATAATTAACGTAGGAAGGACTTTCATGATATAAATCAGCTGGATAAATCTCTACATTTTTCAGAAACAAAAGCAAATGATTTTTTTTACATTAAGTAAATCAGCAAATTTGAATAATAACTTTTAAAAATGAAATTAAAATTCATCCTCTAATCAGCGAGCGTATAAAGAAAATTTTAATTTACAAAGTGAAATTAATTAATCCGTTCACGTATGGTTAAACAATAGATTGAAATTTTCTTTCTTTCCTCGAAAATTTTGTTGTATATTTAACATTTAATTTACAAAGTGAAATATAGTTGATTTATTCACAAAAAAAATTAAGCATCTGAACATTTTTTTCCCTACGTAAAAACAATGAAAGTAAAAAAATGATTTTTAAAGAATGGAAATAGTTCTAAGAAAATTTTAATGAACTAAAACCCACATAGCAATTTCAATTTGCAGCGAAATTGCAGCAATCTTGCTTTGTAAGCCAACAAACTTGCAGCAAGTTCAGTGTGACAAGCTGCAAGTTCGTAACAAGATTGAAGCAAGTTAACGCAAACTCCGAAGTCACCATACGCCAAATTTGCAGCAAACTTGTCGTGCAAGTTGCACTTTTACTGTATCAAATTTGCCGCAAATTCGTTGCAAACTAGTAGAAAAGTTAGGTTTGCCGTATTAAGAGTACTGCAAATTCATTGCAATAGGCAAGCTTATCATGTCTCACCAACTGTTAATACATTGCAAACACAGATTTTTATCGCGTCACATTATCTGCAAATACACATAGAAACATGTAAATATAGCTTGTATTTCGCATAAGACTTGTCGACACGCTTCTTTTACCAGTAAACAATACGAGCAAGAACACGTTGCGAAACCGCTTCAATATCAGTCTTAGGTTGAGTTTCAAATACTTATACAGCAATTTTAGTTTGCAACAGAAAAGGTGTGAAAGGAAAAAATAATAATAATAGTAATTAAAACGAAAGATAGATTTATGTTGTGTCTACTTTGCGGCAATTTCACGGCAAATTTATCGCATCAAATTAGTCATGGCAAGATAATGTCAAGAAAAATCAAACTTGCTGCAAATGTGCTTGTTATCTGGGAATTACCCGAAGTTATAATGCTAAATTTGAATGAAATAATTATTTAAAATAGTTTAAACTATCTACAAATTTGTTTATCATTTCAAGTTAAATACCTTTAAAAACGCAAAAATAAAAACATGAATCGTTTTTTAACGGATTCTAATGAATTTTAAAATCTGCATTTTTAAATATGGATATTTTAAAATCAATATAAAATATAGACGATTGATGCCTATAACAAGATTGCTTTATTATAGAATGATGAATAAACCAAAACACCTAGAAAATACTATCCATTTAGATTAATCTTTTCACAAATTTTTAATAAAGTTGTTGGACCAAAGTAAATGAATATTTTGATAAAATTCTAATAATAATTATTAGGTTTTCTTCTTTCATTGATTTAATTAACTACATAATGTTCAGTACAAGAATAAATATGCATGAAATTAACATTTAAAATTTAATCAAATAACTTAAAAATTTAATTAGTATTTATGCATTGAACTATATATTTATAATTTTTAGAAATCAAACAATAGTGTCATCTTAGCATATAATAAATAAATATGCATTTCAATATTAAAAGAGTAAATTAAAATTAAATAAGTTTTTATGTTATAAAAGGGAATAAAATTATTTTAATGTGCCTGAACTAGTAAAAACAAACTTTTTAACAGGAAAAAAAAAATATTTTTATATTTTATAAGCAATTCAAAGATATAAGAAAAGAATAAGTTAGATTTTTTCGTAATAAATGCGTGTTAATAATTTATTTTATTTCATTTTATTTTGCTTTTATAAGAAATTAACATTATATGATTTAAGTAAATTTGGATATTATGCAGATTGTATGTATAAATTTATATAACATTAACTTTGAAAAACAGAGAAAAAATAGTCAAATAAAATTTTTAAATAAATATAAACGTTAAGAAAAAAAGCATATAAACATGAAGGATTGAAGGAAATTAGCAATATATGTAAAATATCTATAATTTTTAATGTGAAGTTTCTAACATTAGACACGAAAAATAGAAAGATAAAACAATATCTATATATTTTTTAAAGCAAATTCGGTAAATACTGTCAAGCTTCATTTTGGATATCTTAGTCTTTTATTTGACTACATGTTTCTTAAATTGTAGTTATAGTAGAAACAAATGAAGGGAGATGTAATTTTTTTAATATACTAAATGACAATATATGAAGTGTATATATTATTCCAAAATTTATATGCTGAAAATAGAGTGAATTTAGTTTCCTGTTTACACTGCATTTTATAATTACAATAATGTAAGCATTATGAAAACAAAAAATATATTTAAAAATATATATAATGAAAAAATGAAAGGATTAAAAATGAAAGGAATTTTTCCAAAATAAATATGTTCCTTTACATAAATAGAATTTTTTTTCATCCATTTAATAAATAGATTAATGCATTATTATACAAATGTATAAATTAATAAGATGATTAGTGTGTACATTGAATATAATATTGTCCAGTTTTTAAGAATAAATATAGTATATTTTAAATTATGAAAAGCGTATAGAAAAATCTTTGCCCGAAGCAAAGTTTAATGCCTATACGTATAATATTAGATAGAAATTGTATAACACAATTGTATTACATTGTACAACACAATTTTTTCAGAAAAAAGAAAGACACCGCACACTAGATAAAAGGGCGCTTAAAAACATACGTTATTTTTTTGTAATTTGATTCTAAAATTATCTAATAAAGATAAGATTATTTAGCAAAATTCGCGATTCTATTGAATAGATACAAATCGAAAGAAATGCTCCGATGTTCTTTGTATAGGTTTAGCTTTTATCAAAAGATTTTATACTGATATTTCAATCTCCATTTATTATGAAAGCTATATTTTATTGTGTACACATTTCGGAGAATTCTGTTTGATTTTTTGTTATTTTCACAAGCATAGATTAAGATTTCATGTTTATTTACATTTATTGCTTTGATTCAGAAAGCTGGAGCTGTGAATTGTTAAAGTGATTCCGATTAAAAAAAAAATAATAATAAGCTACACGATTATAATATAAATTAAAATAGAGTACTTTTAAAAACAATTTATAAAATATATTAAATATTTGAATCTGATTATCTATTTCTTAAATTGCAGTTAACATGCAGTTATCATGCTTTTTATATATAATGTGAAGAATTTTAGTTTATATTAAATATTAGATGACATTATATGAAGTATAAACATTATTACATAATTTTAATGATGAAAAAGAAAAAGGATTACTTTATTATCATTTTGCATTTTTGAATTATTGTACAATAAAATGCATACTACGTATATATAAATATATATAGATATATAAATTATTCTAAAATAAATATACATCTTTACATAAGCCGGATGCTATAGAGCCAATTAAAAAAAGAATGAATTAAGGTTTTTCTTTATATGTATTCTATAATGCTAAACAAATGAATCGATAAGAGTTGAACAAAGAATTGCTAATTATCAATAAACGATGCTGCTTTCATCTGAATTCAAGATAAAGTTTTCGTTTAATGATGTGCCTAGATTAATGGTTTCGAGCCGAAACTATTTCGAAACATTTTATGTGTTCTTTTACAAAGTTTTTATGCTGTATTATTTAACAATTTTCATTTTACTGTTTTAATATGATTACTGGCGAATACTGTTTATTTATAATTTTCCAATGTATGAACCCGTTAGAACTTACTTATAATGATAGTAATGGAGATATACGATGAGCAGTTTCATCTAATTTCTGTGTGGTGGTTTATTTTAGTTTTGCTGCATTCAATACAATTACCGCTGAATACTGTCCATTTATACTGTCTCAATACTCCCCCAGAGATTTACTATTTTACAATGTGAGCTTACTTTATACGACGATAGTAATGAAGATATATGTTAAACAGCTTCATCTAATTGCATGTGGTGATTTACTTTAGTCTGCATATTAAATTACAAATAATGAAGACATATGATGATTGATCTAAACGACTGTTTTTGCAGGAATTTTGTACAGTAAATCTTAAAATATTTTGCCAGAAAGAAATCAAATCATACTGCAGAACAAAACATTTATATAAATTGTTAATGGTTATTTTCGTAAAGAACTAAGCTTTTATAAATTTTTATCTTCAATATCAAGAAATAAACAGGAATGGATTACAGACAGTACCAAACACTGATACCACGTGGACCACATTTAAATGCACGGAACCGATGGCAAACCTGGCCTCGCTGCAGGTGAGTAATCATTTTTACAATATTTCATAAATTAAATTAAATTTAAATAAAATAAAAGCACGTGGAATTATTACATTTCCTGTATTTGAAATTATTACATTTCCTGTTTTTGAATTTTAAACATTGTTGCATTTTAATTTAAACTGAAAGATATTAATAGCTATTGTGTTGCATTACACTCGGACCCGTATTTAACAAGAAGTTCTGGATACAAAATATATAAAAATTATTTTTCGTCATTATTTCAAATTTCAATAATAATTTTCCTAGTCAAATAGGAGGATATTATAAAAAGTATACTTTAATACATTTATTCCAAACAAAAGACTACATTTTCTTCGTTAAATACAGAATTTCGTTATAAACTTGCTTGGTTATTTCTTTTAGAGATTGAAAATTAGAGCACTAAGTTTACTTAATAAAATAAAATACTTATTTTTTTCTAAAAAAAAAATTGCTCACTAAAATGAAAGAAAAGATGTTTGAAAAAAAAAAATATATATATATATATATATATATTCAAAATAATTTTGAATGAGATATCCTGATAATATTATGCAACGAAAATCCTATCAGATAACATGGGAAAGACGAAAGACTAAATATAACTGATGATGCGGCATTAAAACGGTACTCAGTATTTAAAAAAATATTTCAGATTATTGTTTTACTGGCTAAAGTTTATATTTTAACAATTTAAAACGTGTGTGTTTAGGCATTTGCACTTAAATGATTTAATCATAGGTATGAAAATATGATTCTCATTAACTAAATTTCAATATATATACAATTATAATTTTTTTTTTTTTTAGATTACTATACTAAATTTACAAGCAATTCTGTGAAAAATGTTTCATTTCAAAAGATTTTAATAATAAACAGCTTTCGTTCATTTTTGGACCAGCATGCAAGAAAAGGCAAGGTCTATTGCCAATTTAAGTGGATTTTCTGTTTGGATTTTCTGTTTTTATTTATTTATTTTTTATTTTTTACCATTATGTAGAAAGGGGTTAATTCAGCACAGTTTAAGAACCATTTATTATAAAATAATTAATTTCAAAATAACATTCACTTAGTCGTATTGAGGATCGAACTCGCAATCTTCAACTTCTCTGTTAAACGGCTACAATTATACCATCAAGCATCTTCGCCAAATTGCTTTAATATAAAAGTAAATAATAGATTAACTTTCTGCATTTCAAGAACTATTAGATTCGTATTTGCAATGAATTCTTCGAAATTTACTTATACAATTAAAAAGTCTACAGAAATAAATTAGACGCTAAGCAATTTAACATTTAGTGTATACTAACAGGCTACGCCCGCTTCGCTGGTCACTATATTCAAATGAATTTTCAAAAGAATTGAACCACTATTTATTTTTTTATATCACATTATACATAAAACTAAAAAGAAAAATTACCTACATTGAAATCCCTCTAAACCTCGCTTTGGGTACCCTCTGCCTACGGCATATCTTTTTCCGCTCGCAATACATCGGGTCCAGTTTCCCACTGCCTGCAGAAAGGTCTTTCCCAGACTCTTCAATTTTGGTATATATCGACAAGAACTACGATTTTAAAGATGACTGTATCTCAACATCTATTAAATATTTTAGTTTTTGAACCATGTATTTTATAGTTTCCGCTCTTTACATTATATTACGATTTGATTCCGACCAATATCTATATAAATAAAGAGAAGTGTCTGTCTCTCTCTCTCTCTGTGTGTGTGTGTGTGTCTGCGCTTTGCTGCTCACACTACTGCTCACAGAGCTTACAAATTTGGCACACCTGGGACCCTGCAAGTGTGCACCTCATCAAGATTTTTTCCAATTTCCAATTTGAATTTTTTTAATAAATTTTTTTCGATTTTAAATATTGGTTTCTATGTTTCATTTTTCATAGATTTATTCTTTTACTGTAATCATCTGCGTATCTTAGCAACGGCTATTACGCTATTTATTTTTTATTTAATACATTCATTTGAAGACAAAGTCCTTTTTTCTTTTTTTAATTTATTATATTTATTGAAAATAAAATGGTAATGCAGTAGAAAAAATTAAGAATATTAAATTTTAAATTTAAAGATGTATTTATAACAGTTATGTATATTTTTCATAGTATAACAACTTTTTATTTTTCATTTTTAATTAATTCCCTTTAAAGGTTTTTTTTTTTTTTAATTTATTTATAGCAATTATCGGAAGAAAAAATGGTAGTATATAGTAGATAGGATTAAACTGATTAAAATTTATTTCTTTTTCATGTATTTAATTCCTTTCAAAAGAAAACCTATTTTTTATTTAATTTCATTATATTGGTCCGAACCAAAGTGCAATATAGTGTAAATAGCGGGACCAAAGTGCAATAGTATAAAATACAGGGTTGAAAAACTAAAATATTTAACAGATGCTGAGATGCAGTCACATTTAAAATCATAAATAATAGTAGATAATAGCAGTATAATCGTAAATAATAGCAGATCCACCTGACGTCAATAAATATCCATATTGAAATGCCTAGGAAAGAGCTTTCTGTAGGCAGTTGAAACCTGAACGCGATGCACTGCGGGAGGAAAAATAGCTACCGTAGGCAGCGGGTACCCGAAGCGAAGTTTATAGCGATTTCAGTGTAATTTTCTTTTTTAGAAAAATACATATCCAATTCTTTTGAAAATGCATTTAAATATAGTGAACAGTGAAGCGGGCGTAGCCTGCTAGTAATAAATAAAATAAAAAGTAGATTTTCTTTTAAAAAGAATTAAATGCATAAATAATAATAATAATAATAATTGAATTTTTATTTCAATCAGTTTAATCCTTTCTACTATATACTACTATTTTTTCACCCGATAAATACTATAAATAAAAAAAATAAAAAAACTCTTTCAAGGAAATTAACAACAAAAATGAAAAATAAAAAGTTGTTATCTCGTACTATAAAAATTATACATAAACAATAACTGTTAAAAATATTTTTTAAATTTTAAATTTAATATATTTAATTTTTTCTTCTGCATTACCATTTGATTTATAATAAATATAATAAATTAAATAAATAAATACAAAAGAACGAAAATATCATGTGGTACGCATTGGTTATCAACACTTTCCAACTGTACGTAATTGTTGTATCGTAAACCTTTCAATCTTCTTTAACTACATTATCACTTAAGGGACAGACAGAGCAACTTAAAAACATGTAAATAGAGAAGTGGATCTGCAGATCAGGAGCCTCAACGTCCTATTTGCATCACACATTATTCAACAGATCATTTTTATTTATTCCTTATTATATAATATAAATATATATATATATATATACTGATTCGATTGATTTGCTAGATAAACAGAAACGTTTCTGAGGGGGCCTGCCGCCCCCCTCAACCCCCCGCTGTATCTCTCTTTCTATAACTTTCTATAACTATCACTCTCTCTATATATGTATATATATGTATTCCTAATAACTGAGTATCTTGTATTAATTTCCTGTAATTCGTAAATACTTGTACCAAATTTCATGCAAAAGAATTACATAACATATTGAGATTATTTTGTGTAACCCTGTAAACCAATTACCAATTTTATGCCCACACTTCTCCAGTGGAAAACATTCTTTTGAAATTCTAATAAAATTTCATTATATTTAACGAGGTGTAACCATGTTAAAATACACTTTTAAGAAATACTGACTATAGACCGTAATAGTACGAAATTCTTTTACGTATCATAGAAAAGAAGCCACAGAAATTATATACACTAAAAAGAATACACCTATTTAATTAATTATAACTCATTAATATTTCAACCTAGTTTGACATCATTTGGATGATTACAGTACGCCATCGGAAACCTCTTGTGGAGTTCCGTAAATAAATTATTTAGTCTATACATATCCTTTTTCTAGAATAAACATGCTTTTAACTATCTTCATAATGTATGTTAAATCCATTATGTTGAATGCAGCATAAACGCATTAAAGTTAGCTTAAATAAAAATTTGTTCATAGGCTCTAATGTCACGAAATTCTTTTATGTGTTTCCGTAAACGAATCATAAACATTGTATACATCAGTAAAAACTATTGAGCTTATTCTACGTTTTTCATTAATAATTGTTCGAAATTTGACATAATTTGGCTGATTATGTTACATTGTCAGAACAATTTTGTATGGTACTCTACATTAATTAGGAAGCCTAAGAGCACATATTTTCTGTAGAAAACATAAATTTAAGCATCTCAGTAATGTACGCTAGTTTCATTTTGTTGAATGCAAAGCAACGATGTCAAAATGCGTTTAACGAAATTCACCCAATATGCCGTAATGATAAGAATTTTGACAAATTCTGCCCGTAGGCCGTAATGATAAGAAAAATTTTGGTGTGTCCCTGTACACGAACTACAAATGAAATACACGCCTAAAACTATACAGCTAAAATTCTGTGTGGCTCATAAATATGTGTACCAAATTGCAAGTCAATAGCGTGATTTTTGCGGTCGCTATCGTGGTACATACAAATTCTTCCCATAGGCCGTAATGACAAAAAAAGTTTGGCGTGTCCTTGTAAACGAACTACGAATAGAATACACATCTAAAATTATACAGTTAATTATGTTGGGCTCATTAATACGTATACTAAATTGCAACTCAGTAGTGTGATTTTTTTGGCCGCTATCGCGGTACATACAAATTCTTCCCATGCATAAGCCATAATGATAAGAAAAACTTTGGCGTGTTACTGTACACGAATTACAAATGAAATACACACCGAAAACTATACAGCTGATTCCGTGGTGCTCATGATCACGTGTACCGAATTTCAAGTCAATTGCGTGATTTTTGCGGCCGCTGTCGCGCGATAGACAAACAGATACACGGACGGAACCCAAAATCTCTTTGAGTCTCAACAGAGGGCCTCCACTGACGTTTCGATCAAATATGCAAGTCAATAGCTTGATTTTTGCGGTGGCTATCGCGGTACATACAAAGTCTTCCCATAGGCCGTAATGATAAGAAAAACTTTGGAGTGTCCTAGTACACGAATTATAAGTAGAATACACATCCAAAAATATACAGCTGACTCTGTGGGGCTCATGAACATGTATACCAAATTTCAAGTGAGTAGCGTGATTTTTGCGGCCGTTATCGCGCGACAGATAAACAGACAAACAAACACACAGACGTAACCCAAAAACGTTTTGAGTCTTAACAGAGGGCCTCCACTGACTTTTCGGCAATTAATTGAATCCGAATCTACAATCTTCTGATGGATATTTCCAACAGAACAGATTAAATTCATGTCATATCTAACTAGAAGTTTTTGAAAATCACTTCCAGTCCTAAAAATCACTTGAAATGTAATTTAAAGTCTTTCTAAATCATTTCACTTTAATTGTAAAGTTTAATCGTAACGTTTTATTTATATATTCTTTCTTTCTCTCTTCACTCTCTCCTTCCTTCCTTTTGTATAAATGTGTGTTTGAACTCCTTGCCCACTATGCTGCACTTCATTGATTCGGATGAAAAACCTGTCCTGTGGACTTTTCTCCAATGTGTATACTATCAACGCCCTTTGTCGGTATGGGACTAAGTCCTGGCGTTTTTGTAAACTTTTTTTTTTTTTTTTTTTTTTTTTTTTTCTTTTCAATAAATGGAGAGATCGCCATAGAAGCGCTCAAAATCGCTCCAAGAGTGATGAGCGGCGTCCCTCTCCTTGTTCAATTAATTGAATCCATAATCATTCTTAAACATTGATTCTTAAGCATTGTTGGAAATTGTAAAACTGCTTAATGCAAACAGAAATGTTGCCTTTAATTCCCAATCGAAGCCTTTAATTAATTTGAATATTTTAGTGTAGCTCTGTAAATCTAAAGGTTAAGCATATCACAATTTGTACAAAAGATTATTTTAGGATATTAACAATAAATGTTAATTCTTTATGTTTTTTTTGCAACAGTGATTTATTTAAATGTGATTTATAAAAATGTCTCTCCTAAAAGGCAATACAAACTTTTTCTTTCTTTTTTTGTGGTGTGTGTGTGTGTGTTTCTGTATACAAACCAGTTGTACAGAACCTGTTAAATCCTATTTGTAATAGAGAACATTCCATAATGAACTTTTATTACATATATCTTTTTTTTTTTTATTCTGAAATTATTTTCGGACGTTGGAGGCGGACAGACAGACAGATGATAGTCGGGTAGACAGATACAAAAATTAAAATCATATTCACACTTAAAAATTGTTAGATAGTGTTAAAAACGCTTAATGTAAACGAAAATGCAATTCCAGCAAATTTCCAATAACAGACCTTAATATAACTGAATATTTTTGTGTGGCACTGTAAATCTAATGCTAATCATACAATATTCTATGGAAATCATTTTTTTTTTTTTTTTTTTTTGGTACATATGAATAACACATTTCAATTTCATTAAGATTTCTGCAAAGTAAATTTATTAAAATTTGGTTTATAGAAATACTTCTCATAGAACGTAATGCTTTGGAATACTTTCGGGTGTCCCTGTACACAAACATGTAGTGGTATTTATTCCATTTTCCACAGAAAACATACAATGGTGAAGTTGATTAGTATATTTCAATTTCAAGAAATACCTCTCGTCGAACACAATGCCTTTGAATACTTTCGGGTATCCGTGTACACAAACCAGTTGAGTTATTGACTCTATTTTCTTTAGGGAACATCCTATAGTAAATTGAAATAACATATATTAGTTTCAAAAATTTCCATGAATATTTACGGGAGTTAGAGCGCGGACAGTCAGACAGACAAACCGAAGTCATTAAAAATTTTCAGTCTTGTTGGAAAGTGTTAAAAAGATTTCGCCTTCAAATGAATGAATTAAAAAAATAAAAAATAAATTGCGTAATAGCCGTTGCTAAGATACGCAGACGATTAAAGTGAAAGAGTAAATATTAGAAAAATTAAACATATATAATAACTAGTTAATAAATATTTAAAAATTAAAAAAAAAGTTAATTAAAAAAATTCGAAATTCGAAGAAATCTTGACGAAGTGCACACCTCTAGGGTCCCAGGCATCCATCTGCCAAGTTTTGTAGCTCTGCAAATTGTAGTGGGAGCACCCGAGTGCAGAGAGACCCACAGATACACAGACTACACGCACAGATAGGGTAAGTGCAACAGTGATTGACACTTTAAGAGCAATCTCTGATGTTTTAAATGTTCTAGTCATCAGAAAATATTTTGAAAAATCTTAAGTTAGTACATATGCTATGAAAGACATTCAGAACCACATATATGTTAAAATATATACATTTGATAACAATTATTTTTTTTTTATGAATTTTTATTTGACACCCACTCAATGTTCCAGTAATTGACACTGCTAGTTATTCATTTTACCAGTTATTAGCACCCTATGCTCCAGTGTTTGGCATAAAATGTTAAAATTCTTATATGTAAAATATATGATTTTATTATATTTCTTATTTATTAATTATTTCGTCATAGATGTCAATTACTGGAGCATGCCAATCACTGGAGCACCTACCATACTTCGCATTATTTATATAGATATAATATATATAGTTTAAAGACAGCTTCATTCACTTTTGCTAATGTTGTTTAAAAATGTATCTTTGAACACAGTCAATCTCTGAACAGTGTGAAAGTTTGAACACTTGTACAGAAGTTGAGCCAAAAAGTGGTAGAAATCTATTTTTTTAAAATAAGAATGACAATTTTTAATTTAATTTCTACTTAAGGAAAATTTTGAGGATTTTTTTTTCCCACAAGTTTTAAATTTATTATTATTATTATTGTTGTTGGATTTTCATTAGTGACAGTAAAAAAAACTTTACATCCCAACTTTCACGAAAATACGTAGACCGGTTTTACATGCGCTACTCTCGAAAATAATTTTTTGTTATTTCAAGGAAAATCAACATCATTGAAATATGGCGAGTTTTTATCTTAGAAAATTCATTCAAATCTCATTTTAAAGCGCGTGAGAAATCACAAAGATAAGTTTTTTACGCCATTTTGATAGAACGCATACTTTTTGAGAAAAAGGCATTGACTGCAAGTTTAGCATCAAAGAGAACATGAGGACAGAATGTATGAGGTTTTGCTCGTCCGCGCCATTTATTTTGTGGTTGGGCTGGTTGGTCGTTCATTTTGGGAGACGGTGGTGGCCCAGCGACCGCTGTACTAGATATCTTTACTAGTAGTTCAAGTATCTGTTATGTAAAGCAAGTTACAATTTTGGTATAAACACTGTGTGAAAAAAAATATTCGGATGTTTTCGAATTTAGATGTCTCTTGAAACATAACTAGATAAATATTCGATAAGTTTTCTTAGAACTTTTAGACTACAAAGAACATGATAAATGCTGTATGTTTTAGTAAATGTTTGATCACGAAGATAATTTGGGAAGTTGAACAAATTCAAGGAAAATATATATATATATATATAACCTTCCAAAAAATAATGCTAAAAACTCTTTGTAGTCGTAAATTTTAATTATCGTAATTATTTTCGGAAGAGTGCTGTACTTAGACTTTAATTTTACCTTTTTATTTTTCTGTGCGAAATATAATATTTTAAATAACCTAGAAAATTCTGAGAAATAGTTTGTACTTTTGTCTATTAATATAAATTTTGCCATAAAGAAATATTGTCATAAACTTTCGAAACAAATATTTTTTTAAAGTGTAAACAATTGATTCAAGGTGCTGTACTTTGGACCATTAGATGATCCTTGGATAACAGTAATTTTACATTATTTTATCTTCTGTAATAAAATAATTATGCAACTAAATTTATTTTAACAAAATAACTTACATTCACTAAAGTAAATCCAAAAAATAAAATTAATCATAAGGTTAATTCTAAAAAATCTGGAGTGACTCCACTCGACTTTCCGATCATTGAATAATTAACGGTTTTGTAGATAAAGTAAAGTGAGAGGAGTTGTTAAATAAACAAAAGAGAAAATTATAATAGGGTGCTTGAGTATTTTTCTTATATAGTATACGACGTTTAATTTAACGCTATTTCACCGAACACGTTGATCATAATGACAAAGAATATTTCGTTGTGCCCCTGTAAAAACCTACAACTGCTACATTCACCAATATGCTTATAGTTAGTGCAAAATTGACTTATAATATTGATAAACTTTCAGCTTCATCGGATAAGGCTTTTAGACGCTGTCGCATTTTAAAGTTTGAGCCCGTATGCCACAATGATAAAGAAATTTGCATTTTGTCCATGTAAAAAGAACCATAAGTGTTAAGTTCATAGAGTTCGTATGACGGTGACATAACATGTATATAAACTTTCAGTTCATTTGAATAAGGTGTTATAACTGAGCCATTTTCAATTTCAGTGTATAAATTTGTTTATTATTTATCCTCTATTTTTTGTAAGTTCACGTGCTGAACAATATGTCAAAGAAAAAAAGAGTTAAATGAATTTAATGCTTTTAATTTTTATGTAAAATATGAGCGCGTGCTATCTTCAAAATTTGTTAAAATGTAAAGATTATGTGATGCGCGTGGCATCCACAGTTTTGTTTTTTAATTCAAGAAATAGAACAGAATAAAGTTAGCAACGATGTTGGTTGCATTTTTTTTATATAGTATGAATTTTTAATTTTAGTGAACTACTTTTTACCGTAGGAATAATTTTCTTATGTTTAATGTTATAGGGAATTATTATATGAGCATAAAAGATGCTACTTTAATAATTTTAAAGTGTAAATAAGTAGTAAGGCGTCCGCTTTTATACAGTTTAATTTAGTAAGAGAAAAGCTAGGAATTTGCGGTGCTTATTCCGTTGCTTTACATAAAAATATTGGAGTCCATAGCGACAGGACCGTTCAAGTGAAGTAAAATTATTTTGATTATATTAAGATTAAAAAGATGTTTAAAACCGTTAAAGGGTTTAAAAAAGAAGATTTGAAGTGGGTAGCCGAAGAGATTGGAGAGACTTTGCCTTCGACGTTCACAATAGCAAGCTTAAAGGAGCTGATTTTAAATAGTAAAGAGTATGAAAAGGATCCTGACTTTGTTCAGGATATCTTAGCAAATGCTATAGCGGAAAGAAAATTGAAAGAAGAAAAACAAGCTTTGAAAGAAGAAAAACAAGAACAAGCTTTGAAAGAAGAAAAACAAGCTCTGAAAGAAGAAAAACAAGCTGAAAAAGAAAAAGAACTTGAGAAGTTAAAGCTAGAAAAAGAAGCTGAGGCATTAAAGCTGGAAAAAGAAGCAGAACTGGAGAAAGAGAAATTAAGATTGAATCATGATTTAGAATTGGCGAGAATACAATCATCTGGGCAAATTCAAACTGATGCTATTTTAAGTAATTATGAAAATAGTACTATGAGACGAAAATTTACTTTACCTAAGCTGGAATTCAGGAAATTTGGCGGAGAAATTAAGGATTGGTTGCCTTTTTGGAGCCAATTTGAACAAATCGATAAAGATGATGAAATTGCCCCAGAGGACAAGTTCCAGTATTTAGTACAAGCAACAATCGCTGGTTCACGCGCAAGAGAAGTTGTTGAAAGTTTCCCGCCAACTGGCGCCAATTATTCAAAGGCAGTGGAAAGTTTAAAGGCTCGTTTTGGCAGGGAAGATATTCTAGTAGAAGTGTATGTACGAGAGTTATTGAAATTGATAATATCTGTGCAAACAAAAGGTAGATTTGCATTAACTTCATTATATGATAAGCTTGAGTCATATTTACGGGCGCTAGAAACATTAGGTGTTACCACTGATAAATATGCCTCCATTCTATACCCTATGGTTGAGTCTTGTTTCCCAGCAGACTTTTTGAAGGCCTGGAATCGCTCGAATCTCTCTTCTTCTAATACGGATGCTAAAGGAAGGTTGAATAATCTGATGCATTTTTTGAAAACGGAAGTAGAAGGTGAAGAGAGAATATCTTTAGCTGTAGCGGGCTTCGGTTTGACAAAGCGTGAAGATAATAAATATTCTAAAAGGAAAAACGGTGCAAGTGCAGACTATATGCGAAATAAGATATCGACAGCTGCAGGTTTATTAACAACGTCTTCTGCTTTAGATTTCAAAAGAGTATGCATTTTTTGCCAAGGCAAACATTTGAGCTCTGAATGCTTTTCAGCTCGAAAATTGACTTTAACTGAGATACAAAATATTGTAAAGGATAAAAATTGCTGCTTCGCTTGTTTGTTACCTAATCATACAGTGAAAAAATGTCGAGCAGTTTTAAGATGCATTATCTGTTCTAAGAAGCATGTGCCTTTGATGTGCGATTTGCGTGATTCTCAAGGTAAAACTGCACAAGAAAAGGTTGAAGAAAATTCAGTCAGCAGTGAAGTAAACATGGCAAATTTTAATAAGCAAAGTGCTAAAGTATTCCTTCAAACCTTAAAAGTGAAACTCATCTCCGAAAACAAGCAAAAAACAGTTCGTTTATTGTTAGATTCAGCATCCCAAAAATCTTATATTTTGAAAAGTATAGCAGAAGAGATGAATTATACTCCCATTCGTCAAGAAAAAATGATGCATTCATTGTTTGGCGGAGTTACAACAAAGGAATGCCAACATAATTGTTATAGAATAAAGGTTAAGGATATGAAGGAGAAGTTCACCTGTAATTTTGAAGTGATGGATCAAATTACTATATGTGAAAACATTCAACCGGTCACTAATGGTCCGTGGATTAAAGAGTTGAAAGAATATGGAATCGAATTATCTGATGTAAGTCATTGCCGTGAAGTTATCGAAATATTGATTGGGGCTGATATTATGGGAAAGATGTTAACTGGCAAAAGAAAAGTATTGACATCTGGTCTTGTTGCCATAGAAACATACCTTGGTTGGACATTGATGGGCAAAGCGCCTCACACCGAAGTCTTAACAGATAATTTGGCAATGATGGTGACGTCTTTGTTCGTAAATGAAGCTGATATCTCAAACTTATGGAGATTGGACTTGATCGGAATAACAGATACTATAGAAAAGAAATCTAAAAATGAGATTGACCGTCAAACGAAGGAACATTTCTTAGAGACAGTAAAAATTAACAAGGATGGTCGTTACGAAATTTGTCTTCCTTGGGCTGACGACACATCTGCATTACCAGATAACTTGAGTTTGGCTGTAAGGCGTTTGGAAAGTACAACTTCTAAGTTATTATCTAAGAACATGTACGGAAAATATGAAAATATATTTATGGACTGGTTGAATGAGGGGATCATAGAAGAAGTTCCTGCTACCAAAGTGAACTCTTATGGTAATTATTTACCTCATCACCCAGTTATTAAAGAGACCAGTACTACAACACCTATCCGTCCGGTTTTCGACGCTTCAGCAAAGTTGACTAACCATCCATCTTTAAATCAGTGTCTGCAGTGTGGCCCAAATTTGATTGAGCTTATCCCAGATATTCTTCTACGTTTCAGAGAAAGAAAATTTGGTGTAACCGCTGATATTAGAAAAGCGTTTCTTCAAATTAGCATTTGTGAAAAGGATAGAGATTTCCTACGATTTCTATGGTGGAAAGATCTAAAAGAGAAGAAACTTAAAGTATTTAGGCATGCACGAGTCGTTTTCGGTGTAAAGTGTATCCCTTTTCTTTTATCATCAGTAATTGAATATCACATCAAAAATAGTGCAAGTTTTGAGGAAAATTTCAAGCAAAGGCTTTTGCATAGTTTCTATGTAGACAATGTCGCCACTAGTGTGCACAGTGAAGAAGATCTAAAGAAATTTATCTCGGACTCAAAGAAAATAATGGCAAATGGTGGTTTTGATTTAAGACAGTGGGAATACACTGGTGATCACGATGAAACGTCGAACCAGAAGGAAACTCAAGTATTGGGTCTGATTTGGGATAAGGTTTCCGATACATTAAAAGTCAACATGAAATGGCTAAACGATTTCAACACAGAAAGGATTACCAAGCGAAGTATGTTATCGGCAGTTCATAAAATTTTTGATCCTTTTGGTTTTACTGCTCCGGTGATGCTTTATCCTAAATTGATGTTACAGAAAGCTTGGAAATTAGGAATTAATTGGGATGACGAAATAACTGGTGAATTACAAAAAGAATTCCTATTATGGTTCCAAGAACTTAAATATTTAAACGATGTTAAGATACCAAGACATATCCAGATCACCCCAGAAAACTTACATGCATGCACAATTCATACTTTCGTTGATGGAAGTAAAGATGCTTACGCAGCAGTAGTATTCTTGAGGATAGAAAAGGAAGATCAAGGGGAAATAATTCTGCTTGCTGCCAAGTCCCGAGTTGCGCCTTTAAAGAATACGACTGTACCAAGGATGGAGCTATTAGCAGCTACTATTGGCGCTCGTTTGGCGAAAACTGTTGTGGATGCTTTGGGTTGGCAGGAAATGAAGAGATATTACTGGAGCGATTCCTCAACAGTGCTTGCTTGGATATCAAGAAAGGAGAGCTGGTCTGTGTTTGTCCGAAATCGGGTTCAAGAGATTCAGAAATTAAGCAGTCCTTCATCATGGAAACATATACCAAGTGAGAAGAATCCAGCAGACTTGCCGTCTAGAGGCTGTAAGGCTAAGCAATTAGCTTTAATCAGATGGTGGGAGGGCCCACATTGGATGAAAGATTCAGCAGAATTTAGAAACCACATGAACACTTCCGATGAAGATTGGAATGAGGAAGAAATTCAGAAAGAAAGGTCAAAGTCTACTTGTATGTTGACGAAACCTGAATTTCCATCCAACAATAACTGGTATTACCGCTACTTTTCAAGTTATGAAAAAATCATACGTTTAGTTGCTTGGATTCTTCGCTTTAAGCATAATTGTTTAAATCCTGATAAGAAGAGTAAAGGCGAATTGACGGCTACTGAATTTCGGGAAGCTGAGATAAAAACTCTACGTATGGTTCAAAAAGAATCTTTCTCTTCGGAAAGTGATGAAAGATTGAAGACATTACAAACCTGTAAGGATGAGCAAGATGTCATTCGTTTGAAAACTAAAATAACTTACAGGAAAGATAGTGAAGATTTTCTCCATCCCATAATTCTCCCTTCAAGGCATGAAGTTGTTAAGCGACTTATTTTTTATATTCATGTAAAGAACTGTCATGCGGGGTTACAAATCCTCTTAAATTTGCTTAGAGAAAGGTATTGGATCCTCAACGGAAGAAAGAGTGTAAAGCTTGTGTTAGCCAGCTGTGTGATTTGTAAAAGGTTTAATTCAAGGGCTTTATGGACATCTAGTGCTCCTCTACCTGAAAACAGAGTAAAAGATTCTGCCGTATTTCAAATTACAGGCATAGATATGGCTGGTCCTTTGTATCTTAAGAACGATAAGAAGAGTTGGATTTTGATTTTCACATGTGCTATATAGAGCTGTTCATCTAGAGCTAGTGACCTCTGCTTCCACAGATGCATTTTTGATGGGTTTGAGAAGATTTGTGGCTCGCAGAGGAAGATGCTCTGTTATCTACTGTGATAACGGAACAAATTTTGTTGGCGCAGCTAATTTATTGAGAAGCTTAGATTGGCAATGTATACAAAAATATGGGTCTGTCAACTCCATAGACTGGAAGTTTAACCCGCCAACGGCGGCGTGGTGGGGTGGCTTCTGGGAGAGGCTGATTAGGGTAATAAAAGATCTTCTTAAAAGAGTCTTAGGACGCGCCTGTCTTACGTACGAGGAAATGACAACTCTTTTAGCTGATGTTGAAAGTGTAGTGAATTCAAGGCCTCTAACATACCTTTCTGATGATGCGACTGTAAAGCCTATCTCCCCATCTATGTTTCTTCAAGATGTTCACGAAATTCAGCTTCCAGATGTTGATGCAGTTGAACAAAATTCTTTATCAAAGAGGCTCAGATACAGGCAGTCCCTACTCAGAGCTTTGAGAGATCGATTCAGATCCGAATATTTGGGTGCTCTCATACAGCGAGCAAATAGAAAACAGCCAGAAAAGGGTATCGCTGTCGGAGATATTGTATTAATTGGATCTGACAACAAGAAACGAATCCACTGGCCACTAGGCCGTATCACAGAACTTATGCCTGGCAAAGATAAGAAAGTTCGACTTGTAAAGGTTCAAACTTCGCAACATGAACTTTTACGACCTATTCAAAGATTATATCCTTTAGAAGTAACATCATCAAATAATAGTTCAAAACTGAAAGAAGCATACCATTCAAAGGAAACCTCTGCTCAAACTGTTAAACCCGTTGTAACTTCAGAAGAGGAACCAGTCAGATATAGCAAAGCGGGGAGGAGAATTAAAGTCCCTGAAAGACTAATGTATTGAGAACTACACCTGCAACATTTGGTTTTGATTATAACCTATAATCAAAAGGTGGGAGGATGTTATAACTGAGCCATTTTCAATTTCAGTGTATAAATTTGTTTATTATTTATCCTCTATTTTTTGTAAGTTCACGTGCTGAACAATATGTCAAAGAAAAAAAGAGTTAAATGAATTTAATGCTTTTAATTTTTATGTAAAATATGAGCGCGTGCTATCTTCAAAATTTGTTAAAATGTAAAGATTATGTGATGCGCGTGGCATCCACAGTTTTGTTTTTTAATTCAAGAAATAGAACAGAATAAAGTTAGCAACGATGTTGGTTGCATTTTTTTTATATAGTATGAATTTTTAATTTTAGTGAACTACTTTTTACCGTAGGAATAATTTTCTTATGTTTAATGTTATAGGGAATTATTATATGAGCATAAAAGATGCTACTTTAATAATTTTAAAGTGTAAATAAGTAGTAAGGCGTCCGCTTTTATACAGTTTAATTTAGTAAGAGAAAAGCTAGGAATTTGCGGTGCTTATTCCGTTGCTTTTTCCGTTGCGTTTAGTCACTGTCACACTTTAAATAATTTGAGCCTATAGGTCTTAATGATGAACAATTTTTATTTGTGTCCCTGTATAACTCGTTAAGGGTTAGAGCCACAAAAATCTATACAGTTTCAGTGATGGTGACCTATAACTCGTATATGAATTTTCCACTCAAACGGATAAGGCATTTAGATGTTATCGCACTTTGAATAATTTCATCCCGTAGGCCATAATGATACAGAACTATTCGTTGTGTCCCTGTAAAAAAACTATAAGTGCTAGATTCACCAAAATCTATGCAGCTCATGAAACTATTACCTATAATATGTGTATAAATTGTTTGCTCAGTTCAATCAGGCGTTTGGACGCTATCGCACTTTTTAAAATTTAGTCCCATAGGCCATAATAATAAAGAATTTTTCTTTGTATTCCTGTAAAAAACTATAAGTGCCAGATTCTCCAAAATCTATACGGTTTGAGTAACTGTGATCTATAATATGTGTATAAAGCTTTTGCTCAATTGAATAAGGCGTTTAGATGCTATCGCACTTTTAAAAGTTTGGTCCCATAGGCCATAATGATAAAGAATTTTTCTTTGTGTTCCTATAAAAAAACTATAAGTGCTAGATTCACTAAAATCAATAGGGTTCGTGCTACGGTGACTTGCAACATGCATACCAACTTACAGCTCATTCGAGTAAAAATTTTAGACGCTAGCGTGTTCACACCCATACACACACACAAACATACATACACACGCACATACATACATCATAGTAAAAATAGTGAAAACGGACTCAGAGGACCTGAAAATGTATAGAAACACCACAATATTGAATTCGGATTTTTGACATGATTACAATACTTTCCTTACATATGTATGTTCGGAAAGTAATGATATATGATATAGATCTACCTATAGCATAAAATTTGTTACATGTTGTAAGTGACGAAGTTCACAGGGCAATAAATACATGTTAACTGGTGTTCAGAAGCACATACGTGATATATTTTTTTTATATACATTTTTGTTTATTATTATTTTATTTTCAACCCCACTGTCAAAAATATTAGAAATATCATGTTCATCTCGAAAAATATTGTTCGAGTTAGCTTTTAATTTATTTACTTATAGATTTTTTAAAATAAAACTTAACGTGATATTGTATCCGTTACTAGTAACATTTATCATTTCAGCGACATATGCTTTTTACTGTTCTTTCTGATGATTCTACTAGAATAAAATCTACTTGTTTCCCCTTTATCATTATTTCCATGAATTTCAAAAGTAATTTCAAAATACTGAATTCCATCACTTGAATTTGTAAACTCAACTTTTCATTGAAATCTTTTTCGAAACGATACGTAGATATAAGCTTTTTTCTGTTGAAGAAATATATTTTTGGTTTAAAATATTCTTACGTTTACTTTTTCTTTCTTTCTTTTTTTGTGGGTTTTACTTTTTTTCTATATATATTCGTATAAGAAAAAAGTATTGTATTCGTGAAATTTTTTGACATCCAGTTTTCGATAGATTTACATGTTTTTAGATGTCGTTAATAAGATTTGACCCTTTTTAGAAAATATCTGTTTGTTTGTGTGTTTATATCTAAAATTTTGTGGCCGCTGTATCTCACGAACCAATGCACGGAATTTAACCAAACATGACGTTTAGTTGGATATTTGCTTAAAGTAGTTCTGATTACATTTGCGTATCGATCACACAAAAGGTAGCACTGACATCCCCCCCCCCCATACTTTCTATAAATTGTAATATGGAGGTATTGGAAATAAATTCTCTTAAATATACATGATGGATTATTATTATTATTATTATTATTATTATTATTATTTTACTTTTTAGCTTGAAGTTAAAATAAACATATTTGTAATAGTAATTATCAAACAGAATTTTGTTGTATACTTAGAGGTATTGCTTCTCCACTCCAGGGGAAGTACAAATTTTCAGTATCATTGCAATTACTTGCCAAAATCTTTTAAAGGAATGGTTGAATGATAAATAAGTGATAAGTTAAAACAAAATTATCGATTTGTATTTTTATTCTTAATAAAATAAATTTTAAGCATTTCCTCGGATATTGTCCATAGTATAGGGCATGCAATTATTTTTTTAAATTAAAATCAAGTGAATTTATCATGGTAAATAATTTAAAGAAATAATTATTTTAATAATTAATTTGTACTACATGGATTTTATAGGAAAATATAGAATAGAATTTTCTAGTATCTACAATATTATTTCATATGTGTCTGTTAATAACCATATTCTTCCTTTTATCTTCTTCCTCTTCGACTTCTTGCGCATGTACTTGTGCAGTTACAGATCCTTTTACAAAAATTCTCTAGTGAAATATGAGCATTTTTACTAAATAATCTTTAACTGTTATCCCCATTAGAATAAAATGAATCTCATTTTCACTAATAAATAAATGAATAAATAAAGAAAAGAAAAGAAAAAAAGGAAAAATGGTAGGGGAGGGGGGTTATCCATAATCCTTCTCTTATGTTGAAAGAGTTAATCCCATGGCCATGACTATATATATTGTCTTGGGTATCTAGGAAAGTACTCAAACGATTTTGAAGAGTTTGAAGCTAGAGATTTTTGGGGGGTGAAATATCGATTGGATTTATCCTCATCTTCAGGAAAATTAGTTTTTAATGTTAACCCTTTATTCGCCTGTTGCAACATATGGTAGAAATTGGGTGAAATTGGGAAATTAATATAACGATTTTGATGAAAGTTTGGGGTTAAGTGAATTTTGGGGTGCTAAATCGATTGGAGTTATCCCCATCCTCTGGAAAATTCACGTTCGATATTAACCCTTTATTTACCGACTGAAACATATAGCAGAAATAGGGTTTTCTGGGTTGAGATGGGTTGTTGTGTTTAACGTCGCATTTGCACAGCGCTATGGGCAAATGGCGACGGCCTCGTACACTCCCCCTCCTTATTCTAAGGATGGTCTGGAGACATGCCCTTGCAATTTTGATTCTCCACGGAGGGGATGACTCCCTCGCTTCAGGGATGGGTTTATTCGGAAATGGATATAATGATTTTTATTATACTTTGGCGATAAGAGCTTTTTGGGGTGCTAAATCGTTTCATCTTAACTTCTTCTTCAGGAAAATTCATATTCGATCTCAACTCTTTATTTGGGCGGTTGCACTATATGGCAAAAATCGGGTTTACTCGGAAATGGATATAATGATTTTAATGAAAGTTTGGAATTACGTGTTTTTTTTTTTTTTTTTTTTTTTTTTTTTTTTTTGGGGGGGGGGGGGGTGCAAATTCGTTTAGACTTATTCGTATCTCAAAGAAAATTCGCATTCGCTGTTACCTTTCTTCTCCCAGTTGCAAAATATAGCAGAATATGGATTTACATAAAAAAGGAATAAAACGATTTCGATAAAATTTGGGATTAAGGGTTATTTGGGGTGAAAAATCAATTAGACTTATCCTTATATTCAGGAAAATTCTCGTTTGATGGTAACCCTTTCACTGCTGTTTGCAGTATATGACAGAAATAAATTGGGTTTTTTCGAAAATAGGTAGAGCGATTTTTATGAACGTTTGAGATAAAAAATTAATTATACTAATACTCATTTTCAGGATATCTTGCTTTCGTTAATTTAAAACAGAGTTACGCTTGGAAACGTTCTTTTGAAGCCCCCCCCCCCCTATTCACTCCAAAGGTGGGGGGGAGGGAAAATTTCGCAGAACAGTGTGTTATATTGTATATTATAGCATATAGTGTGTATTAGGCACATCTAAACAACCTGTGTCCCAAACAATCGTCTTCCTGAGATAATTTTGACCAGAGTTATACTTTGAAGCATGTTTTTTCTTGCCTCCCTCATGCCAAATGTGGAAAGCGAAGACTTTGGAAAATCCTTTATAATGCATGTTGGCACAGTCGCACACGAAAAAAATTACCTTCCTGAGATAATTTGGAATAGACATTACTCCTGAATACTTGTTTTTGCTCCCACCCACTCGGCAAAGGGGAAGGGGAAATTGGCAAAATCCCTTTACAGAGTGTGTTAACCAACCTAAAGACCAAAAAATCGCATTTCTGAGATAATTTAGAAGAAAGTTACAACTGGAAAAGTCTTTTTTGCTCCCCTACCCAACCCCAAATAGGAGATGGTGGGGATATTTTTCAAAATACTTTTACAGTGCGTATTGGATACACATACGCACACATACACACACAAAAAATTGTCATGGTGCGCTAATTTGGAACAGAGTTACGCATGGAAAAGTGTTTTTTGTCTTCTCATAACTTCATAGAGGGAGTAAGAGGGGAATTTCGTAAATTTCTGTCACGTGTGGTGTTTAATTCAAATAACAAACCCACACACTAAAATTCGTGAAAGCGACTCTCTTGATGCTCTGCAATTTGCTCCCTCGTAAATCCCCCCACCGTCTTGCCTTCGGATCAAAAATCGCAAAACGTCCAAGTTGATTTTTTGTAAATACACTCCTTCTCATAATTACAAGGACACCCGTTTTTCTATATTAACTAAACACTGAACACTATTATTTAAACAAATGTATTTTTTATTAATTTGAATTTCATTAATAGACTATATTAAAAAAAAATTATCGTTTTTCTATCTTAAAAAACTTTAAATATGGTCAAAAAGGTGATTTTTGAGGTGTTCACAATTATAAGGACAGCTCGAATCTTAGTAGTTTTTTTTCAGTTATTCTTTAAATTAATATTTTATGGGGTCTCTTTTTAGGGTGAAACAGTCAGCCATTCTCTCTGGTAAATATATATATATGCATTTTTTTTTTTTTCAATATTCAGTTTCAATACCATTTCATACATCATAGATGATATTCTGAATACATTTAAACTATTTAAAATTGCTTTCCATTTGCATGCACATTTCTAATACGATAGGTTAAGGTTCTTTTCAACTTTTAGGCCACGGGAAAGGCAATAACACAGAAGTTTCTTTCTTCAAACTATTTCCTGTTGCTATAGAAGTAGAGCAAAAATGTAAGTCTTGTTGAAAAAAATATTATTACCCCCCAAAGTCTAACAAAAATCTGATAATTCCCCACTTAAAATTTGCAGATATACTCTTGATGTTCATAATAATAGAAAAAATTACTAAATTCATTCTGCTTTCAGTAGAAACAGCTCCCCAGAGCACCATAGATCCACCTTTAAAATGCCCGATTCATATCTGCATTTAAAAAATCTTCTCTGTCTCCAGTAACTGTTAAAACCATTTGGTTAATCAAGAATAAAATGTTTTTCATCCGAAAATGCAACATTTTACCATTTAATATTGTCTTTATTCAACAGTAACACAGACGTGCTTTCCCCCATTAAATGCTTATTGATTATTACAGGTTTTTTATTCATATTAACATATTATTAATTATTTTAAACATGCATAAATGTGGACCCCGACCTTTCGTTAAAAATTACGAGCAAATTCAGCAACAGTCATTATGAGTAGAACAGTAAGAGGAATTATGAGTCTTCGATCTCTGTAAAACAAATCTGATTTTGCATCAGATATCTCTTCTATCGAACCAACAGTTCAACGTTTGATCACATTTCCTTCAGCAATTTTAGATCTTCGAATTTCATTAAAAATTCGGCGGATTTAAATTATCCTTCCACTTAAAAAACACGTTTATCATACTTCACTACATGAACGTTCTTTTTTCGAGGAATTATCAGTAATGTCCGTCCAAGAAAAATTGAAGGCTTATTGCCGAAACGTCAGTGGAGGCCCTCTGTTGAGACTCAAAACGGTTTTGGGCTGTGTCTGTGTGTCTTTCTGTCTGTCTGTCTATCTGTCTGTCTGTCTGTCGCGCGATAGCGGCCGCGAAAATAGCGGTATTGACTTGAAATTTGGTACACATGTTCATGAGCCCCACGAAATCAGCTGTATAGTTTTTGGTATGTATTCCATTTGTAGTTCGTATACAGGGACACGCCAAAGTTTTTCTTATCATTACGGCCTATGGGAGGAATTTTTATGTACCGCGATAGCGGCCACAAAAATCACACTATTGACTTGCAATTTGGTACATGTGTTCATGTACCCCACGAAATCAGCTGTATAATTTTGGGTAAGCATTCCATTTGTAATTTGTGTACAGGGACACGCCAGAGTTTTTCTTATCATTACGGCCTACGGGAGGAATTTGTATGTACTGCGATAGCGGCCACAAAAATCACGCTATTGACTTGCAATTTGGTACACATGTTCATGAGCCCAACGAAATCAGCTGTATAGTTTTAGGTGTGTATTCCGTTTGTAGTTCGTGTACAGGGACACGCCAAAGTTTTTCTTATCATTACAGCCTATGGGAGGAATTTGTATGTACCGCGACAGCGGCCACAAAAATCACGCTATTGACTTGCAATTTGGTACACATGTTCATGAGCCCAACGGAATCAGCTGTATAGTTTTATGTGAGATTTCCATTTGTAATTCGTGTACAGGGACACGCCAAAGATTTTCTATTATTACGGCATATGGGAAGAATCAGTATGTACCGCCATAGCCATCGCAAAAATCAAGCTATTGACTTCCAATTTTTGCTGAAACGTCAGTAGACTCTGTTGAGACTCAAAAGGATTTTGGGTTCCGTCTGTCTGTCTGTCTGTCGTGCGATAGCGGTTGCAAAAATCACGCTATTGACTTGAAATTTTGTACACATGTTCATGATCCCCACGAAATCAGCTGTATAATTTTGGGTAAGCATTCCATTTGTAATTTGTGTACAGGGACACGCCAGAGTTTTTCTTATCATTACGGCCTACGGGAGGAATTTGTATGTACTGCGATAGCGGCCCCCAAAATAACGCTATTGACTTGCAATTTGGTACACATATTCATGAGCCCAACGAATTAGCTGTAGAGTGTTAGGTGTGTATTCCATTTGTCGTTTGTGTACAGGGACACGCCAAAGTTTTTCTTATCTTTACGGCCTATGGGAAGAATTTGTATGTACCGCAATAGCGGCCGCAAAAGTCCTTCGATTGACTTGCAAATTGGCGCACACGTTCCAGTTTTGCATATAAGTAGCTGTATAATTTTTATTGCTATATTGTTTGTAAACTGTGTATAGGGACACGCCAAAATTCTTAACATTACGGCGTATGGGGTGAATTTCTTTTAAACGCATTTTAATATCATTACTTTGCAATGAAGAAAATGAAACTAGCGTACGTGAGTAAGGTGCTTAAACTCATGTTGTTTGAAGAAAATATGTGCTCTTAAGCTTTCTAATTAATGTACAGGACCTTACAAAAGCGTTTTGACAATGTCACGTAGTCATCCAAACGATGTTAAATTTGGAACAATTATTAATTTTAAACGCAAAATAAGCTGAATAGTTTTTACTGGTGTATACAATATTTATGGTTTGTTTACAGAGACACAAGAAAGAATTTCGTAACATTAGAGCCTATGGACAAACTTTTATTTAAGCGCACACTTTAATGCGTTTATGCTGAATTGAACTTAATAAAATTAACATACATTAAAGATGCTTAAAATTATGTTTACTGTTAAAAAAGGTTATGTATAGACTAAATAATTTATGGGACCACACAAAATAATTCCGAGTATGTTCTGCAATCATCCAAATGATGTCAAATTAGTTTGAAAAATTAATGAGTTATAATTAATTAGGTTTATTCTTATTATTGGCGTTTATAATGACTGTGGCTACTTTTCCGGGATACATAAAATCATTTCGTACTATTACGGTCTATAGTCGATATTTCTTAAAAGTTTATTTTAACATGGTTACACCCCATCAAATATAATGAAATTTTATTAGAATTTTAAAAGCATGTTGTCCTGTTGATAATTGTAGGCATAGAATTGGAAATTAGTTTTAAGGTTACGCAAAATATTTCCGATATACTATGTAATTTTTTTTGTATGAAATTTGGTATTAATGAATTTCAGGGAAATAATACAAGACCGTCGTTTATTAAGATTACATACTGTTGCGTACTTGGGGGTTCGTAAGTTGTCCGACAATGAAAGGCGAAACTTGCAAAAATTCAGTGATGTATTCACAGAAAGTTCCAGAAAAATACAGGTCTATAAAACAAGTATCAGCTTCAATTCAACCAGTAAACACAGCTTAAACAACAGCCGTTAACAGCAAAACAACAGTACAAACTGTTTAGGAATAACACATAAAGAAAGTCTCATCTAATGAGGCTCTAAGCAAATCAAGCATTTGACGAAACTGACACAGATCTGAGACTGACCGCCTTGGCGAAAAAATTCTCCTTTTATACTTTTCTATCGAACACAGACTGTTCTGGAAAATTCTCGTATCTCATAATGAGATTAGAGCTTCCATATTTGGTATATCCCTAATAAGGATTTTCTCGCCAAGATCACCAAAAAAATCGCCAAGGAGGGAAACAGTCGCCAAATTTCGCGCCAAATCCATTTATTCCCTTATTGTAGCTTTTTTAAGTGTTTTTAAGGGAAAATTAGGCTATTTTAACGCTAAAACGACTGGAAATACAAAAAGTTAGCAGTTCATTAACATTACTAAACCTCTTTGAAAGAATTTATACAAAAATAAATGCAATTATTTACAATTCCGTAACACTTTATAAGATATAGAAATAGAGATACAGCAGGGGGTTGAGGGGGCGGCAGCCCCCCTCAGGAATGTATCTGATTATGGTAACAAGTCGATCGAATCAATATATATGATTATATAATAAGGAATAAATAAAAATGACCTATTGAATAATGTCTGATGTAAATAGGACGTTGAGGCTCCTGATCTGCAGATCCACTAGTATAAGAATTAATCTAGCCCTGTAGTTAACAAATTCGCATGTCAATTGTAATTTATCCGCTTGTAAGTTAAATTAAACGAAAAACTCTTGATTGTCCCTATAATTACACAGAATCGCCACGATAGTATCGAGTTAGTGGGTGGATGTACTCTTTAAATGTTTCGATGAAGTATTATGTAAAATCAGATTTTGTTTCCTTCCTCTCCCCCCCCCCCCCCCGTCCTTGGGGACTAAATTTCTAAAATTTCAGAAATTGGTATTGGTTTTTAGGCATTTGCATTTGCTATATTTTAAAGAAAATATCTTACGGATACCTGTTTTTTTGTTTGAGTTATGAAGGGTTGTGTGAAATCGCGTTTTGCCTTTCTACTTCCTTGGCGGCCGAATTTCTAAAATTTCAGAAATCAGTTTTTAGGTATTTGTGTAAGTTATATTTTAAAACGAAAATTTTATTTATAGCTCTTTCTTTTCTTTGAGATATGAAAATTTTTGCGAAATCACTTTCTGCCCCTTTCCCACCCTTAGAGGGTATTTATGTGTGTGAATTTTTTTTTTAACGTTTCTTAGTGGGGGTTTGCGTCATAGGAGGAATGTTTTCATCAACTTTCATGCTTCTAGGTATAGGGGTTTGGGCTGGGTGATGATGACTCATTCACTTGATTTTATATGAGAGGATCTGTCATCCCGTCAATTCCAATTGAATATTTGCTTCCTTTTACAGAATACAAGTATAACACAATAGAAATCATGTTAATGATAATAATGTGTGTTAATTTTGTTACGTTAAAAGCAATGTAAATGGATTAAAATGCGCATTACAAAAAAAAAAAAAAAAAAAAAAAAAACTGTCCATAAAACATAATATATCGAAATTATTTTTGAAACTGTTGTGCAGGAGCTACGCATAATATATACACCAAAAAATATACAGATAATTCTAAATTCTTAAATATTTGTATAAAATTTCACGTTAATTGGACTTTGAAATATTTGTACTAAATTTCAAGTTAAGTAAATTTTATAACCGCTATAGTGGTAGAGACACATTACTAAAATTTTGTGACGTGTTACAGTATTTAGTTGGTAACACTCAGTTTAAAATAGAACACCAAAAAGGAAAAGGTACTAACTGCGGTCAGTGTTTCAGTGAGAAGTGAATTCTTTCTTTTTACAATTAATCTGCAAAATGTTCGAGGTTTTGTTAGCGTTTTTCCTTATTATATGATCTGAGCTGCCAATAATAAGGTACTATGCGTGCAGATCATCGGGCCACCTAAGTAGGGAAGCCTGTGTTGACTTTTCTTTACTTTACCCTTAAGTAGTTTTCCAGACTGTCGTCAATAGTCTATTGCTTATTTAGTGACACATTAAATATGCTCAATTTCAGGCCCTGACTAACGGCAGGGCATACTGGGCAAATTCCCTGGGCCCCCCTTCTGGAAGGGACCCCCCTACAGGCGTATGCAGAAATTCTGCAACCTAAAGACCTCTTATGCCACTGCAAGGGCCCCCCCCCCAGAATAGGCTTGCCCCGGGGCTCCAGGCAGTCTAAGTCGGGCCCTGCTCAATTTCAACTTAGACGTTTTGTGCTAAAAATGTTTCACTTACTGACGTTTCATCTAGTATGTTTCATTTCAAAAATATGCATCATGAATACAAATATAAAATATGAAACTTAATTTATTTTTTGTAGCCAGAATTACATTTACTTTTCTTAAAAATCTAAAAGATTTATATAATGGAAATAATATTAAAGAAAATCTGGTAATGATATCATGCAATGAAATAAAGTGATAACGTTAAAAAAAGAAAAAAAAAAAAGTGGATTAACCGAATTGCTTTATTAGTACTGGGACGTAAAATCGACAAAAGCCTCAATTCTAAATGTGGTCCCCAAAACCCAATGTGGATTTATGTATTTGAGGACAAACTGCTAAAAGTTTAGACTATCCTCAAGAAATGGGGATGTTCGTCACTTTCCTTTAACCCATTCATGGTCACGCCATTTTTTATTTTTTCGTTTCGAAGCCATTTTAGTGGGATATGTTTTATATATTTTTAAGTCATTAAGTACTAATAATGTTACAAATTTATCAGGAATACTGAGAAACTGATTGTTTTCTATTTAGCAAATTCGTAGCAATGAATAAATGATTTAGAAGTAAAAAAAACTCTGACCGCGTATACACGTTCATGACCATGAAAGGGTTAAAGCAAAAATTCAAAGGTCTTCTCTGAATTTTTTTTTTTTTTTTTTTTTTTTTAATACATAAAAATATTACAATTAGCAATTTTCGTAGTACAGTCGTGTAAAGAAAGATTTAATAAAGATGTGAAAAATTAATTTATAGCAGGCTACGCCCGCTTCGCTGGCCACTATATTTAAATGAATTTTCAAAAGAATTGAATCACTATTTATTTTTTATATCACATTTTGGGCTTTACAACATAATTAAAAATTTCTTTTAAGGTCAAAAAGTCAAAATAACATATTACAAATTAAATTAAATTAAATATTTCTTCCGTTTTGCAACAATGTTCTATGGTCCTATGTGAATGATTCTCAAGAATGAATCAACAATTGTTTACAAATTTAATGGATTATTTATGGTAAATAAGTACGCTGTAATTTAAAAATTGCAGCTCTTAAAACTTCAGAGCTGATAATTTTTAAAAGATTATTCATTATTCTTTAATATTAGATTTTTTTTTTTTTTTTTTTTGTTTAATATTAGATTTTTATTTTAAGATAAAAGCAATCGAATGATATCGCATTGTGAAACTTTGCTACGTAATATCTTTAAATCTAATAACTTGATGTTTATAGCGTCCTCACAAAAAATGAACAGTTTTTAGAGCTCTTTTAAGAAAAATGTAACATCTATGCAGCATCTTTCTAAAAAATTCCTCAGTTTTTACTAAAAAAAAAATGGCCGACTTTTATCATCAAAGTAGTTGCATCTAGACCAATCAAAAATAGGAGTGGTCCGCCTGGATGTGTTCCGCCGACAAACTCTTTGCTTTATTTACATAGATTTTTAGGGTCTCTAAAATTTTCAAAATTACATAAAAAATAACCGAAAAGTGTCCTTAAAGTGCCCACCAATGATGCAGTTACCTTATTAAAAAAAAAAAAAAAAAAGAAAAGAAAAGAAATAAGAGAATACTTTTCTCTGTAAGAACATTTTCAAGGGCAAAATATTGGAAGGAATAGGGGATATATTTAGATTTTGATAATAGCAATGGAAGAAAATATTCAAAACATTGCTATTAATTTGCCCGACACATCTTAGTAAAAACAATAAGAGCAGAAAAAAATAAATAAAAGTAAAAATAAATAAATAAATAATAATAATAATTACCAATAAATTAATGAATAAAGACATCATTTACATATATGCAATCTATTTCTTTCCTCTACATCCAATAGATTAAAGTGCTGGATCATAAAATTTTCGACTTCAAACTTTCATTGGATTTACACGTTTTGAGAACTCCAGAATTCGATTTGACCATTTTTAGAAAACATCTGTCTTTATGTGTGTGTGATAAAAATTTTATGGTAGCTCTAGAGTAAGGACTATTGCACGTAATTTCATACAATTTATATGCGGTTTCACTTTGATAAAAATTAGTGCTTAGCAACTTTTGGTGCAAATCATCTGTCAAGTGGCGCTTTCGCCGTCATGCTGTCCTTTATTTTATTTTTAAAAATGGACTTTTTTTCCTCAAAAAAGAGAGAGATAGAGATAGACAGATATGTAGATAGAGAGATAGAGAGAGAGAGAGAAACTCATAGAACAATTTACAGGGTTTACTAAATCAGAATTGAATGGTAACTAGTCTTTAAAAAGGCGAGAAAACTTAAAAAAAGACACCGATAGAAAATACTATGAGAATGCAAGAAGCACTTTTCCATATATATATATATATGTATATATATATATATATATATATATATATATATATATAACTAATAAATATCTTATTTATGTTTTTTTTCTGACATTTAGAGCAGTTTATATTTATACAGTAAAAAATCTCGATTTCCAACATGTAGTTCTGGATAAAAGATTCTATTTCCTACTTTCCTGCTCACATTATTTAGTGCTGCCATCTATTGACCGTTGTTCAACAGTGCATTAATTTCTTGTCACACATCGAGAATTACTTCAGCTAATAAATAACAATCGTTTGAAATTTAATTGAATTGAAGCAATTAATCACTATTAATAAATTTTATGAAAAGTATATCGTAGGTAATATAAAAATCATGTGCGTTAATAGACTAATATAATTGAAATCTAACTACAACTGTAAAAAAAAAAAAAAAAAAAAGAAAGAAAGAAAGGGTTTAATGTACTTTAAGCATATCGACATTATTAATCAAAGAAACTTTAATGTCATTTGGTATAATTTAAATTACAACTAAAAGGCTCACGAAAATTTTATGTTTTTTTTTCTTTATATACATATTAATTAATACACACACACACACACACACACACACACACACACACACACATATATATATATATATATGTCTGTGACCGCATCTCCTGGCGAACAGCAGTGTCCTCCGCGTCCTGAGAGGTATCAATGCGTGCCGAATACTCCAAGGAAGACATTTCAGTTGGTTAGAAATTTCCATCATCTTAATTAACGAAGTTATTAATTAAAAACGTCGGGTTAATAAAGGTACTCTATCTTCTATCTTGAAAAAAGTTTCTTCAAATCGTTATTCTTTCAAACTTATGACATCATTTTCTACAGGAAAATTAAAATGTGATCAATGATGTTAAAAAAAAAAAAAAGTCAATGTTGCTATTGGTAATAAAGGAATTTGTTGTCTGCAAATAAATAAAAAGCGTTACCTTAGATATTTTCAATGAAAAAATGAATTTCGGATTGTAATTTGTCGTCTACAGATACACGTTAGACTTTACACTTTTTACACTTTTGGAAAATTTAATTCCTTACTGGCAATTTCTTATGTTGTTTATAATTTTTTAAATATGTTCTTCTTCTTCTTCTTCTTCTTTTTTTTTTTTTTAATAATGAAATAATGTTGTGACTGCATTTTTCTTTTTTTGTCTTTAAAGTGTATTTATTTATTTATTATTTATTTTTTAAAATAAAAAACATATTTTAAAATATTTCGGATATATTTTGGCATAAAAAAATATTTAGAACCAAATTCAAATTCATTTATAAATCACAGCTTCTTCTAATTCGGCATTAATATTTTTTTAATGCTATAGAATTAGAATTTTTTATGATACATTTCATATTTCTAATTATTGCCAAAAAAAAAAAAAAAAAAAAATCACAACCAAAAACTGTTATAGAGAATCGAGTACATTTTATCCTTCGCTATTTTAAGAAGCAAATAGAAGAAAATTAAAAACTGAATCTGTAGGAGATTTTTCCAAATTAAAATAATAATAATAAACTTTCTTCTTTTCAAATATTTTCGAATCTGTAAATTTATTGCCTAGCTGTACATTAAAAATATATAGAGAGTATTATATACTGTCCTAAATTAACTAAGAAGTTCAATAGTAAAAAGTATAGGCAATAATGACAAATAATAATAATAATAGGTACTAAATTTATTTGTTTATTTATTTATTTAACAAGCAATTATACTTAAAAAATTCATCGCCAAATAGTGAAAAAATTTTAAAAGTCGCCAAGGGGTCATATACTAAACCTGTAACACAAAATGGACTAAATAATACGAACTTCTTTCTAATGTGAAGAAAATTCCTGAAAAAAATCATGATATTTCATAAAAAAAAAAAAAAGAAAAGAAAGAAAGAAAGTAGTATTAAATATTAGGTATTGCAATTTGACATTGAATATGGGGATTCTTATAACATTTTTCTGCTTTTATATTGTGTGATGCACAATTAATATTTTTATACAATGAAAGGAATAGCAGCGAATAGACGGGCAGAGCCTAGCAGGGTTAAAGTGACCCACAGGTTAATAAGTGAAGCGAGTCGGGCGGAGATGAAGTGGTGAGCGGTGCGAGCATAGGCAGAGACCCTAGTAAATAATATAAGAACAATTTTAAGCACTTTCTGTAAATTAACTACACATAATTTATGCAACAGTTTTTAGTATTAATAACGTAGACTTGCAACTCTCCGGATTTTTCAATACGAATACTTTTTTAAATAGAAATATCTGCTTTATATTTAATGCAAATTCTATGATTTAATAAGCCGAAGGTAATTTTTAAAGAACAGTGGGTATGAATTAATCCGGAGGTTTTGCAGCTTTGATAATAATAATAAATATTTAGATAACATAACGTTTCTTACGATATATTAGCAACTTTATCAATACATATATCCGCTTTATTAAGTAAAATAAATTTAAAAAAGCAAATGTTTCTGATCTGAAATAATCCCTCAACATTATGTGGAGACAACTGAAACAATAACATACACTGTATAAGAATTTCATACCAGGGCCTGACTATTACACGGCTGTGAAATGGGCATGGCATTTATAAGTAGCACAAAATTTTAGATAAAACTATTTTATTTACATATCCCACATTTTTTCTCCCTCTAACTCAGTCTTGTTTCACTTATGTAAATAAAATTTTGAAATAAAATATATCAGGAGTAATTATATTCTTTTTTTTCTTTTTTTGGCAAAAACAGAAAGACTCATCAAGGGCAAAATGGGCGTCATATTCGGATTCAGGAGGTCATTTTACATAAGAATTTGTAAAAATGTTGTTGGGGCTGATTTTCATGCAGAGCAGTGTTATTTACACTTAGTGAATTTGTATAGGGAAAGAAGAAGAGAAAGAATAGAAGAAAGTCCTGTGGTGGCCACAACATACTAGTTTTTAATCTATTTTTATTTCATTTTTTCACCATAAAACTGGGCCACGTACTTTTAAAAATAACTGAAATGAATTAAAACAAGAAAGAAAAATCATGCAGTACGCATTGATTAGTAACACTTTCCAACCGCACGTAATTGTTGTATCGAATGACTTTTAATATTCTTTCCCTACGTTATCACACAACAGACAGGACTAAAAAATATACAGATAGACTAATTGATTTTAAAATTACTCTAAGGCATTTTGGAAAGTGTTAAAAAGGCTTAACGCAAAAGAAAATGCAGCCATTAGATTATAATTACAGCTTTTGATCTCTCTGAATATTTTAGTGTAGCCCTGTAAATCAGAAAGTTAATCATATCATAATCTATACAAAACATTATTTTAGAATATAAACAATACATTTCAATATTTTTATGATTTTTTCAGTCGAAAGACTTTTAAATATAACTTTCAAAAAATTCTGTCCTAAAACGTAATGCATTGCCTTTTTTTTTTTTTTTTGTCCCTGCAAACAAACTTGTTGTACAGGACATATTAATTTCATTTTAAATGGGGAACATTCTATACCGAAAATATTTATAAAAATAAAACTCATATAACACAATGCTTTCGAATGCTTTTGAATGTCCCTGTACACAAACCAGAAGAGATATTCACTCCATTTTCAATATGGAACATCCGATAGTGAACTTTAATAAAATATATCAGTTTCGAAAAATTCCATAAATATTTACAGGAGTTAGAGCTCGGGCAGACAGATAGACAGACAGATGGATAGATACACAAACTGAAATCATATTCACACTTAAAAATGTTAGAAAGTGTTAAAAACGCTTAATGTAAACGAAAGTACAATTCTAGCAATTTTTTATTAATAGCTCTTAATATAAATGGATATTTTTGTGCCACCCTGTAAATATAATGCTAATCATGCTATATTCTATGCAAAGCATTCTTTTGTGCATATAGATAACATATTTCAATTTCCTAAAACTTCGTGGAAAGTAAAGTTATTAAAATTTGATTTATATAAATATCTCTCATGAAACGCAATGCTTTGGAATACTTTTAAGTGTCCCTGTGTATAACAAGATGGTGATATTTCCACCATTTTATACAGGAAACATCGAATAGTGAACTTAAATAACGTATTTCAATTTCATTAATATATGTCTACAGTAAAGGTATGAAAATACGATTTATAGAAATACCTCTCATAGAACACAATGCTTTGAAATTCTTTCGGGTGTCCCTGTACACAAACCAGAAGAGGTATAAACTCTATTTTCAATAGGGAATGTCCGATAGTGAACTTGAATAACATATTTCAATTTCATTAAGATATGTCTTCAGTAAAGGTATGAAAATATGGTTTATAGAAATATCTCTCATAGAACACAATGCTTTGAAATACTTTCGGGTGTCCCTGTGCACAAACCAGTAGAGGTATAAACTCCATTTTCCATAGGGAACGTCCGATAGTGAACTTGAATAACATATTTCAATTTCATTAAGATATGTCTACTGTAAATATATGAAAATATGGTTTATAGAAATACCTCTCATAGAACACAATGCTTTGAAATATTTTCGGGTATCCCTGTACACAAACCAGTTGAGGTATAAACTCCATTTTAAATAGGGAACGTCCGATAGTGAATTCGAATAACATATTTCAATTTCATTAAGATATGTCTACTGTAAAGGTATGAAAATATGGTTTATAGAAATACCTCTCATAGAATACAATGCTTTGAAATACTTTCGGGTATCCCTGTACACAAACTAGTTGAGGTATAAACTCCATTTTCAATTGGGAACGTCTGATAGTGAACTCAAATAACATATTTCAATTTCATTAAGATATATCTACTGTAAAGGTATGCAAATATGGTTTATAGAAATACCTCTCATAGAATACAATGCTTTGAAATACTTTCGGGTATCCCTGTACACAAACTAGTTGAGGTATAAACTCCATTTTCAATAGGGAACGTCTGATAGTGAACTCAAATAACATATTTCAATTTCATTAAGATATATCTACAGTAAAGGTATGCAAATATGGTTTATAGAAATACCTCTCATAGAACACAATGCTTTGTAATACTTTCGGGTGTCCCTATACACAAGCCAGTAGAGGTATAAACTCCATTTTCAATAGGAAACATCCGATGGTGAACTTGAATAACATATTTCAATTTCATTAAAATATGTCTACAGTAAAGGTATGAAAATATGGTTTATAGAAATACCTCTCATAGAACACAATGCTTTGAAATACTTTCGGGTGTCCCTGTACACAAACCAGTAGAGGTATAAGCTCCATTTTCAATAGGGACCGTCCGATAGTGAACTTGAATAACATATATCAGTTTTAAGAAATTCCATAGATATTTACGGGAATTAGAGCGCGGACAGACAGCAGACGGACAGACAGACAGACAAACCGAAGTCATAAACACTTTTCAACCTTGTTGGAAAGTGTTAGTGAAGTGTTTCCACCTAAATTTCATACATTAGTTAATTTAAAAAAAAATCTAATCGTTGTGTCGAAAAACTGTTTCTATCCCTGTATTCAGAATAATCGCCCATTTGGTACCGAATTTGTAACTAGAGGACTATAAGCAATTTACTTTGGTGTTACATAAAACTGGTGACGAAGTTTTTATCCAGATTGAAACTAATAGTCCTCTTAGTCCTAATAGTAATAATAATACAGTGGGCAATTAAATTATTATTATTATTATTATTATTATTATTATTATTCTGACATTTTTTCGGACTGGATATATACTGGAAAAAAATATTGGACGAATGGCCTTGAACTTCAGACATGCAAAGAACAATTACAAACTCACATTTTTCAACTATTGTTTTAGTCACGAGTGCAATTAGGGGGTCAACTACAAATTGAAGAAAATCACAAATGCTTTTGATCACCCTGTATCATAAAAAGCTACAAATGCTTTATAATTTTAATACGTTGTTGCACTTACTATGTAAATTATCTGTATGTTTTTTTTTTTAAAAAAAAGGAATAATGCAATTATTTAGGGAGATATAAACTTTTTATAAAAAAAATTAATTGTTTTGTGAAGTTTCTTTATTATAATACAAATAATTTTCAAGAAAATTCTACAAAACTGGTAAGAAATTGACAAAACATTAGGGAAGCATTATTCTGAAACATAAAACTCACACGTGTAATATTCGCTGAGGTATGAGCATATTTAATTAATATTTTTTCCCCGGCGCATGCGTGAAAAATAGAAATTTGTTTTATTACATGGGTTGAAAGCTAGATATAGTGAGTAACTTACGTCAAAAGTTCATTTGAAGGGAGTAAAAAATAAGCAAATTGTCGCCAAAAGAACGAGTTGGATTTTAGATGTTTTCCAGTATTGAATTTTTATAAATAGTTTTTCATGTGCCACGTAGGGGAAAGTTGGACAAAGCGGGATACGAATCTTGTTTTTCTTTACTACGGAAAATATATTGAAGAAAACCACACATTTTATTTTTTTATAACTACAACATTTAATGAAGCACACGAAAAACATATTTTTAACTAATTTTAATGACTGGGAAATAGTAAAAAAAATTATTTACCAAACTCTTACACATCCCGTTTTAGCATACCTGGGTTGGACAAAACGGGATACGGATTACAATGTTTAATTTTTTGTGTAAAACTAACTGAAAAGCATAATTAACTGGCAAAAACCTGTAAAGCAAAATTTCTGCTTGAAAGAACAATGCCTTCAGTAACCAGAGACTTAAAATAAGAGTTTTTTTATGTTATTATTTACAAAATGGGAAAGACCTTTTATTTTGGCCTATAGCAGAACAAAAGTCGCATACAAAGGTGTCGTCCTCTTCGTCGGCATTAGAACACGCTTCGTGAGCCCATTCTTGGTATCCAGAACATTGGATCCAACCTTCACCAGCCTTAGAGTCGACGTACAGTGCATTACAAAATATGCAGGTTTCTCCTCCCTCTGTTTCATTTTCAGACGATGACGACATGAATTCTTGGCTGCTTGGTGAAGGTTTATTAAACTTTTCTATGTTTTGACTTTTAACATCAGGATTAGGCTTTCCTTTGGAATCTTTTGTAGGCCTACTTTTAGGTTTGATTGGACCTGGTAGCTCTTTTTCATCCTCTCTTCCCTTTCCTTTACATACAAACTTCTCTTTTGGAATTTTTAAGAGGAATTTCTTAGCAGCCTTTTCTTCAATTTTCTTGGTTCTTTCTTGTAGTTAATCGTCCTTTCTTTTTCTTCCATTTCTAACTCACTCCTATATGGAGATGATGTTATTACTACAGTTTTCTTCTTTCCCTTATCAGCCCTTTTTTCTGGGCGAGGACTTTTTACTTGAGGTACAGGCAGAACAAACTTTGGAGAGATGGAAAATGGTAGCTTAGATCAATAACAAAAGAGTTCTAATCCTTTCTTCCCTGAGGATGTTGCAGGTTGGTCAGGACATAGGCTGTCTCCTGACAAGTTTGTTGGTTGGTCTACTTCTACGATGTCCCTTGAAGAAGTTGAAGGTTGCTCTTGGTCTTTGCTCATATCAGTCTGGTGCCCAACGCCTGGAGGTTCTTGCTGCAGGTCTGACGTAGGGTGATCTGTGGTGTCAGAGGGTGCAAACAAGTGATCTGGGAAGACGTCAGGATTGTAAGGACTTATGCCAGTTTTTCTAAACCCTTTATTGGCAGTTTCTGCAACAGCTGCCCGTGAATAGGCTGCGTTGAACAGTTTTACCACTTAGTAAATTGTGACGCACCTACCTGGGTGGTTAAACAGCCACTTTTGAACTTCTTGTTCATAATATGTGCTCAGTGGAGCCATGAAACTAACATCCAGGGGCTGAAGGCGATGAGTTGTATGTAGGGGGCAGGTTAGGATGGTTACATTATTTTCTCTTGCCAAATTTACAAGTTCCAAACATTTGGTGTGACTGCTGTGACCATCAAGAAGCAACAGCACTAGCTTCTCATGGTCAGGGTTGGAAAATTCTACGATTTTTTTAAACCAAACAATGAAGGTCTTCGTGATCCAGCCGGTCTTGTGATATACTGCAAATGATACTGGAAAAGCATCATCCATGAGTCGTGGGTTTTCCTTCACTCGAGGAAATACAAACATAGGAGTGACGAATATACGGCATAAAAAAAATGTATCCCGTTTTATCCAACTCATAAGTGTCCTGTTTTGTCCAACTCCGACACTTTTCAAAACAAACATGGCTGATGCCTAAACGTGAAAGGAAAATTAGATAGATTACACATGAGAATGTTCGTTAATAAGTGCTTAATCAAATGTAATACTCACTGGAATTGTATTTCCATATATGTAGGCAGTATAATCTAGAAAACAACGTATGTAAATGTAGAAAGTTCCAAGAAATCAGAGTAAAAAAGTTCTAAGAGCTACAACTTTCCATCAACTAGTGGTCTCGATGCGGGACGAACTGAGAATGGTGTAATCACGGCCGAGAACAAGTTTCTGTCGTCTTCCGCTTGATAGCAGTACTAGACAGGTCCCTAGGCGACGTATCCCGTTTTGTCAGACTATCCCGTTTTATCTAACTTTCCCATACTTAATTTAGAGATCCAATTATTTCAACCACGTTGAGAAACTTCTTTTTTTGTGAAAATCCCCTATGGGCTTATAACTCTAGCGTATTTTTATTTATTTACTCAGATTTGTGAAACCGTAAGGGGCTTTTCACTAAAAAATACTTTTGCAACGTGGTTGAAATAACTGGATCTCCAAATTAAATGCGAAAAACCCCTTATGAAATTTCAACTCTAGAAAATATCTAAAACCTAGTTTTTTTTTTCGACAACTTGCTTAATTTTTACTCTGTTCAAATGAACTCTTGATATAAGTTGCCGAATATATCTAGCTTTTAACAAATGTGATTTTTTTTTTTTTTTTTTTTTTTTTTTTTACGTATGCGCAGTAAAATAAATATTTACTATAAATGCTCATGTGCGAATTTTACATGTGCGAATTTTATGTTTCAGAATAATGTTTCTCCGAAGGTTTTGTCAATTTTACTGCAAGTTTTGAAAAATTTTCTTGAAATCCATTCGTGTTATAAGCTAAAAACTTGCAAAATAATAATAATAATAATAATAATAACAATTTTTGAAAAAAAAAAAAAAAAAATAGTAGTACATAATATGTGCAATAATGTGTTAAATTTACAAGTTTTTTTTTTTTTTTTTAATTTTTTTTTTGTGATACTGGATAATTTAAAATAAAATTTGTGCTTTTCTTCAATTTCTGGTTGATTTCCTATTTGCACTCGTGACTAAATCGATAGTGGAAAATGTGAGTTTATAGATCTTCTCTGCATGTCGGAAGTTCAAGCACTTTTCGTCCAGTACTTTTTTAAACAATCGAAAAAAATGTCAAATTAAAATAAATTCTAATAACTTGATCAGCCACTGTAATCATTATATTGGTCTATAAGCCGACTATTATTCTTCATCTTTGGGTGAGAAAGGGTAATCTTTTATCTTGGCCTCTTGTTTGCTATAGTCCAGATATTTTTTACAAATTCACTCGCTTTAAGAGGGCACGATATTTTCTTGTGCTTACTCGCTTTAAGCGGGCACGGAATTTTCTTGTGCCCGCCCTGAGAACAAATTCGTTCCCAGAGCAATTGAACAATTTTTTAGTCAGGCCCTGATTCATACTCGCCATACTATGATATGAATTCATATTCACGCTAAGTAATGTTCTTTAAAAAGTTCACTTGAGGGTAAAAAAAAAAAAAAATGTTAATGATCACAACATATTATATGAACTTAGATGTGTGTCTGTGTGTGTGTGTGGGGGGGGGGGGGGATTACAGCAAAAACACAACACGTTGACAGTTTATTAAGTTAAATAAGTTAAATAAGTGAGATTATTTCATACTCCGAAAGAATTTCTGGCTTTCATGATAACCGAAACGTTAAGTTATCGGAAAAATTTTACATTTTAACAAAATTTTGATTTACAATCAAGTCTTATCACACATGCGCAGAGTTTTATTTTTCTTATCTTTAAATTCAATTAAAATTTTAAAAGGATTGATAGATATAATTTTAAGTTGGGACAAGATCTAAAGCCTTATGTATCATTATATTTCGTCCAGACGTAACTTAATACCCAGAGAAAAATGTGTTACAGGATTCTCCTCTTTCATACACTACACACTACACACGCATACAGGAAACATCCTGAAGGTATTTTTTGCTTCCTTGATGTCTGAAACGTAAAGATATTGCATTATTATTATTATTATTATTATTATTATTATTATTATTGTTGTTGTTGTTGTTATTTTTACTAATATCATTATTATAAGCGATTTAGAGACAAAAGTCAGATTTTAGTAATATAAATAGTATTGTTTCTTTTTTCATAAATCTAAAACAGTTAAATGGCTTGATATGAAATATTTACTTTATACTACATTTTAGGAAAAAATTGAAGCGTTATGGAGAATTAGAATCTATGTTATGTCTAAGCCATTTCCATGAAGTAAGTAAAATAATTTTTAAATTGTTTAAATTATTTGTTGTTTGATCGTTGTAAATTTTAAGCTTTCTTTTGATGTTCTGAAAAATAAATAAATAAAACCTATCTGCTGACGGCTAGAAGAAAACAGTTTCGGAAAATGTGAATATATTAATACAAGGGTAAGTCAAAAATTATCCGCAATGTAAGCTATAAACTTTATTACAATACAAATAGAAAACGTACGTTTACATTATTTTTCAATTGCTTATTTTTGCATTATTCTCCTTGCTTTTCAACGCACTTAGTCCATCGTTGCACAAGCACCTTCATGCCCTCAGAAAAGAAGGTTTCAGGCTGAGCAGCAAGCCACGCATGCACCGCGTCCTTCACATCTTGATCCGAGGTAAATCGACGGTTCTTAATACTGCTTTGAGTTGTGCCACTTCATCAATAGCCACCCGACTGTTTAGAACCATGTCACGCGTAAGCTCAATGTTGTCATCATTTGTGGCCGTAGATGGTCGTCCAGCTCCTTCCGCGTGCGTAACCCCTGGTGCGACAATTTTTGAATTTGTCAATCCATTCGTAGACACTCCGCTGTTGCAAGACACTGTTCCCGTATTGTGCCGAAAGTCTTCGATGGATTGTGGCCCCTGCCCCTGATACACCTTCCGACCACAAAAACCGGATCACTGCTCGTTGTCCCTCTTTGGTGCAAACCTCTAATGGAGCGGCCATATCTGCAACAAAAGAAAGACAAATGGAGGAATTAGGATCAAACTTTCATTGCATTACTGCAACATCATGACAATAATATATACTAGGACAGACTTCCGTATGAACACTGTAAGAAAAGTTATTAGCTACAATGCGGATAATTTTTGACTTACCCTCGTATAAATATATTACAGCAATATATTATAGTAATGTGAATATATTATATGTATAGCTATAGATCATGACTTCTAGAAGCTAAAACCACTCTCTAATAAAATATATATTTTTTCCCCCTCAAAACCTGTTTTCTGGTTGTCTTGCTTTGCGCATAATTTTTAAACAAATAAATGGATGAACATAAAACTCAGATGGCATGTTCTTTATTAAACCATCAATTGAATTTTATAGAACATAAGCTATAATTTTTAAACTGATATTACTTCATTTTTTCTCAAAAGTAAGTTTTGGAAGAAACGAAAAAAATAAACAGTTTTAGAAAAGATAAAATCTTTTTGTAAAAAAATGGAACCGACTCCAAAAAGCAACTACTATTTAAAAAAAAAATGAATGAAATGAAGCTAAATTGCGCCTAAAAGTATAAAATAATTTCCTTCCCCAAACAACCTATAACACTACAATTAATCATAACTTTTGAAGTCGGCGCAAAATTAAATAAAATTTAATTAGTTTTTAAAGGTTTGTTTTTAGATCCGTAGCAAAAAATGCTGTTTTTTCGAATGATCCATTTTCATGTTTCCTTTATTATTTTATCACTATTATACAATTGGTCCATTAGTAGCATCTACATAGAACAGTGAACATTCTTCCCAATGCGGTATTTATGTTTCTACAAAGTTACAGTTTCCTTTGCAAATTTTGTATAACTTTGAAAACTATCATTCTTGGTGGCTTTCGGATTTGGCGATCAAAGTGTAATGCAAAATTATACACGCAAGATATTTTCATAATATATATTGTACGAAGTATTGTTTCATATTCTTGATTACTCTCTTAATATACCTTATCAAAATTATCATGATATCCCAAAGAAATTAAATATGTTTGCCAGATAATTTTGCGATTTTTCTTTCCAGCATCTTCGCCAACTTTTGCTGCTTACGAAATCTTATTTGTTTTCTTGAATCAAAGTAGTTTTCGGCTGCGTTTTGCAGGTGACAGTGTGAGATGTGTATTTTGAATACGATTTGATTTTTGAATGGAATAAAGGTATCAATTTTTATTTAATTTTGCGCCGACTTCAAAAGTTATGATTAATTGTAGTGTTATAGGTTGTTTGGCGAAGGAAATTATTTTATACTTTTAGGCGCAATTTAGCTTCATTTCATACATTTTTTTTTTTTTTTTAATAGTAGTTGCTTTTTGGAGTCGGTTCTATTTTTTTACAAAAAGATTTTATTTTTCTCTTTTCAGTGAAAACTTATTCATATAGCAGAACATCAAAAGACGTTCGACGGCAGTTTCACAAATCACAACTTCCAAGAAAAATGACATAACTCAAAAAATGGTTTATGTCACTGAAAAATACATGAAATGCACACAGTTCTGCCAGTTTCATTTTAGTCAAATTATTTTTAAGTATATTTTTTTCAAATGCTGCATTTTTAAGTTGTGTCACTTTTCTTGCCTTTATCGGATATGAGCAAAAAACTCTCTATTAAATGAACATACGTTAAATTAAAATGTTTTTAGTAATGTAAAGAACGGATACGCAGTATTCGTAACCAAAAATTCTGTTAGGCATATATATTGAACTTTACAGTGAATACGTGTTACCCGCTGCGCTGGAAATTGCGCAGCGTAAAGTTCAAACAAAGAGCAAAATAGGCATTGCAGCTGACGGACAGGAGTTTCAACATCGATACTTACATACTGCTTTTACCAGTGTAGCTGCATATGTTCAGCAGTTAGAGTGAGAACAGACTTTTGTGAGTATCCTGTAATTTGTTTATATCCTAATGAAATCACAATGAAACCTATTTCAGGCCAAGATCATTACGACAACAAAAAAAGTATGAAAATTAAATCATCTCTTACGAAGTTATAAGCTAACAAATTTCAACAACAACAACGAGAAACATGGTTTGTATTGAGAACCTCTTCCTTTATGAAGTTGGTTTAAAACGTCTATGCGTTAATCGACGTGACCGCTTACAATAACCATCATTTGAATTTTACATAGCATAAATGCCACCTGCTACGCTACAACATATGCAATGTCGTTGAAGTGTGTACAAAATAGGAAATTGTGAACAAACAAATGCACGTTTTAAGCTTTCTGTTTTTAGCATTAATGTCTAAACTACCTTTTCGTTCTAAATCTATGATGGTCTGCAATTTTCTAATTCACCTTTTTCCCTGTCTTGAACCGTTTCCTAGATAGGAACGCTAAATCCACTGTTTTGCAACAGGTGGCGCTGTAGACGGTTGAATCGCGTAGCACATGTCCACTTTACTATACCTACATAACACTTTTATGATTATAGCTGTAGCTGTTCAGCAGTTAAATGAGTCGGGACTGAATTTTTTGGGCACCCTGTATTTTCTTTAGATCGTAAAGATATTACAATGGGACCTATTTCAGACCAAGACCTTTCCAATAAGACAAAAAGTATCAAAATCGGATCATCCGTTCAGAAGTTATGAGCTAACAAACAAAAACAAAAACAAAAAACATATGCTTTGAACTTTTTGAAGTCGGTTAATTAGAGCATCTCTCAGAGTTATAAGCTTACAAACACCAACAACAACACATAGCTCGAATTAAGAACACCCTCAACAGTCTCCTATCTGAAGTCGGTTGAAAACGACTTTGCACTAATCGATGTGACCAATTACAGTAACAGTACTTTGAACCACAGAGTATACGTGTCATCTGCTACGCTGCAAAGTGTGCAACGTAGTTCAAGTGTGCACAGTGTAGGAAATTGCGAACAAACAACTGCACGTTTTAAGCGTTCTATTTTTAGCAATAATGTCTAAAAACTGTCTTTTCGTAGTAAATCGATGTTGCTCTACAGCTTTGTAATTAACTTTTCTTCCATCTTGAACCGTTTTTGAGATAAAAGCGCTAATTCCGCTGTTTTTCACCAGATGGCGCTTTATTTTCTTTAGCTTGTAAATATATTACAATGGGACCTACTTCAGACCAAAATTTTTACAACAAAACAAAAAGTATCAAGTAACCGTATTTTGAACTATATAGAGTATGTCTCACCAGCTACGCTACAACGTGTGCAATGTAGCTCAAGTGTGCATAGTGTAAGAAATTGCGAACAAACAAATGCACGTTTTTAGCATTGTATTTTTAGCATCAATGTCTAAACTATCTTTTCGTACTAAATCGATGATGCTCTGCAATTTTATACTTCACTCTTTCCCCCTGTCTTGAACCGTTTCCGAGATAGGAACGCTATCATGAATGTCTAAACTATCTTTTTGTACTAAATCGGTGATACTTTTCAACTTTGTAATTCATTTTTTTCTCTAGAATCGTTTTCGAGATAGGAACACTATCTCCGCTATTTTCCACCAGGTGGCGCTGCAAACGGTTTAACCTTGTACTGCATGGCCACTTTGGTATACTTACATACCATTTTTATCACTATAGTTGCAGCCGTTTAGCAGTTAAAAGAGTTGGGGCTGATTTTTTTTTGGCACCCTGTATTTTCTTTAGATCTTAAAGATATTACAATGGGACCTATTTCAGACCAAGACCTTTTCAACAAATCAAAAAGTATCAAAATCGGAGCATCCGTTCAGAAGTTATGACCTAACAAACTTAAAAAAAACATACGGTTTGAATTGAGAACCTTCCTTCTTTTTTGAAGTCGGTTTAAAACTAAATGAGAAACGGTGTAAAGGATGCCTTACAGGTAGGTGAAGATACACGTGCCACCAAAAGTTAAATTTAAATCAGATTTTTCATCCTGTAATCAAGTTTCTTTTTCTTCTATAACGTGTTTTTTGAAAAATTAAAATAATTAATTTGTGAACTATGAACGCCGCCAGAATAATAAAAATGTCAATAAATAATTTTATAAAAATTATCCCATCCAATTTCCATATTCTTTCGTATATTAAAAAAGGGGGAAAAAAAAAAAGGTCTTCGCAAAAGGAAAATAAGGAAAAAGTGAATATAAAAAAAACCGAGTTTTAATTTAATATTTGAAAACCTGTGTACCTTCACCTATTTGTCATGCATCTTTAACATCACTTCCCAAATAATTTTCTTCTCTAAAATTGTTTAAATTTGCGATTTCTTCGGAAGCTCACTTTTGAAAAAAAATGAAGTGATATTAGTTTAAAAATGATTGCTAGATTAAAATTCTATAAGATTCGATTAATGGTTTGGTAAAAGATCATGACATCCAAATTTCATGTTCGTACGTTTATTTGTATAAAAATTAGGCGCAAAAGAAGGAAATGAGAAAATAGGGTGTGACTTTAATTTTGGACATGGGATTATTTATAAGCTAATTTTGATAAACCATGGCATGGAAGTGTGAGTTTTCAATATGTCGACGGAGATCTTTTATTTCCCCCTAATGGAATTGAGTTAAAAATACCTTTGTTCGAATCAAGCAGTTGCTTTGCACTTAATCCAACTTGAGTTATACATACTTAATCAACTTTCTTATGAATATTAAATAATGTAATTTTTTTAATAGACATATAAAATATAAATGTAAATAATAACGCATTTTATATAAAAAAGTATAGAAACACTTTCAACACGTATATAATTTTTTTTAAACTTTAACCGTATTGAACTTCTCAATTATATATTGCTGGCTACTATGTTACTTAAGTACACCTGATGATGCTATTTTGATAATAGCGAAAAGCTTAGTGTCTGTTTTTAATAAAAAATATTTATATACGTGTTTTTAAAAGTGTTTTTATACTTTTTTATATAATATGTGTACGCGTGAAACGCTTTCTAATTTTCAACTTTCAGTAGTTTTTAATTTTAACAATAATGCATTTATTTAATGTGTAATTTCTTCAAGTCTATAGGTATTATATATATTTATTATATTCATTAAAATTTAACATATTCAAAAAGTTTCAAAAGCATAAGAATGTTCGTTAAACTCCCATTATTATAGTTCGCAGATGAATTAAGTAAATTGGTATGACTGAAAACAGTTAACTAACTGGGATCTGAAACGTCGGCGTGGCGGTAGAGTGTCCGATTGCCGAAAGCGAGTTGTGTTCGAGTGCCAGTGGCCACGAAATAAGTTTTGCGTTTTACTTCATTCAATATAGAGTAGGTTCTGCATACTTGATAAGAAGAGTATGTAATATGTATAACGAACTTATTAAAAAATACTCCAGTCTAATAAAGTATACTTTTTGATCGAGACGACTTTCTTCGAGTTGGGCAATGGAGTCCTTTTCTACTTTTGTTTGATGTTGTGGTTTGTGAGGTTTATTGAACTATCTCCCTATCATTTGAACTAAATCTTAAAGGACATCTACGTCCGAACTGAACATTGTCTACATGAACTTTATGAACTATTGCTCTATAAATCCTTGTGAACATTTTACATTTTACTGAACATTTGGGACTGACAAGGAGAGGTCACGACATGGAAAATTCAGATAGGGACGAAATTGCGCAGGATTGTAGTATACTATGAGGGTAACAACATATTAAAGCAGTAGGACCCACTATCCCCAAAATTTCGAGAAAAGAGCATTTAAAGTTTCAGTAATCTTTAAATACAAGTTATTTCGCAAGCGAGTAAGCGCCTGAGTGGTGTAATCTTAAAGCGCGAGTCTCCCACCCAGATGTCTTGGGTTCGAGGCTACCTGCGGGGCAATTTTTTTTTTTTTTTTTTCCCTTCTTTAAATTTTTATGTAATCTTAACTTGTTATTTATTTTACTTTATTTTACAATTCAATTCAAAATTTGAAAGTTTTAATAAAAAAATTAATTAATTTTCTTGAGTATAAAATAACTTTTTCTATTTTTAATATTTATAACTTAAAAATACAATAGATTTCTATAACTTAAAAAATAAAGTTTAGTTTTACAAATCCCTAAATAAGAAACACAAAGAAAAACAGACAAATATTTAAATAATTAAAAAAATAAGCCAGCTGTAAACAAAGTGTAAAATAATTAGCAGGTGTACTTAAATCTTGGTTTGAGCGTCCTGATTTGGTTTGAATGTGTATAAATTACGTAAACACTTCTAGCTTGTTAATAATAATGGGCAGGTGGAATTTTATTTTGTGCACAGAAGGATAAAAAAAAAAAAAAAAGGAAGTCGTTATCGAAACAGAAACGATGTTCATTAACATTTAAAATCTACATTTAAAAATAACATTTCTTTGCCTGTAATAATTTAATAGCATATCAATCCTATACTATAATTTTTAAGAAACTATTGATTGGAGAAGTAATTATTTAATTTGGATAGTAATTATATATGTGATTAAAATCATCATTTCTCTGTAATTTTTTTTTTTTTTTAGTTTAAAAAATAAAATTAAATATACCTAAAATAAAATAAAATATTTAGATAAATAATTACAAACAGTTTCTTTAGTTTTACCTTATTTTAAAGTTAAAATAAAACTGAAATTTATTTTTTAAGTTATATAAATTTATTGTATTTTTAAGTTATAAATATTGAAAATAGAAAAAGTTATTTTATACTCAAGAAAATTAAATATTTTGTTAAAATTTTCAAATTTTGAATTGATTTGTAAAATAAAGTAAAATAAATAAAAAGTTAAGATTACATAAAAATTTAAAGAAAAAAAAAAAAAAAAAAAGTTGTCCCGCAGGTAGCCTCGAACCCAAGTCATCTGGGTGGGAGACTCGCGCTTTAAGATCACGCCACTGAGGCGCTTACTCGCTTGCGAAATAACTTATATTTAAAGATTACTGAAACTTTAAATGCTTTTTTCTCGAATTTTTGGGGATAGTGGGTCCTACTGCTTTAATATGTTGTTACCCTCATAGTGTGTTACAATCCTGCACAATTTCGTCCCGATCTGAATTTTCCATGTCGTGACCTCTCCGTGAGTTGAATTCTGCTCACACGATCTTTATGGATCTTCAGTAAAAATTTTTCAGTGACTTTATAAATTTCGGTAATCTTATGAACTTTGCACTCACGAACTTTTTGAATCTTCACTTACCTAATTTTATTTTGTTCTGTTATGTTTTACAGGCAATTGTCCTGTATTTCTACAAATGTAAATGTTCATTTGGCAGCATATCGTTTAAGTTGTCTACTTATGTTCTTAATTTTATTTATTTAGCAACGAATTGTATAAGTTGCTTCTTTTATATTGTTTTAGTTTATATTTTTCTTCAAGTGTAATTTTCTTCCATTTCTTAATAAATGTCGTCTGGTTTTTCTGGATCGGTTCCTTTGGCTGTGGCTTTGCTGGTAGTAGTGGGTACTTCTCTCCCGCCACCCTTCGGGCTTCGGCTGGCCATAAACCCTCGGGTTGGCCGGTGGTTCGGGGCGTATCCGTAATATAGAGTAGGATGGCGTAAATCGGTGGAAAATTTATTTTTTTTTTCTTTATTTTTTTTTTTTTAAATGATGCTCATATTCTCAACAGTTTTCCCATTATAAAAATGGTTACAGCAGGGGAGTTTATTAATGTATCACTCTGATATGGCTTTATAAATAAATACGTAAATAAATAAATAAATAAATAAATAATAATAATAATAATAAAACATACCCCATTAAAAAATGAAAATAAAAATTACCTCCAGTTTACCCCACGTGGGGTAATTAGAAAGTAGGGCTATAAGCCCTATTCAAATTGATGATAAAAATGTGGGATAAAGTAGTACTCAAACAATAATTAAAACTCTTACAGAAAACATACATTCATTTAAAAAAAAGTATTTTTTAAGGCTTCAAAAAATGCGGTTAAAAATACAAACTGCCGATTCTGACTATTTTGTATTTTGTGCTGGTCTCCTCATCAAAGACATCAAGTAAATAATTGATATTGCTATGTGTTACTAACTAGTAGAATTGCAATAAGAAAAATAAACCCATTTTTTAAACCCATTTACAGAATTTTTATTAGAAACGTATAAAATTTGACAAAAATCGATTATTTTAATTGAACAAACTAAGTAAATTTATTAGAAATGCTCTTATAAGAAAGAAAAAAAAATCTTAAAAATACAATAGTAGGCCATGTTTTAAACCTATATAAGCTATGTTTGTTATACAATAATGCCTTTACTTTACTGTAGTCCGCTTCAGTAAGACAGTTGTGCCTAGAACTGACTTCATAACGTCCAAATTAAGCTAAGAATAAAAGGAAATGCCTTAAGCAAGTTGTTTATAACATTTTAAAATCGTTCTAAATAAAAATGATTTGAAAAAAAAAAAAAAAAAAAAAAAAAGTTCCTCGAATTTTTCCACATGGGTAATTGGAGGTAAAATTTTTAGTCCCCAACCACCATGTACCCTGTAATGTAAAATAAATAAATAAAAATAAATAAATAATTGCATATAGATAATTATTGCTTAGGATATCCTTTTTCTTGTAATAACATACTTCGCCAATTTTTTCAAAATCTCTGTGGTCTACCACAAGTTTTATTTTATAAAAACGAACAGAAATTAAGTCTCGCAATCATAAAACAAAAAAGGATTCAAACTTTTCATATTTTCCATTTTTGTATGTCATAGATATTTCAAGATAAATAACTTTTTATAATTAAGAAAGGTATAAACAACATTTTGGCATCATTAAAACTTATTTTATAAGTTATAAAAAGGGTTAAACATTGTTTTAAAAAATTTACCACCGATTTACCCCATCCTACCCCACATAAGAAGAATGTATTGGGTTCTTGAAAATTTTCGACCTTTGGTTTTCGATGGATTTACATGTTTTGAAATATTCTGAACGCGGTTCGAACATTTTTAGAAATTGTCTGTCTATCTGTGTATTTGCCTGTGAGCGTGTATAAAAAATTTTATTGACGCTGTATCTCACGAACTAATAAACAAAATTTAACTAAACTTGGTATTTAGTTGGACCTTGATCTAAACTAGTGTTAATAACATTTGAGGATAAATCGGTCAATAGGTGGCTCCATCATCGCGTTTTTTCTAAACATTTAATATGGCAATGTAGAATAAAATGTAGCATAAACATATACGTAATAAGAATTATTTTTACCTTATCAATGTGAAATTGAAAAAAAAAAAGTGTAAGTAGAGATATTGCTTCCCCCCCCCCTCTCTGGGGGTAAATAATTTCCATATGAGTATCTCTTAAAGAAACAGGTCAATATCTTTAAAACAAATGATTGAGACGTAGATCTGTGAAAATTTGAAACAAAGTTATTGATCTGATTCACAATAATAATAATAATAATAATAATAATAATAATAATAATAATAATAAAACGCATTTTTTAAGATATTTTCTGTAAAGCAAATAGCTAATCTTTTGTCTGAATATTTAGTGTTAGTTTTCTCTAAGATGAAAATCGTTTGCATTCATAGAAAATAATTTTGATAAGTAATAATTTTAATAAATAATATTTACTGCATGGAATCTTATAGGAAAAACAAAATTGTAATGGCTACAATATGCTAGATTTTCCAGTGCTCTGTTCGTTTCTTCAAAACTGCCGTAATAACATAAATAGCTCAAGTTTGAGTGGATTATTTTAAATCATTTAAAGGTTTGAATTACAATAAGCCCTTTTCCTACGGAGAAATGAGTTAAAATTAACTCGAATTAATATCATTCTTTCATTTCTTCTTATTTAAAAGAGTGAAATCACTATACCGTCGCAAATTGGCCTGATTTCCTTTTCGCATTTCAATCCATTTGCTTTTTTTAATATTCCAGACTGGTAAAAGGAAAGTTATACTCTCTTTAAGAAAAGTATTAAATTAATTCCAGTAACATTTATTGAATTAAATTACAGAAAGCAGCACGAAATACTGTTTAAAATGAAATAAAGAACTTTTATAGGAACATTATAAAATAAACTGAAATTGTAATAATTTTTCTAATGCGAATTGTAACTTTAATATTGAGATTAAAAGAAAAAAAAAGTTTGTTATAATTGTAAAACAAATCACAATCTATACTGGAGAATAGAACTTATCAATGGATTCCTTCTTTTGTTGAAAAAGCATAAAAAATGATTTTTTAGATTATATAAGACACTTATCTTCGGAAAAAAAGAAATCTTAAGTACCATTTCAACGATATTTTTTTCTCCGAAGTTTATAGACATGTCTCGTTTAGCTGAAAGAAGTTTGTTAAAAAATGTGCTCTTCCGCCTTTGCAACACATTAAATGGAATTTAGTCAAAATATTTTCTTACAACGGGAGACAAGGAAGAGTATAAAGTTTTTATTTCAAAGTGCTTTGTTAAGTGAGGGAAGCATGTTATTTTAAAACATAATACATTTTTATTCAAGAAAACTGTTGAGAAATCGAGGAGAGTGGATAAACGAATAATTTCTTAATATGATAATATAATTTTATTAATATAATTTTATTTTTTTATAATAATATAATTTTATTTCTTATGATAATATAATTTTATTTTAACGAAACCTTTTAACATTTAGGTATTTTAATTAGAAATTCATCGAATATGCTGTTCATTTTCCTATAATAAGAATTAAATGTACTTGGAAGCTCATTTATTAAAGTTATAGTAAAATGTACAAGAGGCAAATCCTAGTAAACAGAAAATATATTAAAAAATAACCTTAAACTAATGCGTTGGGGCCATCACAAGACTTTCTTCTATACAATCTTATACAAATTCACGTAGTACAAATTGTTTATTAAATTACTATTTATTGAACTTGTTTTTCATGATGAATGCAGACGATTTTTATTTCACGGAAGCATAACACTAACTACCGAAAGAAAGTCAATTCTGTGCCAACATAAAAAAAAATAAAAAAAATTTCTAAGGTTTTTCCTTTTCGTTAAAAATGAAAAAGAAATTTATAACTTCATTTTAAATTATCACAGATTTATGGTTCAATCATTTATTTAAAAAGTATTGATGAGTTCTTTCGATAAATGCCCATACTGAAAATTTACACACCCCGGGTTACTTCCCCCCCAGGGGGAAGCGATGCTTCTTCAGGCAAATACACTTTTTCTTAGTTCACTACTACTATTATTGACAATGCATATTAATTTTAGAATCATGCGTCAAAAATAACCTTCATTATGTATATTTATACGAATTTTGTCTTATACTGCATTGTTTCAGAAAAAAATGGAACCACACCGTCACCTGTTGAGCGATTATTCCCCAAATATAGTCAGTAACAGTTTAGTTCAGGATCTAACTAAATACCAAGTTTGGTTAAATGTCGTTCATTGGTTCGTAAGATACAGCGTCCACAAAATTTGTGATACAGACAGATAGATACGCAGACACACAGACATACAGACAGACATTTTCTAAAAACAGTCAAATCGCGTTCAGGACATCTCAAAACGTGGAAAACCAGTTTGAAAACTGGAATTCGAAAATTTTTACGAATCCAATACTTTCTTTCTTCTTATGTATATAGAGGAAAATAAAAATTAAATAACAATACGGAACATTAGTCATTATTACTTTCTCTTACCCATGAGGTAGAGAAAGTATTGTTTTTAGGTCAAATTTTCGAACGCGAGATTTTGTTATATTTAAACGTTTTGAGGTCCCCTGAATACGAAAATCATGTTTTTAGCAGTTGGTCTGTGTGTCTGTCTGTTATCAGCATATCTCAAAAACAAATTATCGTAGAAAGTTCAAACTTGGTATTCTAAATGTGTATCATATAGGGATGCTACAGTAAGCTTTTCGTTAAGATCAAGCAAATGGTTCGTGTACAGGGACAATCAAGAGAATTCTAATACATTACGTCTATGGGGGAAATTCAGGTAAGTAGAGTTTAACGTCTATAGACTGCACTAAACCAAATGAAACGAATACATATTTTTTGTAATAGAGATAGTTAACTGGGAAAAAAATTTCGTGTATGTAGGAGCCTCGCCTCCCCCCCTGGGGGGGAAGTCCCCCCTCGAGGGGAGTAAATTTTCATGATGGGTATCTTTCAAAAGAGCTCGCCAATACCTTTAAAACGAATGGTTGAACCATCGATATGCGATAATTTAAAATAAAGTTATCAATTTTTTTTAGTTTTAACAAAAAAAAAAAAAAAAAAAAAAAAAAAAAAAAACAGAATTAATTTTTTTTTTTTTTTTTTTTTTTTTTTTTTATATTGAGAATAAAATGGGCTTTTTTTTGGATATTTGGTGTTATACTACTTTTCTAATATGGAAATCGTCTGCATTATCATAAAAAATAATTTTTTTAAATAATAATATTAATAAATTATTTTTTAAAAACAGAATTATTTTTTAATAACCGAATTAAATTCTATATAAATGTAGGTGCATTAATGAAACGGGGGGTTGAGGGGGGCGGTAGCCCCCCTCACACAGAACTAATTATCATATAAAACTCTTCAGAAGCCTGATATGAATTGTTTAACGCAGGTTTACATTACAGTACTCGTTATCTTACCTTTTAATCTGCAACCTGTATTTATAGTATTAAATTTCAGGGTAAGAGAAAGTCGTGTGGGTGACACACCAGATTATTTTTGTTTATAATTTAAATTTAATAATCATGTAAGAAAAAAAATGAAATAAAATAAAATAAAAACAGAAATTGTAATAATTTACGGTTTTTGTTGCGGAATATAATTTTGGAAAGGAGAATTAATAAAATATGTGTGCCTCGTGTAAAATACATAAAAATGCGTGTTGAAGAATAATACTTAAAATCCATCATTTTCTGTGCGATGTATAATATTTATTTTTTGGATTATACAAGATACTTATTCTATGAGACTGAAAACGGAAATAAATTAAAGAAAAAAAAAGTACTTAACACCACTTTAAAAAAATATTTTTCATCAACAATATAAGACATGTCTTGTTTAGCAGAAATAGTTTTGTAAAATAAGTGTTCCTCCATCTTTTCAACACATTACATGAAATTTAGTCCATTATATTTTTCTACGAAGGGAAGACATGGGATATATATTTGTTATTTTAAAGAAATTTGTTATGTGAGGAAAATACGTTATTTCAATTTGTAATTATGTATCATTCTAAGTAAGCTGAAAAGAATCGATGATAGAGGAGGATGGGAGGGGGGATATTATAAATTAAAATTATCTCTTTCTTTTTCTTTTCTTTTTAATTAATAAGTATTATAACAGAATTTAATTTTGCCTCATTAGTAAGTACTTTGTGTTTTATTTAACATTTTAAATCTCTAAATTAATGTAGTAATCTTAAACCAAAGAAACCATGGTCAAAAAATGATACAGTAATGTAGTAATATTGTATTAGCAATTGCATGGCAACGGAAATAGTCAGTATTCTAAACTTTTTAAATGAAATAAAAAATGCTGTCTTCCTGGAACCTGGTTGGTAGGAAGCTGGCTTATGGAACACCCAGATTCTAATCTCGGATTAAGCAATGATGTTTGTTGTGTTCTCATATGAGTGTAAAATGTATGTTCTTAAAAAAAAAAAAAAAAAAAAAAAAAAAAAAGTGAAATTTTTGTAGTTTGGATTATTTGAGATATAAGCAAGCCTCGAGACAAGCAAAAATCTCAATATTCACCAAACAAGCAAACAAACAAAAAATTACTGAAAATGATATGTAAATTGAATTCGTATTTGTTTTTGGAATAATCAAAAGTTTATATTGTGTATGATTTAATTTGTATTGATATCTGCATTGTTATATCAACAACAACAACAACAACAACAACAACAATAATAATTATTTTAATTTTAGAGTTTAAGGGAAAGTATCCCCACATCTTTTTTTCCAGACAATATAAACAAGAAAATTTATATACAGGCTGCTCGCACATTTTTTAGACGATTTTATTCCGTAAGTAAGAAAAAATCGTTTGCATGGAGAATTTTATTTTTACAACAGTTATATTTTTGGAAGTTCTATTTATCTTCTAATATTTATAATTTTTGTTTAGATGCAAAAATACGCTTTTAAAATGGCAGTGGATGGAAGGATAGGTTTCCACTCTTTCCAAAGATAGTTTTTAGTGAAATCTTTATGAAAAGCATTTATCAGGAGAAAAATGGAAAAATGTTGCAACAACAGATGAATCTTGGGTCTATTTAAGTGGTTGCAATAAAAAAAGATCAATTTATTATCACAAAAGTGGAGAAAAAAAAATTTGCTACATGGCTCGAAGCATCAAAAGAGAGTTTTTCTAAAGGATTTATGATTGCTACTGGTTTTTTCATACAAGCGCAAGATAAAAGCAAAAAAATGTGACAAAAATGTCAAAATCAACTCTAAATACTCTCAAGAACATATTTTAATTCCAATTTTAAAAAATGAAAATCCAGATCTTTATCCACAATGCTATCACAGGGGTCTGTCCAGATTTTTCATACAGGGTCCTGTTTTTGTGAAATTGTGAAAAATTCTACGCTTATTTTTGTGAATTTAAATTTAGTGTGAAAATAAAATTCTTCCGAACTTTTTGGCCAGGGTTCTCTTTTTGTGAAATTGTGAAAAATGTAATTTTGCAAAATAAAATTATAATTAAGGTTTCATTTTAGACAATGACAGTTCACTTTTATAGAACTAAATTTACGTATATGCACACAATCCTTTACAAATTAGAAATTGAATATCAGCTTTTCGGGGAAATACAGCAAAACACGCCCGATTATTCAGGCAGCTTGTTCGTTCCATGGAAGATTAGTTTTGAAAATGAAACAGATTTATTAAAGGTCTGTTTTTAGGGGAAAATTTTTTGTGAAGGGTCCTTTTTTAGGATAAAAAATTTTGTGAAGGGTCCTGTTTTAGGATAAAATATTTTGTGAAGGGTCATGTTTCAGGATAAATAATTTTGTGAAGGGTCCTGTTTTAGGATAAATAATTTTGTGAAGGGTCCTGTTTTAGGATAAATAATTTTGTGAAGGATCCTTTTTTAAGATATAAAATTTTGTGAAGGGTCCTTTAACGGACCCAGGTTTGCCTCTGCACAGACCCCTGTTCAACGGATTGATAATCAATCCGTTGAACTGCATCAAGACAAAACAAGCAGCCACACATCGCAATCCGCAATTGCATTTCTAGAAAAAAATGGAACAAAAAACGGGAATTAAAACCATACCCTTCACTGACATTACTACTAAATCTTCTGATGTATCACTGTTGGATTTTTGTGTTTTTCGACTCTTAAAATCAACATTATCCAAACACCGACCTACAACGCTTTGTGGACTCTGGAAAGCCGTTCAAGAGGAGTAGAAAAATATACCTCTTCCGATATTATGAAAAGCATTATTATCATAGAAATTATGATGTAGAATGTTAGCTAAGAACAAGGGCTATCAAACTGAACAAATAAAACACGAAATATGAGGGAAATTGCTTCAGTACACGCCATCAAAATCGTCTAAAAAATGTGCGAACAGCCTCTGTATACTAAACTAAGTATAAATTGTAAAATTTATATGTATTAAGTATACATTTAAAAAACACATTTATGCCAGTCTCTTTGGTCTTTGAACGTCTTAATTTCCTCTCCCTGCATTATCTGAATAATTATATTTACTTAGATAAATAAATTAAAAAATATAATCTATCGTATTTTTTTATTCTTTTAAATTACATAAAGGTAATTTTTAAATGCTCTTTTAAAAAATGGTATTAACAAATAAAAACATTATTTTGAAATAAACGCGAGAAAAAATATTGTAATTTTAACTAATATTGATTTTGCATACAATGAAAGTCAGGTTTGCAAAAATTAGAGCGCTACGTGTAATGTTTTAGCATTGAAAGCAATTATGATTTCTTGCATAATATTAGTCTGGCCTGTTACAAAAAATTTACAATTTACATTTCTTATCTTATTTTATAGCTTTGTTTTTATTAATACAATGAAATATTTTCACCTATTTTCATTTTTGAAATAATGCCCTAACTACGGAATTTATATATGTACCCCCCCCCCCATATTAATGACGCTTTTTCATTAAATTTTACATTTATTATGATTCGCCTAATTTTGCTTTATTTTATGAAATTGTAAATATTCTCACGTAGAAAAGAAAAATATAAGCAATGGGTAGCGTAGTTCGAAGTAGTTACGTCATGATTACGTCACGGTTACGCCACTGATCCCGATTACACCACAAGGCCATCTGGTGCTGGCTATAGGAACGAGCTGGCGCATCAGGCATTTTGTTGCCTTAGGGTTGCCACATGTACCCAGCGCGTTTCTGTGATAAACAAACGACAAACATTTTTTTTTTTTTTTTTTTTTTTTTTAATCGTCTTACGTTACTTTAGAGTAACTTGTTTTATTATATTTCATAATTTCAGCTAAATAAACTGTGATATGGAAGTTTGTTTAGCGATAAACTGCTATAATCATTCAAGAAGTGAATATAAAGTGATCACAGACCTTCTATTACTGTGTATTTGAGTTTTGGCGACATTTTGTAAAACAAACAGAAACCGCCCTAACAACACATCTTACTCCAGTACATCCATAAAATATCCTCAGAATAAAATGACATCCTGAGAATGTACTGTGAAAAAAATGAATATTATTGTTGCTTATTGCTCTTATATTGACCGGATTAGCTTCAGATCAAGATTTCTTAAAGTCATTATGGAAGCGATAAGGACGCCAAGCGGGAATACTGTCCTCTTCGGAGGCAAAAAAATGGCGGTGATGCGCCGGCCTATTATTTTATTTAGGGCCTCTAGTGCTGGTGGTGGATGAACTGCTCAGGCTGAAACTTCTCGGATAGAATTTGTTTACTTGCGCGATGTTCCATCTTTAAAATTAAAATAGAATTGTGTTTGAACGAAATCACATCTGAACGGAAAAAATCATGTATTTTTAAAATATTCATGTATCGCATATTTTTCCGTATTTTAAAATAAATAATATATTCTATAATTTATTTTTAAAAAGTACTTTTTGAATACTTCTTAAAATTTATACAGTTATCGAAATCTTAATATCTTCAATTTTTCCTTCATTACAGATCAAGAGAAAATATATGGAATTTTAAATTCGGTTGCTTTGGTTTGTTAAGAGGTTAGAACAAGTTAGTGTATATTGTATTTGTTCATACCTAAATGTTATTTTATCATTCCTAAATGTTATTTTAGTTACAGATTTGGTTACAAAGCGATTACAAATATATTTTGTTTAGATGATAAAATTTTTGCGAATGGTTTCGTCTGCGTCTGATTGATTTTATGGAACATGACATAATGCATTTTGTAATAAAATATTTAATGATAAAGTCATCTTTTATAAGCGATTCCTTTTACAAAATTTTAATTTCCTTTTTAACACGCTTTTATTAGCTTCACCTGTATGTAGGTTTGTATGTATGTTTGTATATTTGTAACCGCTCTGGGAGCAAACAAAAAATCTATATGGTAAAAAAAGATTTCCCCTACGTGAACGCCGTGGCTGTGAGGTAAAGCTCCGCGCTTCGAACCTAAAGGTCTAGCGTTCGAGCCCAGTGCGGGGAGATTTTTTAAAAATGGTTTTTGTTTAATTCTAAATTATTTTAATTAAAGATTTAAATGTACGTAAATATTATGGAGTGTCACTCACACGATTTTCTCTTACCCTGCATTTTAATACTAAGATAGATATTTTGTGCTTTTTAGTTCACATTTCTATAAAAGCAGGTTCTTTAATTTTTTAAAAACATATTATTTTTAACACGCTTTTATTAGCTTCACCTGTATGTATGTTTGTATGTATGTTTGTAACCGCTCTGGGAGCAAACAAAAAATCTATATTGTAAAAAAAGACTTTCCCTACGTGAACGCTGTGGCTGTGAGGTAAAGCTCCGGGCTACGAACCTAAAGGTCTAACGTTCGAGCCCAGTCAAGGGAGATTTTTTTATAAATGGTTTTTGTTTGATTCTAAATTATTATTAAATATTTAAAAGTATGCAAATAATATGGTGTGTCACTCACAAGATTTTCTCTTACCCTGCATTTTAATACTATAAAGATAGATATTTTGTACTTTTTAGTTCACATTTCAATAAAAGCGTGTTCTTTATATTTTAAGAGTATATATATATATATATTTTAAATCAACATTTTAATTTTTCGTATTTACAATACAATTTACAACATTAGAAGATCGGTTAAAACAATTATATTTTACACTAATTAATTCTGGCTCTAAGTAAACACTGATGTGATTATTTATTTGAAAGCGTACATTTGACGTTAAATACGAAATATATTAGATGTTAGCTAATAATAAAGTGATTGTTTACTTGAGATTATTAGCTAACATCTAACATATTTTGTATTTAAAATCAAATGTACGCTAATAATTTCAAATAAATAATCACATCTATAATGTTCATTTAGGGTTAGAATTAATTCTTGTTTTCATTAAAGACATAAGAGATACCATTTTTAAAGAAAGCACAATAGGGGCGAGTTTTTCACAACGTTTATTTGGGTAGCGCAGCCACTGCACGGGGAGAAGCGCTAACGTCGAGTTTACTATGCGACGTTTTTTACCATTACGTGAACGAGCTTACTCTGTAACACGTTTTATGAAAAAATAAATAAATAAATGAGCGACTATTAAAAAATTGCTAATTAGTGCGGTAACTGGGAATACTGATTAAATTATATTGATGTAATAATAAAAAAAAAAATAATAAAATAAATCTCTTGAATTAAGGGGGGGAAACTGCAAGTTTACTGAATGTGGCTGAAGAAATATTTTTTCCATTTTAGCTAATACTATTCCATTAATTTTTTTAGATTTTTGAAGAAAACTATACACTAGCATTGTTTCATAGTGAATTGGAAGCAGTTCAAATGATATGGGAGTGGAGGAAAGACTAAACTATTTTCTCAATTTTTTATCTATCTAGAGAAGGCATTTGTAAATCTTTTAAAATTTGTCGATTCACTTTTTTTTTAAATTGAATTAAAACTATACTATGTAAATTTATGATTATCAAGCTGCAATGACTAATATTTTAAATAATTTCATTATAATAAATTTGTACAAAATTATATAAATAAGCTGGCGTTTAAAAATAAAGAACAGTATAATGTCCGTCTAAAAAAGCGATTTCAATTTCTTATGAAAATTGCATATGAACAGAAAATTAAACAGTAAAAAATATTATTATAAGAAAATGATATGTTAATAATATTAAGATTTATTTGTATACAAATTTCTCATTATAATGCAAGTTTGATTGCGTGTAAAAAGAATTTTTGACTAAACAAATAATATTTAGAATGTTTTAATGTAATTCTGCATTCGATAAGAATATGGCAGGGCTGATTTTGTCTTTTCAATGAAGTATATGAAACAATAATGAAATCTTAGAAATACTAATTTTTAGCTATTAGAGGCAAATTAATAATCTTTAAAAAATTCTATACAAGGATTTATCTAAAAGTAATGTCTATAATTCTTAACGTTATTGCTAAAAGTTATTATCATTGTCATAATCGTTGTTTTATATTAATATAAATTTTTAAAAATTCAATATTTATAAAATTTATTCAACCATGGTTCTTTTATTTTCTCTTGCTTCCGAATAATTTTCAATATTTTTTATGCAATATAAATAAGAAATAACATTTAAATGTATAAATACGAATTTTGATGTTGGTTCTAAATATATTTGATTCTTGGCAGCGGTATAGTAAAAGAATGTCCTTTTGTTAAAATTTTTAGGTAATATGTTTTGAGAACGTCATTTCACCTATTTTAATTTACAGGAGGTTTGTGATAAAACTGTAACAAACTTAAAAAAAAAAAAAAGGATGTCATTGAACTTAAGAATAAATTAAGACTTTTGTTATACCAAAAACATCTTTATTATACTTGATGAACTAAAGTTATTTTGATAAAATCATTCTTAAACCTTATCGTGAATTTTTATGTTACCTTTACAAGTACAAAAATATTATGTTCGACGTCAGAAAATGTTCTTCTTAAAAACATGCTTCAATTTACAAAACACACTAATTTATTTTAAAATTTTAATAAGAAACTTTCTATCTTTGTTTATTTGAAGTCTCACATGATTGCTCCAAAATAGTGAAATATTTTCCTCGGGAAGCTTTCTTTTCAAATTTTTAAAACATATTAAAATTGGATTTTGGATATTGCAACAGATGCAGCTGATAATATTACAATAAAGGAACTTGTTCTTTGCTGAAAACATGAATAACGTTTAAATTCAGTGACAGGAATGTAAAAAAGTAAAGCAGGATTTTTTAGACAACTACCATATGATGAGAACATTTTAATCATCGAGAAAAAGATGTTAGTTTAAGGTTATAAAAATGAGTTGCCGTAACGACTTTTTACTATTATGTGCCAGATTTTTTTTTTTTCTTTTTGAAATATTAGATGTAAAACGGTCATTTTTTTTTTTAGTAGGTGATAAAATTATTAGACATTAAATGTTATTTTTACATTATTTTTTCATTTTATTATTGTCTAAGGATATACCTTGAACTTCGGACATACAAAGAACATTCACAAATTCACACTTTCCAGTATCGATTTAGTCACGAGGGCAATTAGAGGGCCAAACGCAAATTGAAGAAAAAACACACATACTTTGGATAGCCCTGCATCATAGAAAGTGACTTGTAACTTTAACACATAATTTCACTTACTATGTTTTTTTTTTTTTTTTTTTTTTTTTTCTGTGGAAGTACGATGTAAATTTTTTTTATTAAAATTATTATTATTATTATTATTATTTTGTCCGGTTTTTCGCTTATAAGAAGAATGAATTTCACCAAATTTTAAAAAACTTGCAGAAAAGCTGACAAAAAAATTAGAGAAATATTATTCTGAAACATAAAATGCATAAGTTTAATTTTCGATGAAATATGAGTAGTTGTAAATATTTTATTACTGTGCATACCTAAACGAAAAATAGCAAATTTTATTTTATATAGGTTTAAAGTTAAATATATACAACAACTTATGTTCAAAGTTCATTCAATTTGAACAAAAAAAAAAAAAAAAAACGGGTTTTACTATTTTTTTTTTCATAAAAAGTATTTGTTAAAGTGGGAATGAAATAATTTGATTTCTAAATTAAATGCATGATATGGAAAATCCTTATGTACTTGTTACTATAACATCATTTTGTGCATTTAATAAGATTTGTGAGTTCATCGGGGGGGGGGGGGGCATGAAAAAGTGATTTTCGTAATATGATTGAAATAATTAGACCTTTAAATTAAATACATGGCATGTGGAATGCCCCTTATAAAATTTCAACTATGGAAAATATCTAAAATATAGCTCATTCTTTGGCCTATAAGTTGCTTAATTTTTATTATATTCAAATTAATTTGACACAAATTGCTCAAATTATTTAGCTTCATATGTAATAAAAAAAGTGCGATCTTTCACGCATGTGCAGTAAAAAAATATTTACTATAAATACTTATATATCAGCAAAAATTAAACGTATGCGTCTTATGTTCCAGAATAATGATTCTCTAATTTTTGTGAATTTGTCTGCGAATTTTGTAAAATTTTATTGAAGTTCAGATTTTTGTAATAAACAAAAATAATTGACAAAAAATTAATAATTTTAGAAAAATAATTTATATCTGTCTGAATATTTCTTGTACTTCTAGAAAAAAAAAAGTCTTGCAAATAAAATAAATAGTAGGTGAAATCCTGTACTTCATTAACATGCCTTTTGTAGCTTTTTATGATACAAGATAATTCAAAATATTAGTGCTTCTCTTCAATTTGTGGTTGGTTCCTTAATTGCACTCGTGACTAAATCAGTACTAAAGAATGTGAGTTTATGAATGTTATTTGCATGCGAGAAGTTCAAGGTCATTTCGTACAGTATTTACAAAATGTAAAAAAAAAAAAAAAAAAAAAATCTAGAGTGACTGTACTCTATTTTCCGAATACTAAGTAATTAATGATTTCATAACTAAATTAAAATAAGAAAAGTCGTTAAAATAAACAAAAGAGAAAATTACAATTTGGGTATTTTTCTCCATTACAGCATGTTGTTTAATTTAACACAATTGCACTTCAAAGAATTTGAGCCTATGGATCATAACAATAAAGGTTTTTTTTCTTTTTTTTTTTTTTTTTTTTTTTTTTAGGACTGAGGGCCTATTAGTCTCAGACAGCGATTTTTGCGTTGTCGTTTTCGATAGTTGGACATTTGTCGAAATCATTTTCGATAGTTGAACATTTATCGAAATCTAAAATTTACCGAAAATATAATTGAATAATTTGAAAGCGATGTTATAATTGGGAAGAAAAAAAAAACTAATAGCCCTCCGTCCTAAACTAAATTCTGCTTTTGCCAGAATTTCATCAAAATCTTTTTTTTTTTTAAGAAAAAGAAAAGAAAAATTATTCAGTATCGTTACAAACGATATCGAAAAAGTTTTTTTAATAAATTTGAATTAGGAAATAAATAGTGCGCGTGCAATAATTTGAAATAAAAATAAATAAAAATATGAATTTAATGATTTGATTTTTATATAAAACACGATCGCGTGCTATCTTAAAAAGTAGATGTAAAATTTAAAGTTTAATTTTCTTGGCAACAATTATAAATTAAAATAAATAATTTAATGAAAGTTTGTTCCACGGAGTAGTTTGTTCTTTAGATATACGTCCGTGTAAGATGTCAAAAAATATACGACGAAGTATTATATCTCTTTATTCTTCTAATAAATTGTCGGTGAGAGAAATTGCTCAGAAATTGAGTATTCCTAAAAATAATGTTTATTTCCATTTCTATTATGGCTTTTATGGGGATTTTAATTAAAATGCTCAAATTTTAAACTAAAATTTATTTTATCAAAATTAAATATAGCCTATAACAATCAGGGACAGTGTAGCTTTTGGTCAGTGAAAGAAGTTTTTAAATAGGTTCAGTAGTTTCAGAGATTACCCTCCACAAACATACAATTTCTTGCGCTTTATATAATGATATAGATAGATATAAAATTTGAGATCAGAAAAAGACCCGTTTAAAAAGTACTCGGCCGTCGAACAAATCTCTTTTTTCTCTTAGTCACAGACCTTTTCAATAACGACCAACTGGGTTTAGAGTGTGATAAAGCCAAAATAGGGAACAGAACCAATTCAATCCTTCCATTATCTACAGTCAGAAGAAATTAAAAATTGTTCACACGTTAAATTACATTTTTGAACATATAAATCAATGTTTGTTGCAGGTTTTATTCATTGGAGGAGGATGGAGGATTTATTAAGGCCGATTGACTCTGCATGTGACCTAGGCCTATAGGGGGAATGCCTTCCATGGGGGTCTTTCTAAGGGGCCCTAGCCCGTATTTACGCGAGTATCTGAGGAAACCACGGAAAACTCTGAACGACTAGGTCGATGAGCGCGACGTGAGATCGAACCCGGCACCTCCCATCTACCAGCTTTGAGCGTAGAACCGCTCGGCCGCTGGTGGGCTTTATTCATTGAATAGCAGATGCTCTTTAACATCAACGGAAAATATTTTCCGGGCTGTTTTTATTACTATGCTGAAAAAAAGACGAAAGTTATATTTTAAATGACATAATACATCGTACATATTCATTTTTGTAAGGCCACGTGAGTGTCCGAGACTTTTTGCTGTCGGACGAGAGGCACAAATTTCCATCCTTGGCCTCGCTTGTCGGCCTAGCCGTTCGGAGTTTTCCGTAGTTTTCTCTTAAAATCACGTAAATACGAACTAAGACTCATTAAAAATACCCCCACAGAAGACAGATCATCCTAGTTCTAGGTCCCTCGTATAATCTGTCTGACTTACTCTCAAACATACCTCATTTATGCGGGTATGTCACATTTTTTTAAGTTTTGTAATGGGCAAAACAAATTAGTTTACAGAAATTTATTTTGTCGAAAAGGCTTTCCAACGTATCTTGCATATTTCCCTTTGTGAAAATATGTTGTACATAATCAGATTTTGATTAAAAGAGAATTTCTTGAAACAATTACTATCTTTTTTAAAAAAAAAGGCATCTTCTTCCCAATTACTGAAAATGCATTTTTTATAAACTGTGTACAGGGACACACCAAAATTCTTAACATTACGGCGTGTGGGGTGAATTTCGTTTGAACGCATTTTAATATCATTACTTTGCAATGAAGAAAATGAAACTAGCGTACGTGAGTAAGATGCTTAAACTTATGTTGTTTGAAGAAAATATGTGCTCTTAAGCTTTCTAATTAATGTGCAGGACCTTACAAAAGTGTTTTGACAATGTCACGTAGTCATTCAAACAATTTTAAATTTGGAACAATTATTAATTTTAAACGCAAAATAAGCTGAATAGTTTTTACTGGTGTATACAATGTTTATGGTTCGTTTACAAAAACACAAGAAAGAATTTCTTAACATTAGAGCCTATGGACAAATTTTTAATTTAAGCGCGCACTTTAATGCGTTTATGCTGAATTGAACAACGTACATTATAAAGATGCTTAAAATCATGTTTATTCTTAAAAAAGGTTATGTGTAGACTAAATAATTTCTGGGACCCCACAAAATAATTCCGAGTATGTTCTGTAATCATCCAAATGATGTCAAATTAGTTTGAAAAATTAATGAATTATAATTAATTAGGTTTATTCTTATTATTCGCGTTTATAATGACTGTGGCTAATTTTCCGGGATACATAAAGGAATTTCGTACTATTACGGTCTATAGCCGATATTTCTTAAAAGTATATTCTAACATGGTTATACCCCATCGAATATAATGAAACTTTATTAGAATTTTAAAAGCATGTTTTCCTGTTGAAAATTGTGGACATAGAATCGATAATTAGTTTAAAGGTTACGAAAAATATTTCCGATATGCTATGTAATTTTTTTTTTTGTATGAAATTTGATAGTTATGAAATTTGGTATTTATGAATTTCAGGGAAATAATACAAGACCGTCGTTTATTAAGAATACATATTGTTGCGTACTTGGGGGTTCGTAAGTTGTCCGAGAATGAAAGGCGAAACTTGCAAAAATTCAGTGATTTATTCACAGAAAGTTCCAGAAAAATACAGGTATATAAACCAAGTATCAGCTTCAATTCAACCATTAAACATAGCTTAAACAACAGCCGTTAACAGCAAAACAACAGTACAAACTGTTTATCAATAGCACATAAAGCAAGTCTCATTCAAAGAGGCTTAAAGCAAAGCAAGCATTTGACAAAACTGACACATATCTGAGATTGGCCGCCTTGGCTAAAAAAATGCTCCTTTTCTACTATTCTATCGAACACAGACTGTTCTGGAAAATTCTCGTATCTCATCAGCCAATGAGATTAGAGCTTCCATATTTGGTATATCCCTAATAAGGTTTTTCACGCCAAGGTCGCCAAAAAAATCGCCAAGGGGGAAACAGTTGTCAAATTTGGCGCCAAATCCATTTCTTAACTTATTGGAGCTTTTTAACGCGTTTTTAAAGGAAAATTAGGCTATTTTAACGCTAAAATGACTAGAAATGCACAAAATTAGCATTTTATGGACTTACTAAGCCTTTTTGAAGGAATTGATACAAAAATAAATGCAATTATTTACAATTCCGTAACACTTTATGTGATATACAAATAGGTATACAAAGAGAGATACAGCAGGGGTTTGAGGGGGCGGCAGCCCCCCTCAGAAAGGTATCTTATTATGGTAATAAGTCGATCGAATCAATATATTCTATTATATAATAAGGAATAAATAAAAATGACCTATTGAATAATGTCTGATGCAAATAGGACGTTGAAGCTCCTGATCTGCAGATCCACTAGTTACATTACGTTAAAAAAAAAAAGTTTTATGTAGATTTTTATTTTAAAGCTTCTAGTGGACATGAAATATAGAAAATTTTTAAGGCGTTCTTAAGCGGTGCTTACAATTACTAAAGGAAGAAGATTTTGATTTAATATCAATAAAAACTTTTCGAGTCAAATTTTGACAATGAAAAATTCTTAAAATAATTTTTTTAGTTATTTTCCCTCATTTAAGCCGCATAATAATTCTGTGTTAATTATACCTTAAAATTTGATGTAAACGGACTTCAATTTTAACAGGAAGCGAATAAGTTTCTTCCATTTTGATGCATTGGATCTGGATTTTCCCTGGGGGTCACTTAACTGTTAGAACAAGGTTTATTATTTTACTGTGACAACAATTTTGGCAACCTGTTTTAGTTATATTATTTTTTAAATACAACAGCGTTTAGCAGTGTTTATGTCTAAAGTGAAATCTGTAATACATTTTTGGTTAAGAAGTCACTTCACTTACCGTCGCCGGAAGCCCAAACCGTTATTCTACGGGAAATTCTGTTTACTTTAACTCATTAACTAATACATTCTGTTTTCACATTCAGAAAATTCCCAATTGTTACACCGACGGATTTTTTTTTTTTTTTTTTTTTTTTTAAACTTTAAATGTTTTATTTTGAAGCTGTAAAATACGAATTTTCAATAGGTGAAAATTTTCTTTTTACTGTTCCAAAATAAGCTGTTAAAAATTGAAAATAAAAAAAAAAATCCGCTTTTAAGAACCTTCTGCCAATTTAACAGTTCTGAACTTTCTGAATGTGAAAACAGAATTTAAAAATATGTAGTAGTTAAAAAATTATAGGTAAATAAAATTTCCCATAGAATAACCCTGGCTTGGGCTTCCGGCGATGGTAAAGGAAATGAAATTGTATTAAGGAGTAAATTTTATGATTTTATATCAACAACTAGTAATAATTGAACTCTATAGCTTTCTTCTGCTTTGCATATCCTCTATATTTTCAGATTTTCTATGCTCAAGAGGCCATCACTGATTTAAGGATTAAATTATGCTTCTTGATATGTGAATAAGATATCTTTTATAAATTAATTCTTCTTATAAGATGTTATTGAAAGTAGTATTCTTTTAATAACTTTATTTTATTTTTATTAATTAATTAATTTTTTTAAGTAATATTCTGCGAATTTCATTTTAATAGATAAAGTAGGTAAAAAAAAAAAAAAAAAAAAAAAACAAGAAGAAGCCTGCAGGCGCTAAAAGAGTTTACTTTAAAAAGTTATTTAATTTTGCAGAAAATGTTGCAAGATACTTTTTCTATCGTACGTTTACAGATAATCTTTTAGTTTTTGGAAATATTTGTTTAAGGGGGAGAAAAGAAAAGTTAATATTACAATTTAGAGACAGATATTAAAATAAATTTTTATGCTACATTCCCTTTAATATATATTTATATATATGTAATATGTATATGTATAATTTAAATCACATCTGAGCAAATAGAAAGAGAGATTTTATCGTTCTATTTAAAAAAAAAAAAAAGTACTTAAAAATAGAATCGTATTTAAAAAAAGAAATGAAAAAAAAAATCTGATTCAAACAAAGTAAAAAAAATCTTTTAAGCACTATTACATTTTTATTTACCATTTTTTCTTTTTCTTTTTAAAGCTCTAATTTTTTTTATGCAACATAGGAAAAAAAAAAAAAAATCTGTCATGCAGGGGAAAAAATTTGAAGGATCATTAAGGATTTAAAATAGTTTTTTAGACGGGTGTCTTATCAAGTAAAGTAAATATGATTGCTGTCTTCGAACTATAAAAAAAAAAAAAAAAAAAAAAAAAAAAAAGGAAAGAAACAAATATTTTTTTATGTAAAAAAAAATATTGTAAACGCTAGATTGATTGAAATGTTTTAAACTTTTATATGCGTGTACGATAAAAGCGCTTGTCAAATGTATCGTCTAATATAAATTACAGTTGAAAATTCATATTTATGAAAAGAAAATAATAATAATAAGTGAAAGGGTGTGATAAATTTTAAGAACGTCGATGACTTAAAGCAGTGTTTTTCAACCACCATGTGTTGGTCTTTTATTCAATGTGAATATCCAGAAATGTATTTTGTATTAGATACAACGTGTTAAGATAATTTTGGTGGTTGTATTTTAGCTTATTTTCTTGCTGTTAGTGTTCTGTTAAACTTTTAAATTATTAAAAGTGCACCATGGAGGAAATATAAATAAAAGTTTAGTATCTTTGGACGAAAATTTATGATAACTCCTTGATTAAACTGTTTGTACGTAGAAAAGGTGTATGATTGTATTAAACAGTAAATTTTGCTATTTTATGTCAACGTCTAACAGTTGCTGTACACTGTTGTTCAAATTTATCCAGATAAAGTTATGCATTTTTTATATCTGAGTAAAAGATATATTTAATAAGCAAATTCCTGTTACAAGGTAATATTAAAAGCAACATTTTTTAAGTAGAAAAAAAAACAAAACAATAATAACTTTTTTATTGTTTGAAAGTGTAATTTCCCCTGACTATCATCTTAAGAAAATCATTAAAAAGGAGAAATCTGCAGGTGCTGAAACAACTTACTTTAAAAATAAATAAATAAATAAATAAATATAGGGGAATATCTTTGGTTGTGGGCATGGTTTTGATTTTGGATTATAACTTTTGATAGAGCAGATATAATGCAAACATATGAATATCAATAGAAAGCTAGAATCCTTAGCTAACGTTTGACAAAGTAATTGGATTGATTTCGCCAGCCAGAAAAAATTATCACCAATTTATTGAAGTGGTTATTTTTGGCCAAAGAACATTGTGTACCCGGTTGTGGGCACACCTGAAAAATCCGCTAAAAATGAAAAAAAAAAAAAAAAAAAAACACCATAAATACAGAAAATAACAAAATTTATTTATTTTGTAAGGATTCAGTGATCAAAATAACAACAGAAAATGACATTTTTGAAATTTTATTCATCGTCTTCTTCGACCTCCAAATTAGAAGTGCAATGCTTGTAAGTAAAATAACTTGCATGCATATTGGCACACTTGAAATGCACCAGACGATTGCACTCGTTGCATTTGATTAAGTTGGCTCTTGTTAGGCGTGATAGCAGGTGCTCCAAATAGATGATACAGAAACAGACATCATCATCAGATGATGAAAACTCTTTTTTTTTTTTTTTTTTTTTTTTTTTTTTTAAGAGCGCTTGTTGCACAGTTTGACAAGTGGAGTTGCCTTATATTTCCAGTCTTCTTCTGGAGGAACACGGATGCTGCAAGGACGTCCATATTCTCCAAAAATCGTTTTTGTGGGTTTCTCATACACTAAGCAATCCTTAATGGCTTTAACCAGCGCATTAAAATCCACTCTTTTTGGATCGGTTGAATTTCCAGGGGTTGACATGGCTAAAAATGCAAAAAAGCACTAATAAAACATGTTATGTTGACATAAATGACCATATTTGACAATCTGTAAGTCAAAAACATACTTTAAATGAAAGATACAAGGGTGCCCCCAACCGGTTACATGAAGGTGCCCACAACCGCGAATGGCAGCCATTTTTATAATGACAGAAAAAACAATTTTCTGCCCATATTTTGGCTACTTTGGCTATTACATCACAAAATATAATGAATATACATTACACTCACGTTTTTTAATTAATTCACTTCGATTTATCGCACACTGAAAACATTCACAAAATATTTTTGTGTTGCTTTTTTTCAAAATTTTTTTTTCGATTGCTTGCACTTACTAAGCAAATGTGTCTATTCACTTCAGTGTTAGTACAAAGACTGCGTACTGTCAAAGTACAAGTTTGGCAGTACTCAAATCAACCACATTTGCTTTCTGTTAAATATGGTGGGGTGTCCATAACAGGAGATACTTCCCGGTGTATTTCATTTTGTAAGAAAAAATTTTGCACAATGTTAATTTTGTATATGTGTGTATTTCTTAAAGTGCAGAGTGATTCTTTTATCTTTTGGAAATATTTGTTTTAGAAGTAAAATAAATGTTTAATCCTGCAGTATAGAGATTCTTTTTAAAAGAGACCTTTAAGTAAATTTTTATCTTATTTAATGTAAAAAAATATATTATTTATAATCTTATTATAAAAAATATATATAGCGTCTAAATTAAATCTGTTTTGAATATAAAAAACACTCAGCTTTGATTGTCGTATTAAAAAAAATAATAGTGCATTTCTATAAAATTTAGAAGAATCTAATTCAAAACAAAGGAAAAAAAAAAATCTTTTAAGCACTTTTACATTTTTATTTTCCGTTTATTTTCCTTTTTCTTTTTAAGCCTCTAATCGCTGTTGAAGAATAAGCATTTATTTGCATCATAGAGAAAAAAAAAATAAGTTTTTACTGATCATTAAAAACTGGAGGCAGTTTTTTTAGATGTGTTTCTTATGAAGTAATACAAGTATGCTCGGTATCTTTGAACTGTGTGGGGATAAATTATTATTTTTTAAATAAAAAATATGTCATAATGAACAATAAACTGGCAATTTTTTTAAAGCTTTTATGTGCGTGTGCGGTAAAAAGAAAGAAAAAAAAAAAAGTCGTATTTGTCGGCATTAATCAGAGTTATTTAAAATATAAATTACAGGTACAATTATATGTTTTACAAAAGAAAAAAAAAGTCTCCTCAAATAGTAATTTTAACAACATTTTAAGTGTCTTACATCTAAAGCACAATTTTAATAATTCCTTGACTTAGCTATTTACAGGGAGAAAGCATATACGATTAAATTAAACAGTCAGTTTTAGAATTTTATATCCTTATTTGGTAAGTACTCGAATTCCGAAATGGATGTCTCAAATTTCTAGATTAAATTATGTATTTTTTTATGTGCATAAAGCACCTTTGATAAACAAATTGTGCTTATAAAGATGTTATTAAATGTAATATGTTTTAATCAGCATAACTTTAGTTATTTTTTTAAGAAAGTAATTTTCTCCGTATCTCATCTTAATAGATAAAATGATAAAAGTAGCCTTCAAGCGCTAAAAGAGCTTGCTATAAAAAAATATTTAATTTTACTGGAAAATTTTTACATGGTATTCACTTTCTGTGTATATAGAGAGACACTGTTAGCTTTCGTAAATATTTATTTAAGGAGGAAAATAAGTTAAAAGTTAATCCTGCAGTTTAGAGACTCACTTTAGACAGACACTTCAATAAAATTTTATGCTACATTCCCTCCACCCTCTCTCTATATATAAGCATATATATATATATATATATGTGTGTGTGTGTGTGTGTGTGTGTGTGTGTGTGTAATGTATGTATGTACGTATATATAAGGGAATCGAAAAGCTGTCAGATCGTTTTTTGTCGCATTAAAAAAAAAAAAAAGTGTCTGTCAAAATTTAGTAAAATTTGATTCAGATAAAAGGAAAAAAATCTTTTAAGCACTTTTACATTCTTGTTTCTCGTTTTATCAATTTTTCTTCTAATTTCTTTTGAGCAATGTAGAAAAAAAAATATTTATCTTCATCACGAGAGTAAAAAATATTTTGAAGAATCATTAAGGATTTTGGATAGTTTATTTAGACGTGTTTCGTATCAAGTACAGTAAAACATGATTGACATCTTCAAACTTTATGAAAAAACAAAATTCAAAAAGCTTTTTTTTTTTTTTTTTCAAATAAATAAATAAATAAATAAAATAAAAATAAATAAAAATAAATAAATAAATTAAATTAAATTAAGTAAGTAAAAAAATAAATAAAAAAAATATAAATCTCCAAACAATAAATTTCTAAAAAAATTTTGAAGCTTTTATATTCTTGTGCGTTAAAAATGCCTGTCATATGCGTTGACTGATGAAGAAAATTTAAAATATAAATTACAGCTGAATATGCGTAATTTATGAAAAGAAGAAAAGTCTTTGGAAATGGTAAATTTTAACGAAAATTTAGCAATATCGCGGATTTAAAGTAAACTTTGCAATAACCGCTTTACAAAACTTTTTGCGCTGAGAAAAGATGCAAGATTTTATTAAACAATTAATTTCAGGATTTTATGCCAGCATTCTAACAGTTACCGAATTGTAATGCTTAAACGGACGTCTCATATTTCCTGATTAAGTTATGCATTTTTATATGAGTGTAAGAAATCTTTAATAATGAAATTCTCATTAAAAAATGTATTTAATCTTTTAACGTTCATTGGTTCACTTAGGATTTTGATGCAGCAATTTTTCAATAATTTCCCTTGTTTTAATCGATTTTTAATTCTGTCCTGTCCATTGGATAGAAAAACACTACTCCAAAATTTAATTATCAAATATGGTTAAAAAAAAAAAAAAAAAAAAAAAAAAAAAGCCATATCCAAAAATCAATTTAAAATTCTTATATTCTACATTTTTTTTTTTTTTTTAATTAAAATATTATTTATTTTGAATAATGACATATATACTTACTACAATCCTTTAAAATTTCAATTTATGACTTTAAACCTTTCATTCATTGGTTTTACGGGAAAACCAAAATCCAGTAACAGTAGAATTTTGTCAAATGAAAGAGTAGAAAGTTCCATAGAGATTGGAAAAAATTTCACGCATAGTACTTAAAATTTTCATTTATAGTATTTCATTCAGTTGAAAAGTATATGTATATATACAGGATGATCCAAAAGTCCAAGGAAAAAATAAAAAAATATATTATTCAAAAAGTATTGGCCGTAGCACTATGCGGTTTTCACTGAAATACACAGAAAAACATGGGATTTTTTTTTTCTTTAGATAGCAAAAGATTTATTAAAAAGTCAGTTTAAATATTCTTAATCAGGTAACGCTTCAACTGTAAAATTACTTTTTTACAGTGGTGCGGTATTTTCAACATGACAATGCTCAATATGACGGCCGTCATTTATTATAATGACCATATTCGACGTTGCGCAATAAGAAATTCTGCTAAAAAAGCTTCAGAATTCGCAATTTGACGTCATTTGATCAGCTGTATCTGTTTAAAACGTGAGAGGATAATATGAATACAGTGCAATATGTTAAGGAAAAATGTAACTAATGTTTCTTCTTATATATAGATTACTTTTATTTCTTTTTTGATTTGATTTAGGTGGTCTTTGTTTTTTATCATTTTAATTGTTTGAATACTGATATTAAATCGTCTTTAAATTCCATCTGTGTATTGGTAATATTATACTTGCACTGTACGTTCTGATTATACATATTTCTATCATTTCTAAAGTAAATACTGCATATAGCGCTTTAATTGGAAATGAAGCTTTTTGTTTTTGCTTTTGTTTCTAAACTATTTTTATGTCATAATGTGTATGCACAAAATTTGCTATTACTTAAGCAGATTTTTAAATTTTTTATTTATTTATTTATTTATTTATTTAAATACATCATTTTGTTGCTGCAATTTGCGCATTTTATGCTGTGTATTATTAGTTTCATTATTATTATCATTATTACTATTATCATTCAGTGCTTAGCAATTTCATGATCATTTCGGACTCCTTTTATTACTATTATCGTTCAGTGTTTTGCAATTTCATGATCATTTCGGACTACTTTTATTTCTTTTTTGGTTTGATTTGGGTGGTCTTTGTTTTTGATCATTTTAATTGTTTGAATACTGATATTAAATCAACTTTTAAATTCCATCTGTGTACTGATAATATTATATTTCTTCTGTACGTTCTGATTACCTATCTTTCTATCATTTCTAAAGTAAATGCTGCATATAGCGCTTTAATTGGAAATGAAGCTTTTTGTTTTTGTTTCTAAACTATTTTTATGTCATAATGTGTATGCACAAAGTTTGTTATTACTTAAGCAGATTTTTTAAATTTAATTTTTTTTTTTTTTTTTTTTTTTAAATACATCATTTTGCTGCTGCAATTTGCGCATTTTATGCTGTATTATTAGTTTTATTATTATTAAAATTATTACTATTATTATTCAGTGTTTAGCAATTTCATGATCATTTCGGACTACTTTTATTACTATTATCATTAAGTGTTTAGCAATTTCATGATCATTTCGGACTACTTTTATTACTATTATCATTCAGTGTTTAGCAATTTCATGATCATTTCGGACTACTTTTATTACTATTTTCATTCAGTGTTTTGCAATTTCATGATCATTTCGGACTACTTTTATTTCTTTTTTGGTTTGATTTGGGTGGTCTTTGTTTTTGATCATTTTAATTGTTTTAATACTGATATTAAATCAACTTTTAAATTCCATCTGTGTACTGATAATATTATATTTCTACTGTACGTTCTGATTACCTATCTTTCTATCATTTCTAAAGTAAATGCTGCATATAGCGCTTTAATTGGAAATGAAGCTTTTTGTTTTTGTTTCTAAACTATTTTTATGTCATAATGTGTATGCACAAAGTTTGTTATTACTTAAGCAGATTTTTTAAATTTAATTTTTTTTTTTTTTTAAATACATCATTTTGCTGCTGCAATTTGCGCATTTTATGCTGTATTATTAGTTTTATTATTATTAAAATTATTACTATTATCATTCAGTGTTTAGCAATTTCATGATCATTTCGGACTACTTTTATTACTATTATCATTCAGTGTTTAGCAATTTCATGATCATTTCGGACTACTTTTATTACTATTATCATTCAGTGTTTAGCAATTTCATGATCATTTCGGACTACTTTTATTACTATTATCATTCAGTGTTTTGCAATTTCATGATCATTTCGGACTACTTTTATTTCTTTTTTGGTTTGATTTGGGTGGTCTTTGTTTTTGATCATTTTAATTGTTTGAATACTGATATTAAATCATCTTTAAATTCCATCTGTATGTACTGATAATATTATATTTCTACCGTACGTTCTGATTATCTCTCTCTCTATATATATAATCTCATGTTTTTCTGTACATTTTAGTGAAAACCGCATATAGGCTTCATTCAGTACTTTGGATCACCCGGTATATATATTATGATAGATGAAAATGAAAATGGGATGCATTAAACAAGAAAAGCAATATAAATTCTTAGAAAAATGTTAATAAACAATAAAAGGTTATAGTCAAAACTATACAAGTCAAAAATTCAATAAAAGCTGTGTTATTTTCATCAGCAGGTGTGACCACAGCAATTAAAAAAAGTCATGTAATCCTAACAGGTTTCAAAAGATATGTCAAGCTAGCATACTCCAAATTGTTATTCAAAAAACTTTTAAGTAATATTATATTTAAGCTTGGAATTATAACAACCAAAAACTTGATTTATTTGATGAAACAGTATTATGTATTTTAAATTTGAAAGTAAGCAAAATTTTATATTTCAATAACAAAAAGAAAGAAAATTATATTCAGACATCCGCAAAACAACCGTCCTAATTACTAGGCTTTAGGCTATCAACATCTAATAGGACATCTACAAGGACCACTAACCAAAAGCCAAGTTCAAAGCTGCGGAGCTGTCACTTAAAATAAACTAAATTTCTTGAATAATATAAAATAAACTTTAAAGGATATAATTTTTTATAAAATAAAAGTGCTTGAAAATTATAAATTGGTTTACTAAAATTAAAATTTGAATAACACAGTATCTTGATTCTTAAAAGTGGATTAACTGTTATATTTATGTAAATTTTGTGGTACTAATTAACACGTTAATCTCCATGATAATATCAGAAAAATTTTCACATGGGCCATGGTAACTTTATTAGACAATTTAGTTAAAAATGCGTGTTAAAAATGCGTCAGGCACATATGACTGACATGGCGATTAACGTGTTAATAATTACTCGGCGTATATCATATTCCTTTTAGGGTTATTTCCTAGTTAAAAATGCGTCAGACACATATGACTGACATGGCGATTAACGTGTTAAAATGCCAGTACGGCATACAGTTAGTGTCAAAGTTATTTCTCTTATCATATAAATCAGTGTGTATAAAATATGATTTTTAAAAACAAAAGAAATATCCAAAAAATCAGCTTCAAAATTATTTATATTAGCTTTATTTAATTTTAAAATATCTGGATATTTTAAATTAAAAATGTTATTGAAATCTGTATTAAAAACTATCAAATCATCAATATAATGATAATCATTTAAACTAATATTATGGGTAACAGTGAAATTATATGCAAAAAAGAATAAGAAAAGATTTGCAGGTTTCGAAGAATAATTTATCCCCATTCCAATACTTTGTGACGGTTTAAAAATTCTATTTTGAAACACAATATAATTATTAATTAATTTTACTTTATTCTAACTGACAACTCTGCAACTTTGAACTTGGCTTTTGAATCGTGGTTCTTGTAGATGTCCCATTTGATGTTGACAGCCTAAAGCCTGGTAATTAGGACGATTGTTTTGTGGATGTCTGGATATATATGTCGTACTGGCGACCTGGAATTGAACTGGGCATCTATGGACATGGATTGAAAATTTGCAAGTTTTCATTTTTATAAAGTTTTCAAGACTGAACTACAATGATAATTAAAACTTCTTCTTGAGCAGGTGGGGCGTTTTTTACTTTTCCTTCCCAAACAGGTACAGTCGGGGGGGGGGGGGGGGGGGTATATCCTTGCTAGCACTTTACTTTATCAATTTATAATTTGCTATAAAAATTAATTTCTACTATAATTTTCCTTCTTTTTGTTTTTGAAATATAGAATTTTGCCTATTTTCATATTTAAAATACATGATACTGTTTCATCAAATAAATCAAGTTTTTAGTTGTTATAATTTCAAGCTTAAATATCTTATCACTTAAAAGTTTTTTGAATAACAATTTGAAGTATGCTAGCTTGGCATATCTTCCCAAACTTGTTAGGGTTGTGGTCCCACCTGCTGATGAAGATGACACAGCTTTCATTTAGGTGTCTCACCACTCACCGAAAGTCCGAATTCCTGTGAGCTGCCGAAAAAGTTATATTACATTATGCTAAATGTTTCTTCCCTTAAAACTCATCAAACAAGTACGTTGCAGTCCATTTCATTTCCCAAAGTATGTCATGCCCTACACTGCAACTCCAAATTCAGGATTCGAGCTTACGGGAATTCGGACTTCCAGTAGGTAACCTTTATTGAATTTTCGGCTTGAATAGTTTTGAATACAACTTTTCTTGTCTATTAACACTGTTAAAAGAATTTATATTGCTTTTGTTGTTTATACATCCCACTTTCATTTTCATCTTTTATAATTTAAATTAAAAAAATTATCTTTTTGTATAGAAATTTACCATTGTTTAATATATGTATATTAATTTTTAAAGTCGTTCACATTTTATAGAAACTATTTTATATATATACATTTTTTTTTTTTTAGCAGTTGGAGATAAAATTCGGCAACTTTAAAATAATCGTCTCTACTTTCATTATTTGATTGGTATATAAAAATAAAAGATTTGTTTTGAAAATGGCTCTTAAAATTGATAGATGGTTCGAAGGTTATGTAACTGCACTAAGGGAAACTAAACTATCTAAGGGAACTTAGCCCGTATTTTTGCAAGTTTCAGAGAAAACCACAGAAAACGTCGAATGGCTAGACCGACAAGCGTGACTTGGGATCGAACCTGGCACCTCACGTCTACTAGCTTTGAGCGCAGAACCACTCGGCCGTTGGTGAGCACGATCTTAAAAGGAAATCCGCCATACATAAAGGTCCGCTGCCTCGAATGTCTTCTGTCACTATAAGTAAAATCGTTTAAAAAGATTTTTAAACCTAAAATTCATTTGCTTTTGCTAAAACATATTACTGAAAGAAAGACAAATTGTAAAAAATTATATGAAAAACACCTAGCGGATGAGAAATGGAAATTTGTAATATCACTCAATGAGGCATGGGTATCGTTAAGTGTCTGTAATTAAAAAAAAAAAAAAAAGATCAATTTTCTATTGCTCAACTGACGGAAATGAACGTAGAAAATGACTGCGTCTGTGTACAAAAAAACAAAAAAAAAAAAAAAAAAAAGTTCCATATGGGATTCATGACTGTTGCAGGATTTTGTTACAACGGTAAATCAAAAATAAAAAAGTCTGAAGTAAAGCTAAAATTAACTCACTCTACCATCAGCAGAATATTTTAGAACCAATTTTTGAAGAAGAAATTCAAGCCCTGTATGAAAAAGACATAGATAAATTTAAGCTTCATATGGACAAAGCCTCTCGTCACACGTCTAAATCAGCTATCGCTTATTTAGCAAAGAAAGAATCAGAAACAGAAATAAAATGTATCCCATTTAATGAAGTACCAGTAAAATCATCTGACGCTTTTCCAGTGGAGTTTTGCGCTTTTGGTTTAGTGAAACGAGCCTTAGGAAAACGGCATCCAAAAATATTGAATGGACTTTGGAAAACGTACAAAAGGAATGGTATAACATTGACACGACAGTCTAAGAAAAAGTTTAATGTCATGGAAAATTCGAGCTAGAGCAAGAACCATGGCTATGAGATAGAATTGTTGGTGGGCTGGGTTTTACGTCGCACTAGTGCTTCGCAGATGGGCAATTGGCGACGGACGGGGACATACACCTAGAGGTGGTCCCGAGACATGCCATCGCAATTTTGATCCTCCACGGAAGGGATGGCTCTCCCGCTTCGGTGAACCCCAGAGGTATAATTTTTGATGAGAAAATGGAGGACATTGCGGCCACGACAGATTTTACGTGCACCAGCCACCATTAGTGTACACGACGGTCTTTGGCCGGCTCGAGTACCGAACCCACAATCTTCCAATTACGAGGCCGGCGCTCTACCGACTGGGCTACTGCGGCCCTATGAGACAGAAGGAAATAGGCGCAAAAAATATGGCATTTATACATAAAACTCAAATACTAAAATCGTTTCCATAACATATGAACGACCTTCTGTATTTAGAAATGGGGAAGTTGCACACGGAAGGAAAAACAATTTCTTTTAATTGTAATCGATAAAATCAATCTTGGGAATCCGAAAAATCCAATTAAAATCGTAAAATTATTTCAAATTAACTTTTAATTAACGTTTTAAAATCGCTAAAAACCAAAACAAAACCACGTGATCCGAAAACGCTCCGTGAGGGGATTGACGTCACAGTACACGAAGTGTGAATGTTTACACTCTTTTACCGCTTGCTTTTCTTTTTCTTCGCTCTATTCTAATCTGTTTTTATAGTTTATTCTTAAAATTTTTACCTTTTGTAAGAAATAACTTAAACCTTCCATAACTATACTATATCTTATATATATATATATATTTCTATTTTTATTTGTATAATGTCGATTTTGGATTTGTAAAAGAGCAATCGGATAATGTTCCGAAAATAGATGCTCTTTCCATATTTTCATTTTTAAGAAGAAACCTCGATTTTATTAGCGCATAAATATAAGAGTAGCTAAAGCTAAACGATCTAGATTTGTTCTGTATTCATATTTTGAAAATTATAAACGTCTTCATAATAGAATTTTAGCATTGCTTTAATATATTAGTAGTATTTTTTTACATTTCTCTAATTTTTTAGATGCTTGTATGTGAGAATATTTCTTTTTTCATAATGTATGCTTAAAGATTTAATTATAATTAAAATATTCATTAAAATTTCATAGTACATAAAAATATATTTTACTGATTATTTATTTTATTATTATTATTATTTTTAACCAGAATTTGTTAATTATGTTATTTTATAAATTATATAGGATTATTTTATAGAGCAGTCATTAATTATGTATTTAATATTTACTTCATGTTTTTGCAACGAAAAAAAAATGTTATTTTCAAATTGCATTATTTATTTATTATTTTTATTTTATTTTATTTAAAAGAAAAAGTTTACTTTTTATAAATTTTTAAGTAATTTATATGTATATATATATATTTCAATTTTATCCGTTTATTTTTCCATTTAATTTTCTTAAATTTATTTGAATTATATTGTTCTACGTTGTTTACATTAGCAACGGCTGTTACACAACTATTTATTCAGGGGTGTTTGTGTTCAGGGTTTACCCCTGATTTCAGGGTTTTTACTCTAACCCATGTGCATATTTTATTTCCTATAAAGTTATTTCTTGTTTTCATTGGTTGTTCATTTGTCATCCAGGTGATATGTGAATGAAATGTAAAAAGATTGAGAGCTTCTGCCCTAAATAGTTTGAGTATTATTTGATATTTTGTGTTTTTTCTAATTTGAGGCTCTAAATTTCAGGGTTTTTACCTTTGAGTCACAATCACCCCTGTTTATTTAATTAATTAATTCATTTCAAAAGGAAAATATAATTAAATGTTTTTATCGGGAAAATGTTAATATCGCATAAAGGATTAGTCTTATTAAAATTTAAATTTAATAAAATCTTATTTATTATTTATTTAATGCCTTTGAAAGGAAAATCTTTTGTTATTTATTTATTTATTGTACTAATCGAAATGAAATGGTAATATAGCAGAAAAAGTGATTGCAATAAAGTACATGGTGCCAAAATTAAAGTATATTTAATAGATGCTGAGATACAGCTATCCTTAAAATCTTAGTTTTTGAATAATAGCAGCTTTCGCCTCCTGATATGTACACAAATTGAAGTGCCCACGAAAGACATTGCTGCGGGCAATAAGAACCCAGATCCAAAAAAGCAGGGTACACTGGAGGGAAAGAAGTTGCCGCAGGCTGCGAATAACCAAAACGATGTTAAGAGCGATTTCAATGAATTTATTTTTTAATTATCTATTTATTTATTTTTTTGTTTGTTTGTTAATTTATTAAATTTAGCGACCAGCGAAGCAGGCGAAGACCGTCAGTTATAGTATATGCAAGGGTTGTTCCAGGTTTACTTTTGGGGCTCATTTTTGTAAAAAACAATTTTTTTTTTTTTTGTGAAAAACAAAATAATTTTGTAAAAATTTATTTTTTTTGTGATAAAAAGAATTATCACACGAAACCTTTCACTTAAGAAGTTACTCTATCTAATGTTCATTATCAAGTTAACAGCATATTACTGAGCCAAGTATACACACTCATTAAAAATAATATTGTTAAGGTGGAAAACTTTTACAAAATCATCATATTTTTAAAAATAAATCTTGAGAAAGGCCTGTTGTTATGAATCTGAATTTTGTGAAGAGACCCATTTTATGGATTTGTATTTTCTAAAGGGGCCCATTTTAGATATTTGGATTTTGTGAAGGGGAAGCAAATGGGTCCCAGTTTTTACCTGGATCGACCCCTGATATATTCTAAACTTCTAAACATATTTAGATTTTACATTAAGGCTTCATTGATAAATGAATTTAATATATATATATATATATATATATATATACACTGGTGGACAATTGCTAAGGACGGATGACAATAGCTTAGTTATTGTCATCCGTCCTTAGCAATTTTCCACCAGTGTATATATTGCGTTTGATTGCTGAAATTTACTGCAAATTTTTAATTAATTATTTAATACCATTCATATTTATAACTAGATCATGTATAACTTATAAGGTATTATTACATTTAACATATATTTCATGTGTTTATTTTATTTTAAAGTACTTTATATCTTTCCTATTGCTAAATGTTGTTATTATTATTACTTTCTATTTCTATTAATCTTTTCTTTCTATTTTTAAATTTTTCCAAATAAAAAAGTAATTACATTATAAAAATAACTAAACGCGTTTCTATATATATATATATATATATACATATATAAATAATATTAATATTTTTGTACGGAGATCTTCTTTTAATTGTATTTATTTATTTAGAATGATAAGCGTATGTAATTTTCCTTAAATACTTTTCAATTTCTCAAACTGCATCACTATAATGTTTTTAATTATTCACAATCTTCAGCTGCTATTTTAATAGAAATATTGTTAAGTTATAATATTGAAATGTATTAAAAAAGTTATATATATATATATATATATATATATATATATATATATATATATATATATATATATATATATATATACAGATATACTGGCATCTCATAATTATAAAAGTAATCTAATTTAGGTTAATTTAGCATAAACTATTCTAGATTATTTAAGCAATGAAAATATGCATATTATTCAGTCAAATATTATTACTCAATCCCAATATTTTATTTCTGTACTCAGTCTATAATAATAATAAAATAATAATAAATCTATAAAACATAATAAAATGAAACAAAACAAGTATTTAAAAGATACATCTTTGGCATAGCATACTAAAAACATTCTTTAAGAAAATTCTATTGATGAACTATTATTTCGATTATAGTTTAATTTGGATTAATAACAGCAGGCGAGTACAAAAAAATATCATTGAAACTTGGTGTCATTTATAGAATGAAGTGATGTTTAATGAGTTCAAATAGTTTTAATATTTTTTTTTTTTTATAGAAAGAATACAAAATTTCGCTGAATGCACGATTTTTCTTTACAATACAAGAGGGAGAAATTCAGCCGGCAGTTCATTTCATGGATAGTGACGTCACGATAGGTTTTATCACGTGACGCAGCGTTTTCCCGCCAACATGAGAATTACGTCTTTTAAAGTTAATTTATTAAAGCATCCGGTTTTCAAATATGCATAAAAATGGTATCAAAATGTTTGTATTTTCATGCTCTATCATTTACAAGTCAAAATGAAAAATGTGCAATTTCCCCATTCAACCATTCTAAGGGAGCACGGAAAATTGAAAGTACTTTGAACATAGAATTTTTTTAATCAGGCTCTCATGTGCATATTTGTGTATATTTTTTATATCACCCTATTTAAATATAGATAAAAAATATATGTACTTACTAATATTTTGTATTTACTTAACTTTATTGTATAATTTGATTTACATTATTTTTCCAATAATTTAAATGTATACTTTTATGAGCTGAAATACACTTAATTTAATATAAAACTACATAAAATATCATTTTTTTTTTATTCTGAGGAAGCTTTTGCATTAGTTTGTTTAAGAAGGAAAAACAGACCGTTAACAGTTCATTAATTTCATCGTGAAACCAAAGATTTCTCGAAAATTAAAAAATGCTATTTATATACTTATATTTACGATCAACTATGTATTTAATACCTATTTTTGAAATTCGAAATTCTGAAAAGAAAATATGTAGTAAACATTAAAGGGTTAAAAACAATGTCCCTTAAAATAATAATAGTAATAATAATAATAAATTTAATTTTTTTTTTCGTTTACTGAAAATGTAATTTTTTCTGGATCTCATCTTAAGAGATGCATAAAAAAACAAGAAGCCTTCAAGCACAAAAACAATTTACTTCACAAAAATTATTTAACTTTGCCCGAAAAATTTTGCAAAATATTGACTTTTTATGTGTATATATTTCTTAGCGGTAGAATGATACTTCTAGCTTTAAGAAATATTTGTTTAAGAAGTAAAGTAAATTGCTAATTACGCTATTTAGAGACAACATAGATATTTAAATAAGTTTTTATGTTATATAATTTTTAATATATATATATATATATATATATATAATTTGGGATTTATTCCTTATTTTGCCATTTTCATGTAAGTTTATTCTAAGTTTTGACAAAGTATCTGGTATCCGGGAGTGTTGACCGGTCGTAAAACATGTTTAACCGGAGTGGGGTGGTCACAACTCCCCCCTGCCATTTAGATACTTTTGTCTCCATTTTTTCTTTCGCTCCTCTTCAGTTACATATGTTGATGTTTTTCTTTTTCATTCTATTTATATATATATATATATATATATATATATATATATATATATATATATATATATATACACGTTTTATCATCATCATCATCAATTTCACCTTTTATCAATGTACTGCGAGATGAAGGCCTCTCCTAGGTGATTCCAAACTGCCCTGTTTTCTGCAATTAATCTCCATTCTGCTCTTCTATACATCATAAATTCATCTCTCCAACGACACAGTGGTCTCTTCCTATATCTTTTCTTATATCTTGGTATCCAAAATAGTACTTTGGTGGTCCATCTATCATCATTTCTTTTCGCAAGGTGCCTAGTCCAGCTCCATTTTAACATCTTGACTCTAGAAATAACATCAGTAACTTTGGTTTCCTAATCCAAGTGTTTAGCTTTCTGTCTCTTCAGGTGAATCCTAACATGCATCTCTCCATGCTTCTGTGGATTGTTTGCAGTTTTTGTATAGCTTTACATGTTAATGTCCAAGTTTCTGATGCACAAATTAAAACAGGCAAAATGCACTGGCCTACAACTTTTCTTTTCAAGCAAATTGGAAGGTCACTTTTGAATATACCGCTATTTCTTCCGAATGCTTTCCATGCAAGTTTAACTCCGTTGTTAATTTCTTCCATGATGTTCCCGTTCATCATAAGGACTTGTCCAAGATAGGTATAACTGCATACCACTTCCAATTCATCCACATCAACAGTGATATCCAGTGAAGAAACAAAGGAATTTGACATAACTTTTGTCTTGCTATGAGGTCCATTTTCAATCCAACGAGCTTGCTCTCTTTGTTTAATTCCTGCAGTATTTCTTGCAGATCCTCAAATGAGGAGGCAAGCATTAGAATATCATCTCATCGGCAAATCTCAAATGATTTATAAACTGCCCATCAATTTTTATGCCTTTCTGTTGACAATTTATATTTTTAAAAACTTCTTGAAGTACTACATTGAAGAGTTTGGGTGAAATTGTGTCCCCTTGTCTTACACCCTTTCTAATTTGGAATTCATTACTCGTTTTGTGGAGTTTCAATTTGGCTGTTGCTTCTTTATAAATGTTTCTAATAAGGTGAATATATTCTGCATTAATAATATAAGTATCCCTTAATGCATCCATAGCTGCTAGTGATGATACGGAGTCAAAAGCTTTTTCGTAGTCCACAAAAGCTACACACAGACGGGGTTCATATTCATTACTTCTATATATATTATGTATACATATATATAGTGTTTAAAGATTGAATAGAAAAACAATCAGATGTCTTCGGTATACTAAAAAATAATAGTGTATTTCTAGAAATATTAGAAGAATCTGATTCAAACAAAAGAGAAAAAAATCCTTTAAGCCCTTTTACATTTTTATTTCCTGTTTTTTTTTTTTTTTTTTTTTTTTTTCTCTTTAAGCTCTAATTTCCGTTGCGCAATATTGAAGAAAAAATATTTATTTCCATCTCAAGGGGAGAAAAAAAGGTTTTGAAGGATCATTAAGGATTTGAAGTAGTTTTTTTTAGAAAAAAAGTAAACATGATTGCTATATTCAAACTATAATAAAGAAACGAGTTTTTTTTTTCTTTTCGTAATAAATAATGTAGATATGTAAACAATAAATTGATTAAAATTATTTTCTTTTTGAAGCTTTTCTACATAACATAAAAAAAATAATAAAAAAACTTCTGTAACGCGTCGGCTGAAGAAAGATCTTAAAAAAATAAATTGCAGTTAAATATGCATATTTTATCGGGGAAAAGGGTCTGTAGAAATGGTGGAACTAACTATTTTTTTATAAAATAATAATAGTAATTTTAATAGTGTCGTAGATTTAAAGTAAAATCTCCTTTGATTAAGCTATATGCTTGGAGAAAGAATGAGAGATTGCATTTAAGTATCCATTTTATCTTTATCTACCAACATATAGTAGTTACTATACTCAAATAAACGTTTTAAATTTCCAGATAAAATTATGCTTTTTTTTTTTATATTACTAATATGTCTTAAATAGACGAATTCCGTTTATAGAATATTAAGAGTTTTATTCCAGTAATAAAAATGACTTCTGTTATTATCTTCAAATGTGTAAAAAAAGATTTTTTTAAAAATGCAGTAAATGATATAGCTTTTTAAACATTAAGTTGATTAAAACAGGTTTTTTTTAAGCTTCTTCTTCTTCTTCTTCTTTTTTTTTTTTTTAATCATAAATAAATGAAAATCACTGCTAAATGTGTTGGTTAAAAATAATATTTATCAAGAACGAAAAATCATGCAGTACGCATTGGTCATTAACACTTTACAACAGTACGTACTTGTTGTATCGTATAACTTTCAATATTCATTGTCTGCGTTACGTTATCACACAGCAGACAGACAGAAAGACTGGAAAGTATGCAGATTGACTAACTGGATTTAAAATCACTCTTAGACATTGTTGGAAAATGTTAAAAAAGGCTTAACGCAAAAGAAAATCCAGCAGTCCTTAATGTATCTGAATATTTTAGCGTAGCCCTGTAAATCAGAAGGTTAATCATATCATATTCTATAAAAAACATTATTCTAGCATATTAACAATACATGTCAATTTTTTTTATGATTTTTACAGTAGAAAGTTATTTAAATGTGATTTTTAAAAATGTCTGTCCTTAAACGTTGGCTCTTTTTTTTTTTTTTTTTTTTTTTTTTTAATTGTTCCTGTGGAGTGATTTAAATCATCAATAGCCAACTGTTAGTTTTAATCAATCACTATTTTAAATCATTAGAATCTATTAAATTCTTTCTTTCAAATAGTTTCAGAATTGTGACTTATACCAATATGGCTCACATTTCTAAAATGTAACAAATGTATTGATTCTTAAAAAATAAATACATAAAACAAATAAATAAATAAATGAATAGCGTTAAAATAATAATACAATGCCATCAGTATGTCAATTTATTCCATTTATTTAATGATATAAAAGAAACTTAATTTTAAATAGTTAATAGTAGTTCCCTAAATTCCATTAACTTATTTAATAGCATATTTAATGCACTCCTCCATTGTTTACTCTTTAAGATGTTTCTAATAATAAATTCAATGCGCTATTGATATACTATTCAGAGTATACTTAATCACAATAAATTTTGAAATTTAAGCTAGCTTTATTAATTGAAATCGATATTATCAATTTTGTCGAAAGATTGCAGCCAGACATCTGGAGCAATAAACATGATTAAAATTCAAGTAAATTAGGAAGTTCAAAATTAATGACGCGAGCAAATCTAAAAAGAAAAATTTCCCAAAAATGTATAACATTAAATATAATGGCATAAAACTGCGGGCAAACTGACTTGCATTACAAATCTAGTTGGTTTTATTTTTAATATAAATAAATATTTTTACATAGGTAAGGAAACAGAGAAAAAAAGGATTTTCGGAAACAAATTTAATACGTGTCACTTCGACTTTATATTTTTGTTCACTTTTCAAAAGTTGAAAATTAATCAGGGATTTTCTAGAGGAAATTTCGTATTTTAACGTGCTACTAAAATTTCAATCTAGAACCTCAGCTAAAAAGACTATTTATGATACAATAGCAGCTTTGGAGTTCACAGTCGTTAGAAAAGAAAATATTCGTATTTTAAATGAAGTTAATTTGGAATTTACATTTATTTACAATTAAAGTTGTTTTCTTTTAAATTCAAAATCCTTGTGCAGGAACAAATTTTGTTTTGCCCCCGTTTTCCAATACATGTATGTATATATTAAAAAAAAAATAAAATGCTTGTAGGCTATTATTATTAAATTTTTATCTTCAGAATTAACTACATTGGTTAATTGAAGATCCGATTAAAGAGTTATTTATATAACAAAAATATTTAACATAATGTGCCATGACATATTGCCACATTCTTAGATATTAACATTAAAAAACTGCATAACATAAAAAGAAACCAATTATAAAAGACAATATTAATGTTATCCGAGAAGTAAAATACGAAAATACACATATAATTGATATAAAAGAATCGTTTGAAATGACGATAAGTTTAACATTAATTATTCGCAGAAAGTATTTCTAAACTGTTTTTACTTCTATTACCTTACTACAGTAGGTAATGGAAGTATTGTATTTGGTCAAAAAATTCGATATCGAGTTTTTACCTGATTTATACGTTTTAAGTGACTGCTGAGTCCAAAAACGTAGTTTTTGACGTGTGTATGTATGTATTTATGTGGGGAATCTAGCATATCTCCGAAATTAATAAAGATAGAACTACGAAAATTCAGAATTGATACAGGTCTGGTGTGCATATGAATTTTCCAAATTTTGACGAAAATTGGAAAACCGAAAGTGAGTCATCGAAAACAGAAAGTGGGGCCCATAAATCCGTATTTAAAAAACGGCTCAAACGATTTTCTACAAAGTTGTTATATAAACATTCTATTAAATGCCCTTTCGAAAATGATATAGTTGGTTTGTTCAGAAAAATTGATAGGCGTTCTGTATAAATAGCTCAATTTCAGGTCTCCCAAGTGCGTTCCTTTAAAAACAGCTGTACGGATTTTTTTCAAACTTATCATATTAACTCCCTTTCAAATATCCTTTTGCATGTAATTATTGTTTTCCGGTCAATAATTGAATATGTCAAGTTCTGGTAAAAGTTGGTATCTCAAAAACGGTTCTAACAATTTTCTTGAAAATTGTTACATAAATCAATTTTAGATATCCTTTCTCATGTATTACGTGGTTATTACAGGGAAATTAACAGTCATCCTGCTTAGGTAGGTTAATTTTAAATTTCGGAAATTGGTGTTCAAAAACTCTACTATTTTCTTTCTTATTTTAGTTCCCCATCATACTATAGGTATGGGGAACTTAGGTAATCGTGAAAATTTTCGACCTCGGTTTTTTGACTTTTCTACACGTTTTCAGGTGTGAGGAATCCGAAAATGACAAAATTTCTATGGTGTCTGTCTGTAGGGTGTCTGTTAGTGTGTCAGTGTGTCAGTGTGTCAGTCCGTTAGTATGTCAGTCCGTTAGTGTGTTAGTCCGTCAGTTTGTTAGTCTGTTAACACGATATCTCACGAACAAATGATCGCAGAGAGGTCAGATCAGTTTTAAAGTATTACTTTCGACACTGGCAAGAACCCTATTCATTTGCAACATTCGAATTTAAAAACTTCGTAAGTTATTAGAAATTTACGATTTTCTTAACATGGGAGAATAGGACAAAATTTCACTTAAACGTGCATTTAATGGAAACTTTTTACTGTAAAAATGTCAGACCAGTTTTAAAATATCAGTTTTGATGCCGGAATGAACATCAGTAACTATAAATATGCTACTTTGGAAATTTCGCAAGTTATTGGAAATTTACGAATTTTTTAACATGGCAGTATAGAGCAAAATTTCACATAAACGTCAACTTTGAGAGATATTTTCACCGTAAAGATGTCAGACTACTTTTGAAATATTATTTAGGACACTGGCATGATTATTAATGACTGTGAATTTTCCAATATAAAGATTTCGTAAGTTATTGGAAATTTACGAATTTCTTAACATGGCTGAATAGAGCAAAATTTCACATAAACGTCAATCTTGAGGGATATTTTCATCGTAAAGATGTCAAACCACTTTCGAAATATTATTTAGGATACTGGCATGAATATCATAGACTACGATTTTTCCCATTTAAAAAATTCGTAAGTTAGTTGGAATTTACGATTTACTTAACATGTCAGAATAAGGCAAAATTGAGCATAAATTTCCATTTTGAGGATCGTAAATACATTAGACAACTTCTCAAAATTACATTTATGATATTTGTTTGAACATGATTGAATACAAATATTCTAATAGGAAAATTTCGTAAATCATTCGTAATTTACGATTTTATCAACATAGCGAAATTGTAAATTTTTCATATAAATATGAATTTTGGGGATTATTGCATTGGAAATAGTAGGATGAAAACTAAACAACGGAATTGACCCTGATAAAATAAATTAATAGATTAGAATAAGATATATATATCGAAGTGAACGGTGGATGGCCTATTAGGCGGGGATTTCATTCTGTCATAATATCAAGCTTTGGTCAAATTCATTTCTTTTAACATGATTATAATATGTCTCGCACTAGAAATTTATGAGAACATAAATATGATGGGGAACTGAGCAGAGTCCACATATGCCATCTAGTTTTAACTTGCTGTGCAAACTTTGTTTAATATGTCTTTACTAATATTTAGTTTCTCACACCGAAAAAATTCTACTTCGTTAAGTCAATTTTATATTCTCTGATCATATTATTAAAAAAATAAAAAAAAGAGGCATACTCGTATAATCCGTGTAATAGTGGACGATGGAAGTCACGTGTTTCTTTCACATCAGATTTTTTGCATGATGTTTGAAGACACATTATATGGGAAAGTAAACATCCGATTTAGTAGCGGAATCGGATTGATCTATTTAGCAACAAGGGTATGAGAAAAGAGTTTAAAAGAACATTCTTTTTGTATTATTGAGGTTGGCAACGAGAAGAAGAGAGAGAGTTGATGAAAGAATAAGCATGGAACGCGATGTCAAAATACTTTTAAATTAATTTTTAACTAAAATGTTTTTGAAATTTGGTTTTCGTGAAAGATACTTCTATCTTACACAAGTATATTAAAAGTTTTGTGTAAAATTATAGTATAGGGTTGAGCAAATAATTGTTGTAAAACACCATTCTTTTTTTTTTTTTTTTTTTTTTTTTTAATTTGGCGATAGTATATATGTATACATATATATTTATATGAACAAGCAAAACGTGTTAAAGTAATATTAGAAATAATGGTTTAAAGTCATTGTTTCTTAAATAATCGACTTTTAAAGCCACAGAGATCGCTAATTTAAATTAATAAAATCAATTGAATTCTTTTTTTTTTTCGAATCGTTTCAGAACTGTGATTTATACCACTTTGACGTCACTTTCTAATGTATAACAAATAAATCGCTTCATTAAACTAAAATATATGTAGTTCTCATACAATATTCCAATGATATCAGTATATCAATTAATGCTATTTGTTTAATGATATAAAATAAGCTTAATTTTAAATAGTTAATGCTCACAAAATTCCACTAGCTTATGTAATAGTATATTTAATGCACGCTCCCATTGTTTACTGTTTTAAGAAATTTCAGATAATAAATATAATGACATCGATATACTAGGATGCTTAATAACAATATATTTTGAAGCTTATGCTAGCTATATTAATTAGATCGGTAGTATCAATTTCATCGGAATTTGGCTGTCAGGCATCCAAAGCAATAAATGTGATTAAAACTCATGGAAATTTCGAAGTTCAAATTATTCACGCAAATAAATCTAAAAAGGAAACTTTCACAAAAATGTAAATTATTGAATATAACAGCATAAAACCTGTGAGCAAAATAATTTATAATGCAAATAAATTTTCTTCTTATGAAGATAATGGAATATAGAATAAATAGATTTTCAGAAACAAATTTAATCAAGAAAACTTTGATATAATTTTTATTTCTCCTTGGAAAAGTTAAAAATTAATCAATGATTTGGTTCAAGCAGAGTTTATTATTTTACATGCTACTTAAAAATTCAATTTAGATCTGCAACTGAATAGATTATTCCTGAGGTGATACATTCGGAGGCATTCGAAGAAGAAATAATCGCACTTCGAATCTGTAGTTAACTTGGAATTTACATTTGCTTCTGATTAAAGTTGTTTTCTCTTAAATTCAAATTCCCCTATTTAGAAATGAAAATTCTATTTTACTTATTTTTAAAGATATGTATTACAAAGGGCATGTAGGATATTGTCTTCATCAGTAAATATATTGTTTAACTGAGGAGCTGATAAAAGTGTTATTTACATAATAAAAATATTAGAACTGAAATATCACAATTCTTTTGCTTATTTCCATTAAACAACAACATCACAGTTAATCTAGAACAAAATAAGATTTTTAGATAGTTATAAAACGAAATTTTAAAAAATGTCCTAAATAAGAAAGAAAAAGTTAAATAATAATAATAATAATAATAAATAAATAAATAAACAATATTTTAAACACAATTTTTGTATGAACAATATTCTCATTTGAACTACGTATTTCTTAAAATAGCATTTTCTCTTTTGCACAGTTTTTTTCGTAACACATTGTCCTTAACCACTAGACCTGAAAAAAGTTATTTTAATTTATTCGCCGCGGCCGGTAGATCACGTTAGCTTACTCAACAATAACAATTATCTATCTTATATATATATATCTATATATATAAGAGTACTTTCACTCTAGAGGTCTGCACGGGCCGGGCTTTCGGTAGGGCCGGGTTCAGGCCGAAATTTTCAATTTGCTCTCGGGCTAAAATTTTTTTTGTAGGCTCGGGCTCAATATTTTTGTGTGTACTCGGGCTGGGCCGGGCCTGGAGAAAATTTTAAGCCCGAGCCCGGCCCGGCCCGAATCTTTTTCTAGATTTCTTGTTAATCAACGAAAAAGGAAAATGATAAATACTTTTTCAGTAATTTATTTTACATAATTTTACAGTCTGGTATGTCACATAAAATTTTATTTTGTTAAAAGATGTCGGTAACTTCAATTTAATTGTCTATCAGCTTGTCTGTTCGTGATCTGATTTTCCCCAAATATTTTAAACATGTCTCGAAATTAATATACTTTATTTAAAGTAATATTAGATGGTTTCCATTTCAAAATAATATGCATGTTATTACCAGTTTGCGTACCTGTAACAAACAAAAGAAATTAGATACGTTACTGTATATAAGGCTTTGTTTTCTACGGTCTGTAGTGTTTAGGTGGTATGAAGGCTATAAAAATCCTTCCGCTGTAACTTTTCCTCTAAGGCTTCTTTTTCTTTTCTCCGGGGCACTGGATGAAATTAGCATCATTTTTAGTATGTGCAAAAGCATCTTTTCTATTGAATATGGTTGGATTAGCATGAAATTTTTTTTTATCGGATCGCACGAAAGCTTTGGATACATTACGGTATATAACAGAAAGTGGTTGAAAGTGTATTTTTAGTACTATTAACCATTTTAAATATCTTTCTATATTGTTTGAGAATGTTAATATTTTCGATTTGACTTTCTGTCTGTCTTTGTGCCTTCTGTACGTCTGTAATAATGAAATACTGTTTATATATAAATATCTTGTAAACATTCAGCAGTTTTGTTAAAGAACTTTCTATTGTTTAGCTATATAAAACCTCTGCAAAACACATGCTAAAAATCTTTTTCGTAGAAAGGCTTTTTTTTTTATTTATTATTTTTTTTATTTTACATATTTTTGAATCGGGCCGGGCCGGGTCTGATTTTATCGCTTTTTGTCCGGGCCGGGCCGAATTTTTCGATTTCATACCGGGCCGGGCCGGGTAAGCAAACTTTTCCAACGGACCGGGTCGGGCCCGTGCAGACCTCTATTTCACTCACTGACTGACTAACTGATTCACTGACTGATCAACGCACCGCAAAATCTATTGGAGCCACTGACTCGAAACTGGGTCAGATTATAGAACATAATGTGAAAGCATCCCTTAAGAAGGGATTTTGCGAAATTCATCCCCCAAAGGGGGGAAGGGGCAAAACGTGATTTCGGAAAAACTTTCATATCTCAAAGAAAAAAAAAAAAAAAACAGATATTCTTAAAATCTTTGCTTATAGAACATTAGCTAACACAAATACCTAAAAATCAATTTCTGGAAATTTGTAAATTCGGTCCACAAGAGCGGATGCGTGACAAAATGCCATCCACATGTGCAAAAAGTGATTTCACAAAAAACCTTCATATTAATATATATATATCAGTAAAATTTTTGCTTTAAAATATAACTAACATAAATACCTAAAGACCTATTTCTGGAATTGTAGAAATTCGGCCCTTAAGGTGCGGACAGGGTGTAAAACGTGATTTCACAAATACCTTTATATCTCAAGGGAAAAAAAAAACAGATATCCGTAACATTTTTGCTTTAAAATATAGCTAACACTAATACCTGAAAACCCATTTTTGGAATTTTGAAAAGTCAGTCCCCAAGGGAAAGGGGGTGGAAGCAAGAACGTTATCTATATTATATCTTCTATATAATATAGATATTTCTTCTATAAAGCTTTAAAATTAGCTATTTAAATTTTCTATTGTTGCCAAAAAAATTTATGAGTTTTTTTTTTTTTTTTAACATACAATAAAACATATTTTCACGCGAATAATAATAATCTATATAAATAAAGAGAAGTGTCTCTGTGTGTGTGTGTGTGTGTCTGTGTGTGTGTCTGTGTGTGTATCTGTGTGTGTGTGTCTGTCTGCGCTCTGGTGCTCACACTATTGATCGCAGAGCATCCAAATTTGGCATATAGGTACCTGGGACCCTGCAGGTATGCACCTCATCGAGATTTTTTCGAATTTCAAATATGTATTTTTTAAATTAGTGTTTTTCCGATTTTAAATATTGGCTTCTTTGTTTCATTTTTCATAGATTTATTATTTTGCTTCAATCGTCTGCGTATCTTAGCAACGGCTATTACGCGACTTATTTTTATTTAATCCATTAACTTGAAGCCGATTTTTTATTTTTATTTTTATTTTTAATTTGTTTTATTTATTGAAAATAAAATCGTAATGCAGTAGAAAAAATTAAGTATAATTAGTTTTAACTTTAAAAACGTATTTATAACAGTTATGTTTAATTTTTTATTGTTGAACGACTTCTTATTTTTCATTTTTTAATTAATTCCTTAAGGGGCGGACAGGGTGTAAAACGTGATTTCACAAATACCTTTACACCCTGAAGGTATTTGTGAAAAAAAAAAATTAAAAATTGTGAAAAAAAAATTAATAAATAAAAGTTTTTTCTTAAAAGAAAAAACTTTTATTTATTATTATTATTATTATTATTATTATTTTTACAGTATTTATCGGGAAAAATGGTAATACATAGTAAAAAGGATTAAACTTATTAAAATTTATTTGTTTATATATATATATTAATCTATTTTTAATTTTATTTTCTTACATTGGTCGGAATCAAATCGTAATATAGTGTAAATAACATGGGCTATAAAATACATTGTTGAAAACTAAAATATTTAATAGATGCTGAGATACAGTTATCTTTAAATTCGTAGTTCTTAAATAGTAGCAGATCCCCCCCTGTCGTCGATAAATATCCAGATTCAAGTGCCCGGGAAAGATCTTTCTGCAGACATGGGAAACCTAGACCTGATGCAGTGCGGGCGGGAAAAGAGCTGCCGTAGACAGCGGGTACCTGAAGCGAGGTTTGGAGCAATTTCAGTTACTTTTTTTTTTTTGTCTATAATGTGGTGTAAAAAAAAATAAATATAGTTTAGTTTTAAATTTAAAAACGTATTTATAACAGTTATGTTTAATTTTTTATTGTTGAACAACTTCTTATTCTTCATTTTTTAATTAATTCCTTAAGGAGCGGACAGGGTGTAAAACGTGATTTCACAAATACCTTTACACCCTGAAGGTATTTGTGAAAAAAAAATTAAAAATTGTGAAAAAAAAAATTAATAAATAAAAGTTTTTTCTTAAAAGAAAAAACTTTTATTTATTATTATTTTTTTTTTACAGTATTTATCGGGAAAAATGGTAATACATAGTAAAAAGGATTAAATTTATTAAAATTTATTTGTTTATATATATATATTAATCTATTTTTAATTTTATTTTATTACATTGGTCGGAATCAAATCGTAATATAGTGTAAATAGCATGGGCTATAAAATACATTGTTGAAAACTAAAATATTTAATAGATTCTGAGATACAGTTATCTTTAAATTCGTAGTTCTTAAATAGTAGCAGATCCCCCCCTATCGTCGATAAATATCCAGATTCAAGTGCCCGGGAAAGATCTTTCTGCAGACATGGGAAACCTAGACCTGATGCAGTGCGGGCGGGAAAAGAGCTGTCGTAGACAGCGGGTACCTGAAGCGAGATTTGGAGCAATTTCAGTTACTTTTTTTTTTTTTTTTTTTTGGTCTACAATGTGGTGTAAAAAAAATTAATATTAATTCAGTTCTTTCGAAAATTCATTTAAATATAGTGACCAGCGAAGCGGGCGTAGCCTGCTTGTAATAATAATAACAATAAAATTAAATTGTAAATTTGCTTAGTCATATGACAAAATGACGTCATTATCAAAATTAAGCAATAAAAATAAAAATCCAGCTTACTTCCTCAAATTTTGTTTCATAACCTTTTTCAACATACCTCAATTTTAGATTTCTTTTTAATAGTGTTTTTTTTTTTTTTTTTTTTTTTTTCGGCACGGATAGTACGTTTGGCATGAAAACTAATACAGCATTATATTAAAGAGCTTTACTTATTCATAATTCTGGGTAATTTTTTAAATTTTGATGCTGAAATAGACAGGATATTTTTCGCCAAGGACTCCACTTTCGCCACAGCCACTTTAAGCCAAGTAGCCCATAAAAAATATAAACAAATAAATTCTAAAATATTGAAAAAAAAAAAAAAAAGAAAGAAAGAAAGAAAGAAAGAAAGAAAAATATGAAAGAAACAGAAACAACAATATAAATTATGCATTTTTGTTTAAAATGGCGACGAAAATTCAAAAGTCACCAAAGGGAGCTATAATAAGTCTGTACTACGATCAGGTTACATATTTATTTACTTATTTATACATTTTTCTATATACCAAACACTATTAACTAACTATGAAATACATATAACCACAAAAAATTAGTTGCCTCATACGAAAGACATAGCGCTCATAGCATATTGTAATATTACATTTGACGTAAAATTTCTGTCATTTTATGGTCGACTGGACAAATCGAATAAGTATAGGAAATAACGTGAAAGTAAATATTATGTACAGTGCGTATAGTGTTGTTTATATGTAGTTAAAATTCAAAAATAAAAGGGCTATTTCAATTTTTCCGATACTGTCTGTTCTGAAACTGTTAACTGACTAGCACAAAATGAAAGCCGATTGGTATGGATTGTCACATGTAATAGGAACCCACACCCGAGATTCTGCGGATGAACAATTTTAGTGGATCTTCTTTTTATCTTTTGTCTATAAAGCAATATAGAAAAGAGTTTCCTTTAAATATAGTGACCAGCCAAGCGGACAAAATCTGTCCGGGGAAATCCATAGAAGCTAAGGCCACAGATTTTAGTGTGTGGCTTATTTACATGCATTCAGCACCCACTGTAATAGGATTTTGCGAAATTCCCTTTTTCTCTCTGAAGGAAGGGGGAGCAATAAATATGTTTCCAAACATACTTTGCTTCAAATTATCTTAGTAAGATTAATTTTTATATGTGGGTTGGTTATGCGTTCCCAACACGCACTATAAAGGGATTTTACGAAATTTCCCCCTCCCTACCCCTCTTTAAGGGCAGGGGGGTAAAACACGTATTTAAGAGTAACTCTTCTTCAAATTTACTCAGGAAAGCGAAATTTTTTTTTTTTTTTTTTTTTTTTTTTTTTTTTTTTTTTAATGTCGATTGGTTATGCGTACTCAACATACGCACTACAAAAGGATATTTTGAAATTCCATCCTACACTCTCCTTGGGGTTGGGGGGGGGAGCAAAAAACATGTTTCCATGCGTAACTTTGCTCCAAATTATCTTAGAATGGCAATGCTTGATGTCTGGGTTACTTATGCGTACTCAACACACACTACAAAGTGATTTTGTGAAAGTCCACCCTAATGTTCTTGGGGGGGGGAGGGGGAACATGTATCCATGTATAACTCTGCACTAAATTATCTTAGGAAGGGGATTTTTGATGTGTGGGTCAGTTATAATTATCGAACTCATAGTATGAAGAGATTTTCCAAAATTCTCTTCCCGGTCCCTCCTTCAAGAGTAGGCGGGGTAAAAAACATTTTTTAAAACACAACTTCTTCATCACGGGAGCTTTGGGAGTGCCTGCACTGATCGAAACCACCGCTTACCTCCACCTGAAGTTGTAGATACCTGAAGATGAGTTACAGGATCAATCAAGTCGGGTTTCTTAAATGAAGGAGCTCGGCGTGACGATATGAGGAAAAAAATAATAAAAAAATAAAACCAGTCTGAGGAGAGGCAGTAAACTAAAGGGGGGTGGGGGGGGAAGAGATCTGACAGCTATAAGTTACAGGATGGTAACTCTGTTTCAAATAATCTCAGGATCTCGATTTTCTTTTTTCTATGTCTGATTAGGTATGTGTATACAAATACAACATGCAAAAAGAATTTCACAAAATTATCCCCCCCCCCTTCCTTTTAGGGCGGGTAGGGAGCAAAAAAAACACGTTTTCAAGCTTAAATATACTCTAGATTACCTTAGGATGGTGAATTTTGATGTGTGGGTGTTGATAAAGTGTATGCAATATTCACTTTGATGGGAGGGAATTTTGCAAAACTTTCAACATTACCCGTGAGGGAGGGGGAGTAAAAAGTAAGTAAGGCACTGCCAAAGGCATCGGGGCTTCAGATTCGACGTGTGGCGAGCGGGAAATTTAACTTATATTTTGAATGATTTCAATTTTTTTTTTTTTTTTTTTTTTTTTTAAGTTTTTTTTTTTTTTTATTATTAATGCTATGAAATTTTGAGAATTCCTTTCAATATAATGACCAGCGAAGCAGGAAAAGCCTGCTAGTTCATAAATATTCCGTATGATTATCGAAATAAACAATTAGGCTCCGTTTTAAATTCGGCGATATTTCTAAAAAATTCTTTCATTAATCATTAACTTTTGTAAAATTTCAGTTTTATAGAAATTGACAATTATTATTTAAAATTTACAATATGAAATTTATGAAATTTATAAGAACTATTTAGAGTTATATAAATTCATTAATTGCTAGTCTCTTAGAATTTTTTAAATAATAGTGAAAGAAATAATATGTATATGTAGTTTTTATTTTCATAGCATATTGAATAGCATTTAATAAATTAAATTTTTAAGATTGTATAGCGAAATTGTAGACAAATAATATACAGGTGTCCCATAAGTCTGTAGATATTTTAAAAATTCATAGCTATTGAATGAATTGATAGAATTGGCTCTTCCCACCTGACGTCAGAGGTCACATGATAGAGGAAAAACAAATAGCAGATGAAGTCTTGTTTATCTATAGCGATTGCTGAAATAACCTATTTTCTATTCGTATTTTTGATCAATCGTATTTAATCTGTGTTATTTTTTATACATCATCATTTTTAATCCATATTATATCATTATTCATCACCTTTGTTTGCTGTATACATTTACAATCATCTTTTAGTTTATATTTGTTATTGATGTTCATGAAGAACATATTAAATACTCTGTTTTTTGGTACTTAAATCAGTGACAGTGCAATATCGTACTGCGTTAATCCATTTAGACCAGTAACTAAGTTAATTTACTCGTTGTAATACCTTTATGCAATTAAATTAAATGAAAACATTTAAAAATTTCAAATTATAATCCGTAAACATTCCACAAGAACAAGCTATTATTTATTGCTAGATCAGTTAATGTAACAGTTACACTAGAACATACAAAAATCGATTCTTACAGTTAAAAATAAATAAACACATAAAGTGTTTTTGAAAAATTATTAAATTTACAAATACAACTATTCAACTGTTTACAAATGCGCAAAATTACTTTTATTTTATTTTATATTGAATATTAACAATTTTGTTTTTAAGAACAATATTTAATTGAATTCGATTCTCAGAATTTGATTATTCGTTTTCCTCTGTCACATGATTGAGCAGACGAAACTGGGAAGAGTCCATTGACCGCGGTTTGCGAAAAAATCATTCACGTGAAGGGGGATTTTCTTTGATAAAGAAAAAAATATAGTTAAATTTTTTGTCGATGATAGTTAGAGAAATGGTTAAATTTTTAGCACGGATGTGAAAGAAAAAAATACAAATGAAAGTCCTATAAATTGCACAATTTTGCGATTAGAACGGTTTATTTTTTGTCTCCTACTTGTGCATATATGAAGTTTTAATTGCGATGCTGACTTGGTGGATAAAGCGTTATTGGCGAAGATGTTTTCCCTCAGGTAAGAACCGCCGACTGAAGCTCCAGTTAGCAGTGTTATAACTCGTTTGCAAACTGCAATTTGTGGCGACGACGAACCGACGAACACATAGAATAGGATTTACATGCCTGCAAACATTTGCATAAGAATTAGTACAGTTTTTCATGAAAATGTGTGATCTGGTCCAGCATAGCGCCCTCTATCGACAAACAGCTTAATTATTATTTTTCCTCCCCCCCCCCCAAAAAAAAAAAAAAAAAACAGAAAAAAAAATTCGCTATAATTATAAATATATTAAAAACCTTAAAACTTTACTTCGTGCGTGCTTGTTTAAATTTTTCATTCGAGTACTCGGCCCTCATCAGAACGACATCCTCTGTGGAAGACTTGAACTTGACTGATGTTGATCTTCTTTCACCATAAGGTGGCGCCATACACGATCTGGGGCTACTGCGCCGCTGTCGTTGCATGCCTCACTATTGGTTGTAATTTCAATTGATTCTATGAACATCGCGTAGTAATAATCATCTTAATTTGCAATTTTACTGGTTTTATCAAATTCTATTTTAATGTCTTGTTTATTAAATGTTTTGGCTAAGGCTGTATTACATTTTCCCGTTTTTATATCATTTTTGTGTTCATTAATTCTTGTTTTAATTTTTCTTTTTGTAACTCCTATATAAGATCCTGGTTTATTGTCTTGATTTGTAAACGGTATTTTATAAATTCCTGCAAAAATTTAAACAATGACGCACGAAGTAATTTTTTAAGTTTTTTATATGTTTATAATTAAAGTTTAATACTTCGTTTTTACTTATATATTTAAAAAATCCTCCTTTACGAGAATGATTATTTTGCAAACCGCGTTCAATGGACAATATTCCTGTGACGTCACAGTGGGTAAAATCGCCGAACACGTGGCCGATATTTTGTAAACAAATTAGATTCAAGATGCCATTTTATTGTCACGCATAACATTTTCCTAAATATTTCTCCAGTGAAACTTAATAATCAGATATCTGTTCAAACAAAAACAAAAAAGAAATGTAAACAACTGAATCGAATGATAAAGTTAAGACTATTCCGTATCGTAAAATTGCAGAACATTTTATGTACACACACACACACACACACGCACATATATATATAATGAATAAAAGATTAATAAGAACACTTTATACACACACACACACACACACACACACATATATAGACATCAAAGCTTAAATAATTAGAATTTCAATCACTTTAATAAAGGAATTTATTAAATGGTACATCCATTTGAATTTGTTAACATCGCCACAGTTCACATGGCAACTTTTAATGTTACATATGTTGATTAATATTAAAGTATATTACTAAAACTGGATTAAAAACAAAACAAAGGTATCGCTATATCACTCTTACTTCAATTTCATATAATCTGTAACTCTTATAAATATTATTGCAAGATAAAAATTTGCAAGCCACAATACTTTGCTATGGTAGAGTTGAGGATTGTTTGCCTAACCAGCTGATATTCTTGTAGCCTCGAACCCAAAGTGGGAATATGGTCCATTCTATCAATTCATTCAACGATTATGAATTTTTAAAGTGTCTACAGACCTATGGGGACTTCCTATATATAAATATCCTCTTTTTCTAATAATGTTATTCTGATCAAGATTCAAATTGAATTTATTTGATAATTTATTCAAACACTCTCAAAACCATTTATACATATTAAACCTCTAAATCTATTCATATGCATTAAAGAAAAATAAATTCTTTTATGCTAAAGGTAGTAAATGTTAAGGGAATAATTTTGCCTTTTAGAATTGACTCAATTGCCATCAACATCGCAGAAGCAAAGTCTTCCTTTGATCTTATTTTAGAAACAAAAAGATACTTGAATGACACTCTCCATACCTCATTAGCTCGGAGAATATTTTAAAATGATATAAAATTATTCTGAAATCGATTTGCAAGTTTGGGGTTTAGCGGTGTTATAAAATTCATTCGTTTTCATATTAAAAAATAATAACATTATGGAAAATATGTTTGTATAGAATGACTAAAACGAAATGTTTTTTAAAAATATTTATTTTCAGTGATTTGCCGACGAAATGATATTTTTATAAGTTATGGCAACTCCTACTTCTTAGAAGGTTGCAAAGTGCGGATTTTAGAAAACAGGATAAAACAATGAAAAAAAAAATTAACAGGAATTACATTTGTGTTTCCTCGTAAGAAGTAAACAAAATATACGATCTCGAGAAATAAAACATTTATTGCATCTCATATTATTTAACAAGCGCAAAGCTAGCTTTATACATACATACATATATATATTGAAAATCTTTTCAAACATTGAATAGATGAAAGCAAGAAACATTAAATAAGATGAAACCAGAAAAAATACAAAACAAGAAAGAAAAATCATGCAGTACGCATTGATTAGTAACACTTTCCAACTGTATGCAATGTTGTATCGAATAACTATTAATATTCTTTGCCTACGTTATCGCACAACAGACAGAAGGACTGAAAAACATACAGAGAGACTAATTGATTTTAAAATTACGCTTAGGCATTTTGGAAAGCGTTAAAAAGGCTTAACGCAAAAGAAAATGCAGCCGTTAGATTATAATTACAGATTTTAAACTCTCTGAATATTTTACTGTAGCCCTGTAAATCTGAATGTTAATCATATCATATTCTATACAAAACAATATTTTAGAATATTAATAATACATGTCAATGTTTTTAAGATTTTTGGAGTATAAAGTTTTTTAAATATAACTTTTAAAAAATTCTGTCCTAAAACGTAATACATTGGCTTTTTTTTTTTTTTTTTTTTTTTTTTTTTTTTGTTGTTGTTGTTGTCCCTAAAAACAAACTAGTTGTACAGGATCTATTAATGACATTTTAAATAGGGAACATTCCATAGGGAACTTGAGTGAATCATTTTTAAAAAATTCTCAAAATATTAACGGATGATAGGAGCCGGAGACAAACAGATAGAAAGGTAGACAAACGGACAGACAGATGCACAAATTGAAATCGTATTCCCACTAAAATTATAAGAAAGTGTTAAAACGCTCATGTAAACAAAAGTGCAATTCCAGCAAATTTTTATGAATACCTCTTAATGTAACTGATTATTTTTGTGTGACCCTGTAAATCTAATGCTAACCATACTATATTACATAGAAGACACACTCTTTTGTGCATACGAATAATGTATTTCAATTGTGGAAAATAAAATTATTAAAATTTTGTTTATAAAAATAACTCTTATACTACACAATGCTTTGCAATACTTTCAAGTGCCCCTGTACACAAACCAGTTAGTACTCAAAATGTACTCTATTTTACATAGGAAACATCCGATAGGAAATTGAATAACATATTAAAATTTCATTAAAGTTTCTATACATTAAAGGTATTAAAATGTGATTTATAGGAACTCCTCTCATATTACAACACAATGCTTTCGAATACTTTTGGGTGTCCTTGTACATAAACCAGAAGAGGTATCCATTCCATTTTCAATAGGGAACATCCGATAGTGAACTTCAATAAAATATATCGGTTTAAAGAAATTCCATAAATATTTACGGGAATTAGAGCGCAAAAAACACACAGAGAGACAGACAGACGGACAGAAGAACAGTCAGACATATACACAAATTGAAATTATATTCACACTAAAAAAATGATAGAACGAGTCAGAAACGCTTAATGTAAGCGAAAGTACAATTCTAACAATTTTTTATTAATAACTCTTAATATAAATGAATATTTTTGTACATACATACATAAAGGGCGGTGGAGTTAAAAGAAATGAATTTGACCAAAGCTTGATACAGTGACAGAATGAAATCCCCGCCTAAAAGGCTATCCACCGTTCACATCGATATATTTAACTTATTCTAATCTATTAATTTATTTTACCAGGGTCAATTCCGTTGTTTAGTTTTCATGCTACTATTTCCAATGCAATATATATTTCATATACCTCAAAATTCAGATTTATATGAAAAATTTACAATTTCGCTATGTTTATAAAATCGTAAATTACGAATAATTTACGAAATTTTCCTATTAGAATATTTGTATTCAAACATGTTCAAACCAATATCATAAACGTAATTTTGAAGTTGTCTAATGTATTTATGATCCGGAAAATGGAAGTTCATACTCAATTTTGCCTTATTCTGACATGCTAAGTAAATCGTAAATTCCAAATAACTTACGAATTTTTTAAATTGAAAAAATCATAGTCTATGATATTCACGCCAATATCCTAAATAATATTTCGAAAGTGTTTTGACATCTTTTCGATGAAAATATCCCTCAAGATTGACGTTTATGTGAAATTTTGCTCTATCTTCCAGGTTAAAAAATTCTTAAATTTCCAATAACTTACGAAATCTTTATATTGGAAAATTCATAGTCATTAATATTCATGCCAGTGTCCTAAATAATATTTCAAAAGTAGTCTGACATCTTTACGATGAAAATATCTTTCAAAATTGACGTTTATGTGAAATTTTGCCCTATACTGCCATGTTAAGAAATTTGTAAATTTCCAATAACTTGCGAAATTTTCAAAGTAGCATATCTATAGTTACTGATGTTCATTCCGGCATCAAAACTGATATTATAAAACTGGTCTGACATTTTTGCAGTAAAAAGTTTCCATTTAATGCACGTTTAAGTGAATTTTTGTCCTATTCTCCCATGTTAAGAAAATCGTAAATTTCTAATAACTTACGAAGTTTTTATAATTCAAGCAAATAAATCGGGTTCTTGCCAGTATCGAAAGTAATATTTTAAAACTGACCTGACTTCTCTGCGATCATTTGTTCGTGAGATATCGTGTAAACAGACTAACAAACTAACGGACTAACACACTAACGGACACCCTACAGACAGACACCATACAAATTTTGTCATTTTCGGATTCCTCACGTCTGAAAACGTATAAAAAAGTCAAAAAACCGAGGTCGAAATTTTTCACGATTACCTAAGTTCCCCATACTTATAGCATGATGGGGAACTAAAAATATCAGCAAGAGGTCAAAAGCGCGTTGTTCTGAATTTTTGAAATAGGAGGGTGTTATGTAAAACTTTTCTTTTTTTTTCTTATCATACAAAATAGTTCGTAAACAGGGACATACATTACGTCTATGAGCCAAATGTCTTTTTGGTACGTTTTAATATCTTTAGACTACACAAAACAAAATAAAAGTAATAGATAATTTTGCATGCACAAAACCATTCTTCATATACCGAGTATCCCGTAAGTCTGTAAATATTTTAAATATTCATACAATTTGAAGGAATTGGTAGAGTTAAACGCTATTTCCGAAAAAGTTATTTTGATGAAGAGGTCTTTACTTGGTAAAAAAAAAAAATAGTAAACATTTTCGTTAATAGAGAACGGTGTACGAACCTAAGAACAAGAATTATGCAAATGAGAGTCCCAGAAGATGCAGGTTTTTACGATTAAAACTCATTTCTAATTTTTTTTTCTCCTACTTATATAAAATTGTTCATACATAAAATTTAAATGGACTTTATGCACAAAAGGTGACGGCTGCAGGTATTTTACCGATTTAAGCAGCTGGTACTGGCTGATATAATGATAAGCAAAAATTTCAATCTCAGCAGTTGGCGTAGGGACTCGCAATATATCCTTAAAACGAACTTTAAGTGGTGTTTCTCTTACTGTATTAATTCAAGTAAATTTTTGTTAATTTATGTAAACTATATTATTGGTATACCAGTTAGAGACAATAAATATGGCTGAATAAAACAAATACATATTTTAGTACTGTGTGTAATTGAAGAAAATGCTTTACCAAATTATGCGATGTTCAGGGAAATTCTTTAAAAATGATAATTACTAAAAATAATTTTATTTTGGACGAAAGGCTTATTTTTTAAAACCATATGTTGCTTACCTTTTTCCTTTATTCAAGGCATTCTGGTTACAACATTTTTATTTATTATTAGTATTATTATTATTTTGTCTGTTTGACTAAATACATGAATGTTAAATGGAGACTTAGCGCTGGATTGTTAAAACAAGTGAAAATTAAAAGGTCAGGAAAGCCAAAGAGAAAAATTTTGGAAGCAGATAGCTGTTTCGGTGGCACTTTGCGTATCGTCTTCATTGCATCAAAGACGATACGCTAAATGCTGCCGAAACAGCTGTCTACTTCCAAATTTTCTCTTTGGCGTTCTGGACGTTTTAGTTTTTACTTGTTTTAAATAAATGAATAATTCAAAATTAAAAAATAATAATTTATTGCCTTTACTTTTTTTTTTTTTAAATCTTTTTTCACTTGATGTTAAAAAAAAAATATATATATATTTTTTTTATTTGACCTATTTTGTCCGAAAGAAATAACTCTCTCTCCTTGATATAATAAACGAAATATATATATATATTTTAATTTGCATTCAAATAAAAACATCACTTTCATTTTTAAAACTTAATACAAACTTCTTATTAAAATATTTTCTTCAAACAAATGAGATAAGTAAAAAAAAAAAAAAAAAAAAAAAAAAAAAAAAAAAATCTGTCTACTAAAACTTATTTTGAGTTTATCTCCTTTCAATTTTTTCTTCTTTTAAACCGTGCTTATATTCGGAAGTACCACCAAAAATCGATAAGCTATGCATCATTCGATGCTTCGAGTGCCATTCTATTTCTAATATCGATTTATCACCTTAAAATAAATTAATGCTGTCATAAACTCTGTCTTGTTTTTGTCAACTTAAATAAGTATTAAAGAAAGAAAATTGGGATTTACAAGGGACAATCTTACTTTCAGAAAAACTTGATTTTCCCTAGAGATATTTATGCTGCTTTGAAATAGTTTATTTCAAGTTTTTCTACCTCATTTTTCCCCATTTAATTTGATTTTATCAAGCTTTCGATTTTAGCTTTCTTCTATTAACTTTGAAATTCAAAATGAATTTGAAACTTTTGCTAAAATATAAAAATACTTTTTTTTTTTTTACTTTTTTATATTCGAAAAAATCTTTAAAACAAGAGAACTATTTATTTCAGACAATAAATAAATAAATTAATTAATAAAAAATCTGGTGTGAAACAACCACACGATTTCCATTACCCACTATTATACGTATTATATGCATTTTTTGGAGATATTATATGCACTCTTTGGAATTTTCCAGTAAGGGAAACTTTCTACACGTATAAAGACATATAAAACAGAGTTTACATAGCGAGTTAAGAAAAAAAAAAAAGGGTACAGTTATTTTTTTAAACACCAATTTACGAGATCTAAGACTTAACTACCTAATCAGGATGACCGTTAATATTCCTGTAATAACGACGTAATACATGAGAAAGGGTATCTAAAATGGATTAATGAAACAATTTTCCAGAAAATCGTTAGAGCCGTTTTTGAGATACCAAACTGTTGCCAAAACTTGATGTACTTAATTATTGACCGGAATGCAACATACAAAAGGATATTTAAAAGGGAGTTAATATGACGGGTTTGAAAAAAGTCCATTCAGACGTTTTTAAAGGAACGACCTGAAATTGAGCTATTTATACAGGACGCCTATCAATTTTCCTGAGCTATCCAAGTATATCACTCGAAAGGACATCTAACAGAGTGTTTATGTAGCAATTTTGAAGAAAATCGTTGGAGCCGTTTTTGAGATAAGGACTTACGGTCCCATTTCCAGTTTCCGATGGCTCACTTCCGGTTTTTCACCAAAATTTGAAAAATTCAACCAACTGTGAAGTTTCGTAGTTCTATCTTTGTTAATTTCGGAGATATGATAGACAGAAGATTCCACACATACACGCACTCACTAATTGCCAAAAACTACTTTTTTTGATTCAGGAGGCATTAAAACGTGTAAATCAGGTGAAAGCTCGATATCGAATTTTTGGACCGAATACAAGACTTCCATTACCTACGGTAGTAGAGTAATGAAAGTAAAAATCGTTGTCACAATTTTTTTTTTTTTTTTTTTTTTTTTTTGTACATAACGTGAAAAATAGTAATAAAAGAAATATACGGATTTTAAATACATCAAGAGAGGTAATAATAAAAATATACATAAACACACCGAGAATGATATCGTAGATTTATTTGCTACAATGCATTCATTACACACAATTTAAAAAATACGCCTCTCGATTTAAATTATATAGTATTTAGAACAGATATAATAATGAGAATAAACCAATAATTTATTTTATTTGATAGTAATGGAATATGCAAAATAATAGTTTTGTTTTTTGATACCCTGTATAGTGGTATATTTTAATGCAGTTTATTAAAAAGTCATTCACACGAAGAGGGAATTTTTACAAAAACAAAAAAAATCTAGAGTGATTCCACTCGACTTTACGAACATTGAGTTATTAACGGTTGTATGGATAAAGTAAAGTAAGAAAACTCGTTATTGTATAAATAAACAAAAGAGAAAATTGTAATAAAATGTTTCAGTATTTTTCTGCACGTAATATGTTGCTTAATTTAACTCTATTGTACTCCAAATAATTTGAGCCCATAGGTCATAATGATAAAGATTTTTTTTTTTGTTGTTGTTGTTCCTGTAAAAATACTATAAGCACTAGATTCACAAAAATTTATACAGTTTGTGTGACAATGACCTGTAATATTTATATTACAGGTCATAATAATCATAATATGTATAAACTTTCAGTTTATTTGAATAAAGCTTTTAGACACTATCATACTTTAAATAATTTAAGCCCATAGATAGACCATAATGATAAAGAATTTTTCTTTGTGTCTCTGTAAAAAGACTATAAGTGCTAGATTCATCAAAATCAACAGGGTTCGCGCTATAGTGACCTATAACATATGTACCAACTTTCAGCTCATTCGAACAAAGCCTGTAGACACTACCGTATTCACTCATACCCGCATACACACACACACGCATATATGCATCCCCGTGAAAATAACAAAAATGAACTCACGTGACCTCAAAACGTATTGATACGCCAAAATCTCAACATCTGACTTTTGTCATGATTACAATACTTCCCTTGTATAGTATGTTCGGAGAGTAAAAATAGTTTTAATTTCGGTTATACGAAAGGTCATTTCACTCACGAAAAACGCAAATTTATTTCGTGAACTACTTTTATTTATGCAGATAAAAACCTACAAGCAAACAACTCGACATAAAAAATTTCTTTTAATGTGTCTTCTTTCAAAAATGAACTCTAACAGGGACATCCATAAGTTTATAAGACTATGATATGCAAATTTTCTATAATTTCCTGTGTTCAGAAATCTCTATCTATAAAATTGTAAAAAAAAATATTACATTTTTTTAAAAAACGAGTTAAAATATACCAATTCTATCAACTTTTATGAATTTTTAATAATTTACGAATAATTTTGTCGATTCGTATGTAAATTAAAATATATAAATACAAATTTAATTATAATGAGTTTGCAATTTACCAAATGAAAATAAAGTGTCTGACATAGATTTCAGGTACTGTCTTTAAAATTGAAGCAACTACGCTATTTGAGGGGAGAAAACTAAATACCCTCTAACTCCTCATTAAATAATACATTTGGGAGACATGTAGCTCAAGCGCCAACTAATCAAATTTAGGGCGAATATAAATAATTTGTAATTTAATTATATGTATCTCTGTGTGTAATTATGTGATGGAGGGATTGACTCATAAATGAATAAACTGGTGGTTATATTCGTCGACTGTTGGGTATTTAAAATAAAATTTCAGTGCATTTCGTGACTAAATAATTTAGTTTTGATTTTTACTTTCTTACGTACAAAATGAGCTTTATTATGATAGCAAACGCTAAAAATGAATTTGTGAATAAAATATAATCCACTATTGAGATGACTAAAAAAATAATGATACCTAAAGTTATTTTATATAGTTTTAAAGAAACCCTGAACAATATTGTTTTAATTGACTTATTCACATTACATTTTTCGATAACAGAAGAAGATAGGGAGAGATAACAGACAGAGAATAAACCATTTTTAATTCCCGAACAAAAAGGATGGGTGTTATGTTTGGACACTTTGTCTAGATGTTTGTGTTCATGTGTCTGTGATACACTAGCTTCCAAAGAGATAGACCGATTTTATTTTTTTTGATTGAAATGAATATTTAATTGGAATGGTTCTAGGCTATGTTTGAAGAAAATATGTTTGTTAGATATATTATAATATATATTAAAATATTATAGCTATATATTATAAATATGTCTATAATACATATATAATACATATTAAAATATTATAGATATATATTGTAGAAATATTATAATATATTTAATAAAATTAAACATAATTTATACGTCTCATTAATATATTAAAACCAATGTAACATTTAAAATGAGATAATGAATACAAAAATTTTAAAACTTAAAAAATACATTTTAATTAAAAAAATTAAAATGCACGACAGACGTTTCGGCTAGAACACTAGCCCAGCTCATTGTCAAACATACAAGCACAACATTTACAATAAAAAATTCATAACACATCATAACAAGATTATATATTCAGGAGGAATAGCTTTAGTCACGTTCAAGGCAGAATGTTGCATTTTAGTAAAAGCGCCCTCTAGAAAAATACGGAATTCATAGAAATTTAATAATATATATTAAGATTAATCGAAAAAGCAATATCTTTTTCAGGCCACTTTGCCTTAATATTTTAAAATTTGTAAATTGACAATCTTTCAATTTCCAAAACATGTTAAATGGTATATCACATGATTTATTATTATTGTTAAAGTATAAAAGCAATTAAAAATAGTAATAATAATAATCGTGATAAATACAAATTGTGAGTTCCCACTCTCAAAATCTATAAATTCGGTTAAAAATTAGAGATTTTATAGATTTTTTTGACTAATTAATTTTTAGGCTATTCAGCACTGATATTTAAAAATTTGAGAGCTGTCAATCTTTCAACTTAAAATTCATGTTAGATAATAAATCCTATTTATTGTTATTATTATTATTATTATTAATATTATCATTATAAAAGTATAAGAACAATTTTTAGAAAAAATCTCTAATTTTTAATTGATTTCGACAAAAGTTAAAATTAGCTATAAAAATTGATTGTGAATGCACAGTCTCAAAATCCATAAATTCGTTTAAAAAATGGAGATTTCATGGAGTTTTTTAATTAATTAACATTTTTAGGGCTATTTTGCCTTAATATTTAAAAACTTACGAGCTGACAATCTTCCAGCGTAAAACTCGTGTTAAATAATAAGTCATTTTTTTTTTCTTTAGAGAGAGTGTAAATAGCTTTTTAAAAACAATCGTGAATTTTTTATAGATTTCGACAAAATTTTAAATTAGTATAAAGATGGTAATTATGAGTTCACAGCTGAAAATTCGCTAAATTTTGTTAAAATTTATATGTTTGTGGTTTGACTTCATACCAGATACTTTCCGATATGATTTTTACTAGAATTAAGACACTTTTGGATTAGAGTACACTTTTGGATTACAGATGATTAAAGCATTTTGGCAGTTTAATAATTGTTACGCATATAACTTTATTTATTTATTTATTTAAAAAAATAAATCAAGAAGCAGTGTTGAGCATAATTCAATTTATTTGTAATCAATTACTTGTTAATCAATTGACAAAAAAAATATATATATATGTAATTTAATTGTAATTCAATTGTAATTCAATTACTTTTTAATGAATTATGCCCAACACTGTCAAAAAGCCTACAACTTTCAGGATAATTTTAAGTGATAGTTAAATTTTTTTCAACATGTCAAATTTGCAAAAAATATGACACAAAAGTTTTAAGGGAACATTTCGTTGTAATACCTAAAAGTTTTTACATTTCCCGAGCACAAGATGTTTCTTGTGAATTGAACTTTACTTTAAATTAAACATATATGTGTGGTCCACGATTTGAACTAAATTTTTTATAATTGTGTAATTATATAAATGATTAATAGATTTTAGTTAGAAAATTTTGAAAAACCTTTATTTTTTCTAACATTCAGCGGTGTAATTATTTGTCAAATGCAACCGTCATCAATAATTTTCGTTCATTTTCAAGTTTATGTGAATATTAGTTGAGTACATAGCACGTAATCGTTAAAAAATAAATAAATAAATAAATATTTTGCGGAAAAGTCATTTAAAGTTTGACTATTTATATTTGAAATGAAAGGATGGTTATTTAAATTTTCCTTGATATGTCAGTAAGGATTTTTCTTAAATAAAACTAGTATGTTGGGGCCACCACAAGACTTTCTTCTATATTTTCCTATATACATATATTCAATCAGTAACAATATTTAAAAAAAAAAAAAAAAAAAAAAAAAAAAAAATTACGATTTTTTTCTAAGTTTTTTTTTTTGTTAAAAGTAATACATATTCAACCAGTAACAATATAAAAAAAAAAAAAAATACGATTTTTTTTTTTGTTATTAAAAGTAAAAAAAATCAATAACTTTGTTTTAAATTATCACAGATTTATAGTTCAACCATTCGTTTTAAAGGTATTGACGAGATCTTTCGAAAGATACCCATCTTGAAAATTTACCCCTCCGGGGGGGGGGGGGGTACTTCCCCTCAGGGGGGGAAGCGATGCCCCACATGCACAGACATTTTTTCCTTGTTAACTATTACTATTATCAATAACTCATATTAATTTTACAATCACAAGTTAAAAATAACTCTCATTATGTACATTTATACGAAATTTTGTCCTATACTGCCATGTTAAAAATTTAGAAAAAATGCGATCACAGCGCCACCTGTTGAGCTATTGATCCCCAAATGTAATCAGCACCACTTTATGTCGGGGACCAACTAAATACCAAGTTTGGTTAAATTTCGTTTAAAAAAAAAAAAAAAAAAAAAAAAAGATTTTTTTTCTAATTTTTTTTCGTTAAAAGTAAAAAAATCGATAACTTTGTTTCAAATTGTCACAGATTTATAGTTCAACCATTCGTTTTAAAGGTATTGACGAGATCTTTCGAAAGATACCCATCTTGAAAATTTATCCCCACCGGGGGGTACTTCCCCCCCAGGGGGGGAACCGGTGCCCCCACATACACAAACTTTTTTTCGTAGTTAACTAATACTATTATCAATAATTCATATTAATTTTACAATCACAAGTTTAAAATAACGCTCATTATGTACATTTATACGAAATTTTGTCCTATACTGCCATGTTAAAAGTTTACATAAAATGCAATCATAGCGCCATCTGCTGGGCGATTGATCCCAAAATCTAATCAGACCCTTTCCATGTCAGGATCCAACTATACACCAAGTTTGGTTCAATTTCATTCATCGGTTCGTGAGATGCGGTGAAAAATCCGAAATTTTGCGATCACAGCGCCACCTGCTGGACGATTGATCCCCAAATCTAATCAGCACCATGCCCCGTCAAGTTCCAACTATATACCAAGTTTGGTTGAATTTCATTTATTGGTTCCTGAGATACGGTGAAAAATACGAAAATTTGCCCTATACTGCCATGTTAAAAATTTACATAAAATGCGATCACAGCGCCTCCTGCTGGGCTATTGATCCCCAAATCTAATCAGCACAATGCCCCGCCAGGGTCCAACTATATACCAAGTTTGGTTGAATTTCATTTATTGGTTCGTGAGATACGGGGAAAAAACGAAACCACAGACAGACACACAGACAGACAGACAGACATTTTCTAAAAAATATCAATTCGTGTTCAGGACATCCCAAAACGTGTAGATCCGTCAAAAAACGGAGATCGAAAATTTTCGCGAATCCAATACTTTCTCTATATTACATATAGAAGAAAGTAAAAATTGGTATAGTTGTTTTTTCTAAATAAATTTATCTTTGTAAATAAGTAAAAATATGAAACTAGATTATCTGACCTTTTAATCATCAATAATAAAGCGAAGTTGATATGACACAATTATCATTAAAATCAGAAGAATAGAATGATACTATAAATGCCAAATGTTGCGATTTTTAGATACCGTTACAACTATACGTAGGGGTAACGAACTGTAATTTGGCATAAGGGGCATTTCTTGGCAGTTTAAATCATTTATTTTACGTTTTTGCAGTAAATTTTACTTATGAATTATTTCACATTTATTAGTTTCCTCGTAAGTTTTTCTTTAGTTATTTTTGTTACATATTTTCAACTTTTATGTATGACTGAAAACATATATTATAATTTCATACACACACACACACACAGACACATATATATATATAGATATATGTTGAAAACCTTTTCAAACATTGAATAGATTAAACCAAGAAACATTAAATAAGATGAAACCAGAAAAAATACAAAAAAAAAAAAAAAAGATTACGATTACCTTAAATAGAAACATGCAAATTCATTACATTTTCAAGGGTATAGAGTGAATATTGCATGTAAAATAGGTGTTATTTTTGTCTTGTTGTATGCAAATTGCTGAACATTTACAACAAGCTATACCCTATAACACCAAAAAGAAAAGAAAAAGTTTAAACTGAAAGAATAATTTGGGAAAAGCCAAATGAGAATCAAACTTATTTAAATTCAAGCAGCAATTTCAAATTTATTAAATGAAATACTAATAATAATAGTTAAATGAATATATATATATATATGTATATGTATGTCAAAGTGTCAAAGCATGACAGGGCTCGAACTTAATTAAATACTTTCTTTCTTTCTTTCTTTTTTTTTTTTTTGTATAAAATTTCCCATTTTCTGCCGAATTTAGAGGTTTTTGAACGGCGAACTCATAACCACTATTTATAGTCAGTTTTAATTGTCGGCACAAACGGTTAAAGAGTTGAAAGTTGAAAGACTGACAGTGACAGCTCACAAATTTTAAAGTATCAACGCAAAGTGATCTAAAAAAATTCCATTCTAATTATTTTAAATTACCTGGTGTGACACTCACATAACTTATTCTTACCCTGTTTTTAAATGATATAAAGACCAATTACAGATTAACGGGTATAAGAAGTGTATACATATGAATAAACTTTAAAAACAGCTCCAAATCATTTTAGACATAGTTTTATCTAACATATATTATTGTGTTTGAGTGGCTGCCACTCTCACACAGCAATCAAAACTTTTTTTGGAAAAATAATAGGTGAAACTTAGCAATCTTCATCAATCATAACTTATCGAAATACTTTTGTGTAGACCTTGTGAGGTCGAGACTATAGACCGCCACCAAAGTTGGGACGGTTAATTCACTTCGTCGCCAGTGACTCGGCGAAAGTCTTGGTCGGATGAGTTTTATGTCGACATGGTGCTGCAATGAAAGAATTAGGTTCTGAGAGTTAGATGAAGGGAAAACGATTTGTAAGGTTTTGATTGAAATGAAGAGAAAGGAAGTTGTAGAATGTAGTATAAGATGGAGAGTGAATTGCTAGTGAATTGGTAGTGATAGAGAGCGGTAGCTGATTAGTGTGTGAGGAGGTGAAGTTAAGTGATGGTAGAGAGGTATAGTGTCGTAGCGTAAAGTAAGAGAAGAATCTGTCGCGCTTCGGGAATCCGGCCGATGATTCTAGTGTGAGAATAGCTAATGATAACAGAGAGCAGTCATCGACAAGATCAGTATTGGCGAGATAAGCTACCTTTTATGTTATAATTTGTTAAAGTTATTTCCTGGGATTTATTAAAAGTTATAACAGAGTTAGCCCAACACCCTCCTTGATATTGAACGTTAAATAAACTTTGTTATTTTGTATTTAACTTTGTCTCGAGCTCTTATTACTATCTAATTAAGTAATTAAGTTAATCTTTAAGATTGAGGAATTGAGACTATGGCGACCTCGTATTCCTCACAACCTGTAAAATAAATATAAATTCTATACACAAAGTTTTCCATAGAAAATATACCTTTAAGACTGCGCATTAGTCAAATTCACCCTTTCTTCCTTCCCATGTTATATCCGTTGAGGTTTTTGTTGCTTCATATTATAAGGATATCTCAAATTAAAAAATTAAATTATTCGAATTTTGTTTTTTGAATTATACTTTTTAAACATCTCGTCTTTTAGCTTCGTGAGTAATTTTGTGGAAAAATATTTAAATATATTTTTTTTTTCATTAAGTGAACTTAAGACTCCGATTTTCTATCTCGAAAATAAATATCTAAATTTATTTTTTCAAAAACCTATTTAATAGGACCGTATTTAATAGAAAACCTATGAAATATGGCATGTTCAACGAGTGGAATTTAAAAAACAGATTACGAATAACTTCATTTTTGAATGAGATGTCCTTTATAATATGAAGTAACAAATTCCCCGTAAGATTACGGGCCGCGGTAGCTCAGTCAGTAGAGCGCCGGCCTCGTAATTGGAAGATTGCGGGTTCGGTACTCGAGCCGGCCAAAGACCGTCGTGTACACTAATGGTGGCTGGTGCACGTAAACTCTGTCGTGGCCGCAATGTCCTCCATGTTCCCATCAAAAATTATACCTCATGGGGTCACCGAAGCGGGAGAGCCATCCCTTCCGTGGAGGATCAAAATTGCGATGGCATGTCTCCGGACCATCTCTAGGGGTGAGTCCCAGATCGTCGCCAATTGTCCATCTGCTCAGCACTAGTGCGACGTAAAACCCAACCAACCAACCCCGTAAGATTACATGGGGACGGAGAAAGAGAGAATCTGACTGATGTGCAGTCTTAAGTATCTTAATAATGTATCTTAAATTCATATTGTCGAACACAATGTAACAACAACCAAATTCGCGTAAAAGAAATGCCATTTATAGACCGAAATGCATTGAAAATCTTTTGTGCTGTACGCGAACCACAAGCATTATACCCACTAAACAATTATATAGTTAATTTTATGTAACTATCAATATATCTTACAAATTTCCAGTCAATCAGATGTTTACATTACAAATTGGATTTGTTTCCTGTTACATTGTGAAGAAATCAATTTTATGCTTACCATGTTCTACTGACGCCGTGTTATTAAGCATTATGACACACTGAGAAAAAATTCTGTAACTGACATCTATGAATCTAGATTGTGGCTCTAGTAAAAATAGTTCCATGTCATCCTTATAAGTTCTAGTTCCTTTTGAAAGTGAGTTCTAGAAACCCCTATTAGAATTCTAGAGCATTTGCCTATATTATGGAGGTCAAACTTATTTAAGGGCCGCGGTAGCCCAGTCGGTAGAGCGCCGGCCTCGTTGCGGGTTCGGTACTCGAGCCGGCCAAAGACCGTCGTGTACATTAATGGCGGCTAGTGCACGTAAAATCTGTCGTGGCCGCAATGTCCTCCATGTTCCAATCAAAAATTATACCTCTGGGGGTCACCGAAGCGGGAGATCCATCCCTTCCGTGGAGGATCAAAATTGTGATGACATGTCTCCGGACCACCTCTAGGGGTGTGTCGCAGACCATCGCCAATTGCCCATCTGCGCAGCACTAGTGCGACGTAAAACCCAGCCAACCAACCAACCAAACTTATTTAAAATTCTCTGCAAATAAATGTGAATACAAGAGGCGTGTTTTAGCGACTATAATCTTGACTTATAACCTAATCCCAGAAATCAAGCGAGAACTTCTCGTAATACAAAGGATTCGTAATATTCATAATATTGTTTCACCATCTAGAATGTATAGACTAGAAATTCTTGATCATTTCGTCTATTCAGCTTATTAGTGTGCCTTATACGCATAGCTCGGAAATCTATTTTTCTACTGCAGGGATTTAGAAACTGGCCACTTATACGTTCTAGATGAAAGCAGTATATATTTTTTTCTTAGTGTAACATTCGGTAATCTATGATGTTGAATGCATCGTAACTATGTTGAAATACACTTAAAAGAAATGCTGTCCATAGACTGTAATAGTATGCGATTATTTTATGTATCTCCATACGCGAACCATAAGCACAGAATACACTAAAAACTACACTGGTAATTCCTTGTAACATATAAATATTTTCACTCAATTTGAATTAATTAGATAATTACATAGAGTATACGAATTATTTTGTGTAAAGCTATAATTATTATTAAGTTTACGCACATTCTTCCTTACACAAACCGTGCTTTTCAACATATTATTAATGTATGTAATATCATGATGTTGGCAAGAATATAATATGTTAAAAGTTGCCTTTAAACCGTAATGATATTGTTCAAGTACACAGACCACAGACAAGATATACACCAAATACTATATAGCCAATTCCTTGTAACTTGCAAATATTTGAACCAAAGTTGAATTCAGTCGAAGGATATAATAACATATTAGATTCTTTTGCGAAGCTGAAAGATTAATTATTAACCCGTTAGCGCCCAGTGTCCTCATTTGAGAACAGCTAATAAAATGGCACGTATATTTTTTGTGTTTTCTTGGAATGATTTCTGCTTTTAAGTGACAGTTTATAGCGTCACTCTAAATGATCCCTGAAAGTTTTATGTGCCTACTATTATTTCATAATTTGGATAGTCATTTTATGATTTTTCATTTGTCGCACATATATTTGCTTTTTGCGCAGGTATACTAACTTAAATCAAGTTGAATAATAATATATATTATAATACTTTACTTTCGAGATCTTTGTCATCATATAATAGGAAATTAGTCTGTTATCTCAAAGTTTTCCTATCTCGAAGTTTTCTCGCTAGAACACTAAACGTCAATATAAATGAGGATAGGCTTTAAATTTAAAACTATCAGAAGAATTGTTTAAGTTGATATATTTTACTGTCAGTTGTCTATATTAATTTAGAAGTGAAATAATCAGCTAATAATATTTTGCAAAATTAATTCGGGCGTTAACGGGTTAAATCTTTGCGTACTTGCTTTCTATAAAACCATGCTTTTAAGTATCTTAATAATGTATATTGATTTCATTTCATTTATTGCCAGTGATGCCAGATGGTCGAAAATTATTTCCCCAAACTGGTTTTCAAATTTCACCAAATCAGGGGATTTTTTTCGAAAAAATCCCCAACTTGATTTCTACTGAAAAAGTAAAAGAAAAAAAATTTCAAAAAGAAAATATCAAGCAGACTTAAGCTCAGATTTTTCCCCAAATGAAGGCAATTTTTGAAAAAAATCCCCAAATACAAAAATGTATTATAATTTCCTCTAATCATAAATCGAACATTGTGAACCGAATACAACTTATTATTATTATTAATCACAGAAAAATTAATAAATTAATATAAAATAAACCTATAATGTATTGTATATGTGTAAAATTATAGAGAAATTGTAGTATGTAATTTTAATATAATTTTTAATAAAACTCAAATTTTGTGATGTTCCACTCAAAACTCGAAATGCCCCTACACTGACGATAAAAGTCCCTACTTTAGTAAATAATCATGAAAAATTAGAAACAACAACATAATCCCTGCGTAATTCCTTGAAATTTCTTACAAAATTACCAAAAAGTCCCTAGGAATGTAAAATTTGTCCCTACATCATGAATAAAGTCGTAGGAATAAATCATTACGTTGCTAACACTGACAGGAAGTTAAACTCCCCAGATTTGACCCCAAAATTTATAGAATTTCCCATAAAAGTCCCCACAAACATTTGGTCCCCAAAATTGTTCCCGGAAGCCTCAAAATTCTCCAAAATTGGGACAAAATACGCAATCTGACATCATTGTTTATTGCCCTCCAACCATTTAAAAGGGAATTAATAAGAATTTCCACCTACAGATCTTTATAATATGAAATACTTTGGTGTGTCCCTGTACATAAGTCACAAACGTTACATGCAACAAAAATTGAACTAATACCATATAACTCATAAATATTTGGAAATTTTTAATTCGATCGAGTGATTTTAGAGACTGCTATTTTGGTACAATCAGCCAAACACACTGACACAAAACAAATGTAGTTTTTCGGTCTCAACGAGGAGGCCTCCACTGATGTGCTAAACGAAAAACAAATAATTTTAAACTTGAACTTAAAAATATTGATTTTAGTTGTGATACTCTTTTACCCAATATTGCATTTAAAATATTAGAAAATAAAAACAAACATACAGAATGAACAATAGAATAACTATAAAAATAAAGTTTGAGAAAAGATAAAAAATTAATGCGCTTTTTTAATACTTTCACGAAAAATACGAAAACAAAGATAATGCATATTTACGATCAGTTTAGTGCAGTTTGCCGAAAACAGCAAGCTGTAAGTAGGTCGGCTCTTTAAGAACCCTAGTTAGAAATCAGACCAAGAGTGATATAAAATTGCATCTTGTCACGCATAAGAACCGTTTTTATATTTGCTTCCGCAAGCGGCAGATTGTCTCTACATTTTACAAAACATTTTAGTTATAAGCGCATTTTACGCATTTATTTTCAGCAATAAAAACTAAGGAGACTTGGAATTTTTCTTTTTACTCAAAGAAAAATTTAAAACAAACCTATAAAAGGAAATATTTAAATGAATTAGTATTTTAATGAATAAACGGCTATATATAAAGTACTGTATGGTAAATATAAATTATTTCTTCTGACTTACATTAGGCAAATGTGAACATCGCATGCAGTAATGGTGAAAAATATTTTTGTTACTTTAAAACAAAGATGCAACTTGTTAAATCATGCATTTTTATCTATATATTAAAAAAAAGTAACTGTCGCTGGCGTCATTTTTTTTTTTTGGTCTGCGACAGCATTTTCTCGCGGAGGGCAAAGTGCTCTGCATCATGAGAGGTATCAGTGTATTCCGACTGCTTCAAGGAAGGCATTTCAGCTGCTTAGAAATTTCTATCATTTTAATTAACGAAGTTATTAACAAAAACGTGGGATATATAAAGGTACTCTATTTGCCACCGGAGAAAATGTTTCTCTTATGATGTTTTTTTCTGTGTTGCTGACGTCAGTTTCCTCAGGAAAATTAAAATGTGATCAATGGTGTAAATAAGAAAAAATGAAAAATTGGCATCTTTGAGATGCTCGAGAGAAGAAAAAAATTATTTAGAATAGCAAAATATGAAAATAACTGATATTTAAAAAATATTAAGTAAAAATTTAATAAAAATGAAGTGAAAATTAGTTTATATTTTTATTTTAGTTTACATTATTATTTTATATTATTAGCTAAGTTTGTATTATTAGCTTTTATTTTAACGTTAGGCGAAAAAGATTTAGTAATGAATATAATGATTATGTTAAACAACGATTGGTATACGCAATCGAAGTGAGGACTTTACTGGCCATTCGTGGATGCAAGAAAAGTATTTCCTATGTTAAACGCCCATTGGATATTTTGTAAAAAATGATTAAAAATCGAGGAAAATTATTTCCCGATTTTAATCCCCATATTTAGATATAGATATGTATTAGTTATCATGTGCATGCGTTAGATTAAGTTGTTTTTGTTGTAAAATTGATAAAATTTGAATTTTAAATTTCAAAACTCTAGAAAAAAAAATATCAAACTTCCATATTCGACTAAAAACATAAAGATTTCATTTCAAAGGATGATATTTGCACAATTAATATCCAACTAATATACTAATTAAAAGGAAAATGATAAATATTCTATCATAATTTGAAGTCAAATTTGCTTTTAAATGTCTAAATAAAGTATCGGATATAAGATACTAATATGTTGCAGCGGAATAGATTTGATATCGGTCATCCTTGGCAGAAAAAAAAATATCGCCAAATTATCTGGCGAACATAATTTAATTCCTTTCAAAAATCATGGTTGTTTTAACAACTTATATTAAGAGAGTAATGAATAATATGAAACAATATTTCGTACTATACATATTACGAAAATATACATCTGGCATGTATATTTTCGTATTACGTTTTTGATCGCCAAAAACAAAAAACGCCAAGGACGACAGAGTTTTGAAATTTAAAATTAAAATTTTGTCAATTTGACAGCAAAATAACTGAATCTAACACATGATGCACATGATAACTAATACATATATACACCCAAATATGGGGATTAAAATTGGGGAAATAATTTTCCTCGATTTTCAATAATTTTTTACAAAAACTCCAGTGGGCGATTAACATAGGAAATCATTTTCTTGCATCCATGGACGGTCAGTGACATGACATCACACTTCGCTTGCGTATAGAATTAGAGGTTAAGCCCAGAAATTTTGAAAATGAAATTTACGAGACGGCAACATTAGATTAGTTTATATAAAAGTTTAGCTTTTTTAACTCAAAACATATTTAAAATGATGGATGTTTTACTATGACCAATTTAGCGATTTTTAAAATTTAGAAATGAAGAAGCTCGTACGTTTTTCGCCAAGGAATTCATTTACGCAACCACAATAGCCATTTTAACTCTAGCCATGCCTTAAATATAGAGAAAAATTATAAAATAGTGCAATAATAATAATAATAATAATAATAATAATAATAATAATAAAATTGGCAACCTATTTTTGTTTTTTAAGCATTGATTTAAAACTTTGCAGAGAACAGAATTTAATTTAATACAACAGGACTTTTTTTTTTTTTTTTTTTTTTTTTTGTCTATTTTTCCATGCAATGGAATGAAGTAGCTGCATTGCTAAAATATTTTAGAAACACCTAATACAGGACCTCACTGGTAGATTTTTAATTTTTCATTTATTTTGACGATGACTTAAATTATGTATCTCAGTTATGCATGTCAAGATTTTTGCGAGAAAAGTCTAAGCTACTTCGGTGCGAAATTTAAACTTTCGCCAAGTGGTTAAACTGTACCATTGCTTTAGCACAATTTTTTTTTTTTTTTCAATTTTATTTTAAATATTTTTTTTATTTAATTCAAGAGGGAAAAAAAAGAAAGTTTTTTATTTAGTCTAAATGTACAAAATATCTCCAGGTAAAATATTATCCGTATTATTAGAAAGAAAATCGCTAAAGTAGTTTTCCCTGTACCATTGATGTCTCTATAAATTAAATTCAATTAAATTATCCAATATCATAATATTTCATTCTCCACACGCATTTTTTATTTTCTAAATTTAATATTACATAATATGTATGTAAAAAAATCAAGGTGTAATCAATATATATCCAGAAGATGTAGCCAAGAAATATTCAGAAGCCATCATTAACACAAGTTCAGGAGATATCGGCAGCAACTATGATCAATATATACCAGTAGATATCGCCAACAATAATAATTATTCACAAGATGTCGCCAACAAGTATTCTGGAGCCATCATGAATATTTATTCAGAAAATATTGTCAACAAATATTCAAAAGCCATCCAATTTATGAATGGTGATGGTCTATCTCGAATACTTGAAACCGGCAATTCGTTTTTACAATATAATCAAGGATGAATTTTTCACTTAACAGTAGGTTTCGAAAAATGTGATTTTTTTTTCTCTCTCCCCCCCCCCCCCCGATTTAACTTAGTATTTAATATAGTTTAAGAAATGGTAAAATCTTAGATATTGACGGGCATCTTGGCAAATTCATGGCGACAATGCAAAATCGCTATCTGAAAGAAATTGTCCAGTCGTACTACTACTAATGAAATGTTTAAAATAATTGCATTAATCACATAAGATATTTGTTTTCAATGGATTATTTTCTAAATCATATTCTAGAAAAAATGCACTTTAAAAAGTTGCATCTTTACTGTTGTAAGCATCATTTAAAACTTTGCTGCACACTGGAAATAAATGCAGATAGTGCTACATATTGCCCTAAATTAACAAAAAATTCAATGGTAAAAAATATAGGCATTAGAAAAAATAAATTCTTAATTTCTTTAATCAAGCAATAATACCCGAATAATTCATCGTCAAATAGTGACAAAAATTTAACAAGTGGATCGTATACTAAAGCTGTAACGCTAAATCGTTTAGATGTTAAGAATTTCTCTCTGTTCTAAACAGTTAGTGCTATCGGTTCTTTATTTTGTGTGTCTAGCTTTCTAACATATGTTTTCTCTCAAAATAATGGCAAATTGTTATTAAATTGTTGAACGTTAAAACAGATTTTTCACGTATTATAAACGATATAATATTAAATATTGTGTATTTCAATTTGATACCAAATATAGTGGATTTCTATAATATTGTTCAACTTTTCTCTTGTGTTATGTATTATTAATATTCCAATTCAATAAAAGGCAAATTTTCGAATAGTCGGGTAGAATCCAGTATGGGTTAATGAGCGAAACAAGTCGGGGTGAGGGAAAGCCTTCCTCGGGGGTTGGTGAGCGGAGCGAGCAGGGGGCAGAGCCCCCTAGTTACTAATAAAAAAGTTGCACATAATTATGTGATGAATGTTTTACAATCATATTTATTGCAGCATGTTAAAATGTTCTGACGCTTTTAATTTACTCCATTATTAATTTCCCTACTATTATTTGAATGCTTTATAGCGGAGGCGCAAAAGTTAAAAAATATTTGAAGAACATAAAACGCTATTTCTCCCGACTGTCTTAGTTTACAAAACTCTCACCTGGATTAAAAAAAAAAAAAATCTAAAAATCTAAAAATCGTAACATTTGGCATTTATAGTATCATTCTATTCTTCTGATTTTAATGATAATTGTGTCATATCAACTTCGCTTTATTATTGATGATTAAAAGGTCAGATAATCTAGTTTCATATTTTTACTTATTTACAAAGATAAATTTATTTAGAAAAAACAACTATACCAATTTTTACTTTCTTCTATATGTAATATAGAGAAAGTATTGGATTCGCGAAAATTTTCGAACTCCGTTTTTTGACGGATCTACACGTTTTGGGATGTCCTGAACACGAATTGATCGTTTTTAAAAAATGTCTGTCTGTCTGTGTGTCTGTGTGTCTGTCTGTGGTTTCGTTTTTTCACCGTATCTCACGAACCAATTAATGAAATTCAACCAAACTTGGTATATAGTTGGACCCTGGCGGGGCATTGTGCTGATTAGATTTGGGGATCAATAGCCCAGCAGGTGGCGCTGTGATCGCATTTTATGTAAATTTTTAACATGGCAGTATAGGGCAAATTTTCGTATTTTTCACCGTATCTCACGAACCAATGAATGAAATTCAACCAAACTTGGTATATAGTTGGAACTTGACGGGGCATGGTGCTGATTAGATTTGAGGATCAATCGTCCAGCAGGTGGCGCTGTGATAGCAAAATTTCGGATTTTTCACCGTATCTCACGAACCGATGAATGAAATTGAACCAAACTTGGTGTATAGTTGGACTCTGACATGGAAAGGGTCTGATTGGATTTTGGGATCAATCGCCCAGCAGATGGCGCTATGATCGCATTTTATGTAAACTTTTAACATGGCAGTATAGGACAAAATTTCGTATAAATGTACATAATGAGCGTTATTTTAAACTTGTGATTGTAAAATTAATACGAATTATTGATAATAGTAGTAGTTAACTACGAAAAAAAGTTTGTGCATGTGGGGGCACCGGTACCCCCCCGGTGGGGATAAATTTTCAAGATGGGTATCTTTCGAAAGATCTCGTCAATACCTTTAAAACGAATGGTTGAACTATAAATCTGTGACAATTTGAAACAAAGTTATCGATTTTTTTACTTTTAACAAAAAAAAACTTTTTTTTTTTTTTTTTTTTTTTTTTTTTTTTTTACGAAATTTAACCAAACTTGGTATTTAGTTGGTCCCCGACATAAAGTGGTGCTGATTACATTTGGGGATCAATAGCTCAACAGGTGGCGCTGTGATCGCATTTTTTCTAAATTTTTAACATGGCAGTATAGGACAAAATTTCGTATAAATGTACATAATGAGAGTTATTTTTAACTTGTGATTGTAAAATTAATATGAGTTATTGATAATAGTAATAGTTAACAAGGAAAAAATGTCTGTGCATGTGGGGCATCGCTTCCCCCCCCTGGGGGGGTGTAAACTTTCAAGTTGGGTATCTTTCGAAAGATCTCGTCAATACCTTTAAAACGAATGGTTGAACTATAAATCTGTGATAATTTAAAACAAAGTTATCGATTTTTTTACTTTTAACAAAAAAAAAAAAAAAAAATTTTTTTTTTTTTTTTAATATTGTTACTGGTTGAATATGTGTTACTTTTAACAACAAAAAAAGAAAAAACTTAGAAAAAAAATCGTAATTTTTTTTTTTTTTTTTTTATTTTTTTTTTTTTTAATATTGTTACTGATTGAATATGTATATAGGAAAATATAGAAGAAAGTCTTGTGGTGGCCACAACATACTAGTTTTATTTACGAAAAATCCTTACTGACATAGCAAGGAAAATTTAAATAACCATCCTTTCATTTCAAATATAAATAGTCAAACTTTAAATGACTTTTCCGCAAAATATTTATTTATTTATTTATTTTTTAACGATTACATGCTATGTACTCAACTAATATTCACATAAACTTGAAAATGAACGAAAATTATTGATGACGGTTGCATTTGACAAATAATTACACCGCTGAATGTTAGAAAAAATAAAGGTTTTTCAAATTTTTCTAACTAAAATATATTAATCATTTATATAATTACACAATTATAAAAAATTTAGTTCAAATCGTGGACCACACATATATGTTTAATTTAAAGTAAAGTTCAATTCACAAGAAACATCTTGTGCTCGGGAAATGTAAAAACTTTTAGGTATTACAACGAAATGTTCCCTTAAAACTTTTGTGTCATATTTTTTGCAAATTTGACATGTTGAAAAAAAATTAACTATTACTTAAAATTATCCTGAAAGTTGTAGGCTTTTTGACAGTGTTGGGCATAATTGATTAGAAAGTAATTGAATTACAATTAAATTACATATATATATATATTTTTTGTCAATTGATTAACAAATAATTGATTACAAATAAATTGAATAAGTAATTCAATTTATTTGTAATCAATTATTTGTTAATTTATTGACAGTAAAATAATTATAATTGTAATTTAATTGTAATTCAATTACTTTTTAATCAATTATACTCAACACTGCTTCTTGATTTATTACTTTAAATAAATAAATAAATAAAGTTAAATGCGTAACAATTATTAAACTGCCAAAATGCTTTAATCATCTGTAATCCAAAAGTGTACTCTAATCCAAAAGTGTCTTAATTCTAGCAAAAATCATATCGGAAAGTATCTGGTATGAAGTCAAACCACAAACATATAAATTTTAACAAAATTTAGCGAATTTTCAGCTGTGAACTCATAATTACCATCTTTATACTAATTTAAAATTTTGTCGAAATCTGCAAAAAATTCACGATTGTTTTTAAAAAGCTATTTACACTCTCTCTAAGGAAAAAAAAAAAAAAAAAATGACTTATTATTTAACACGAGTTTTACGCTGGAAGATTGTCAGCTCGTAAGTTTTTAAATATTATGGCAAAATAGCCCTAAAAATGTTAATTAATTAAAAAACTCCATGAAATCTCCAATTTTTAAACGAATTTATGGATTTTGAGACTGTGCATTCACAATCAATTTTTATAGCTAATTTTAACTTTTGTCGAAATCAATTAAAAATTAGAGATTTTTTTCTAAAAATTGTTTTTATACTTTTATAATAATAATATTAATAATAAAAATAATAATAACAATAAACAGGATTTATTATCTAACATGAATTTTAAGTTGAAAGATTGACAGCTCTCAAATTTTTAAATATCAGTGCTGAATAGCCTAAAAATTAATTAGTCAAAAAAATCTATAAAATCTCTAATTTTTAACCGAATTTATAGATTTTGAGAGTGGGAACTCACAATCTGTATTTATCACGATTATTATTATTATTATTTTTAATTGCTTTTATAATTTAACAATAATAATAAAACAATAATAATAAATCATGTGATATACCGTATAACATGTTTTGGAAATTGAAAGATTGTCAATTTACAAATTTTAAAATAATAAGGCAAAGTGGCCTGAAAAAGAAATTGCTTTTTTGATTAATCTTAATATATATTATTAAATTTCTATGAATCCCGTATTTTTCTAGAGGGCGCTTTTACTAAAATGCAACATTCTGCCTTGAACGAGGCTAAAGCTATTCCTCCTGAATATAAAATCTTGTTATGATGTGTTATGAATTTTTTTTTGTAAATGTTGTGCTTGTATGTTTGACACTGAGCTGGGCTAGTGTTCTAGCCGAAACGTCTGTCGTGCATTTTAATTTTTTTAATTAAAATGTATTTTTTAAGTTTTAAGATTTTTGTATTCATTATCTCATTTTAAATGTTACAATGGTTTTAATATATTAATGAGACGTATAAATTACGTTTACTTTTATTAAATATATTATAATTTTTCTACAATATATATCTATAATATTTTAATATGTATTATATATGTATTATAGACATATTTATAATATATAGTTATAATATTTTAATATATATTATAATATATCTAACAAACATATTTTCTTCAAACATAGCCTAGAACCATTCCAATTAAATATTCATTTCAATCAAAAAAAATAAAATCGGTCTATCTCTTTGGAAGCTAGAGTATCACAGACACATGAACACAAACATCTAGACAAAGTGTCCAAACATAGCACCCATCGTTTTTGTTCGGGAATTAAAAATGGTTTATTCTCTGTCTGTTATCTCTCCCTATCTTCTTCTGTTATCGAAAAATGTAATGTGAATAAGTCAATTAAAACAATATTGTTCAAAATTTCTCAAATAAATTATTGTATTAAACATATTACATATTATTTTTGAGTTTTAGACGTTGGAAGGGTTTTTTAAAAACCATATAAAATAACTTTAGGTATCATTATTTTTTTAGTCATCTGAAAGGTGGATTATATTTATTCATAAATTCATTTTTAGCGTTTGCTATCATAATAACAGTCATTTTGTACGTAAGAAAGTAAAAATCAAAACTAAATTATTTACTCACGAAATGCACTGAATTTTTATTTTAAATACCCAACAGTCGACGAATCTAACTACCAGTTTATTCATTTATGAGTCAATCCCTCCATCACATAATTACACACAGAGATACATATAATTAAATTACAAATTATTTATGTTCGCCCTAAATTTGATTAGTTGGCGCTTGAGCTACATGTCTCCCAAATGTATTATTTAATGAGGAGTTAGAGGATATTTAGCTTTCTCCCCTTAAATAGCGTAGTTGTTTCAATTTTAAAGACAGTACCTGAAATCGATGTCAGACACTTTATTTTCATTTGGTAAATTGCAAACTCATTAGAATTAAATTTGTATTTATTTATTTTAATTTACATACGAACAGACAAAATTATTTTTAAATTATTAAAAATTGATAGAATTGGTATATTTTAACTCGGTAAAAAATATATATATATATATATATATATATATATATATATTACAATTTTATCAATAGAGATTTCTGAACACAGGAAATTATAGAAAATTTGCATATCATAGTTTTATAAACTTATGGATGTCCCTGTAAGAGTTCATTTTTGAAAGCAGACACATTAAAAGAAATTTTTTATGTCGAGATGTTTGGTTGTAGGTTTTTATCTGCATAAATAAAAGTAGTTTACGAAATAAATTTGCACTTTTCGTAAGTGAAATGCTCTTTTGTTCAACCAAAGTTAAAACTATTCTTACTTTCCGAACATACTATATAAGGGAAGTATTGTAATCATGACAAAAATCTGACATTGAGATTTTGGTGTATCAATACGTTTTGAGGTCAGGTGAGGTCATTTTTGCTATTTTTACGGGGATGTATATATGCGTGAGTGTATGTGTGTATGCGCGTATGAGTGAATACGGTAGTGTCTACAGGCTTTGTTCGAATGAGCTGAAAGTTGGTACATATGTTATAGGTCACTATAGCGCGAACTCTATTGATTTTGATGAATCTAGCACTTATAGTCTTTTTACAGAGACACAAAGAAAAATTCTTTATCATTATGGTCTGTCTATGGGCTTAAATTATGTAAAGTACGATAGTGTCTTACAGCGTTATTCAAGTAAACTGAAAGTTTATACACATATTACAGGTCATTGTCACTCAAACTGCATAAATTTGGGTGAATCTAGTGCTTATAGTATTTTTGCAGGAACAAAAAAAAAAAAAAAAAAATCTTTATCATTATGACTTATGGGCTCAAATTATTTGGAGTACAATAGAGTTAAATTAAGCAACATATTACGTGGAGAAAAATATTGAAACATTTTATTACAATTTTCTCTTTTGTTTATTTATACAATAACGAGTTTTCTTACTTTACTTTATCCATACAACCGTTAATAACTCAATGTTCGGAAAGTCGAGTGGAATCACTCGAGATTTTTTTTTTTGTTTTTGTAAAAATTCCCTCTTCGTGTGAATGACTTTGTCGTAAATCGCATCAAAATATACCACTATACAGGGTATCAAAAAACAAAACTATTATTTTGCATATCCCATTACTATTAAATAAAATAAATTATTGGTTTATTCTCATTATTATATCTGTTCTAAATACTATATAATTTAAGTCGAGAGGCGTATTTTTAAATTGTGCGTAATGAATGCATCGTAGCAAATCTACGATATCATTGTCGGTGTGTTTATTTATATTTTTATTATTATCTCTCTTCATGTATTTAAATTCCGTATATTTCTTTTATTACTATTTTTCATGTGCTGTACAACAAAAATTGTGACAATAATTTTTACTTCCATCACTCTACTACCGTAGATAATGGAAGTCTTATATTCGGTCCAAAAATTCGATATAGAGCTTTCACCTGTTTTACACGTTTTAAGGCCTCCTGAGTCCAAAAAAGTAGTTTTTGGAAATTGGTCAGTGTGTGTGGAATATTCTGGATATCATATGTCCGAAACTAACAAAGATAGAACTACGAAACTTCAGAGTTGGTACAGGTCTGGTGTACAGATGATTTTTTCAAATTTTTGGTGAAAATTGGAAAACTAGAAGTGGGCCATCGGAAACCGGAAATGGGACCGTAAGTCCGTATCTCAAAAACGTCTCAAACGATTTTCTTCAAAATTGTTACATAAACATTCTATTAGATGTCCTTTCGAATGATATAGTTGGTTAGTTTAGGAAAATTGATAGGCGTCCTGAATAAATTGCTCAATTTCTGATCTCGCAAGTGCGTTCCTTTAAAAACGGCTGTATGGATTTTTTTTCAAACTCACCATATTAACTCCCTTTTAAATATCCTTTTGTATGTAATTATTGTTTTTCGGTCAATAATTAAGTATATCAAGTTTTAGCAAAAGTTGGTTTCACAAAAACGGCTCTAACGATTTTCTGGAAAATTGTTTCTTTAAACCATTTTAGATATCGTTTCTCAAGTATTACGTGGTTATTACAGGAATACGATTAACGGTCATCCTGATTAGGTAGTTCAGTTTTAGATCTCTTAAATTGGTGTTTAAAAAAATAACTCTACCTTTTTTCTTTTTCTTTCTTTCTTTTTTTTTTTTTTTTTTTTAACTCGCTACGTAAACTCTGTTTTATATGTCTTTATACCTGTAGCAAGTTTCTCTTACTGGAAAATTCCTAAGAGTGCATATAATATCTCAAAAAAATGCATATAATACGTGTAATAGTGGGTAACAGAAGTCGTGTGGTTGTTTCACACCAGATTGTTTATTAATTTATTAATGAATTTATTTATTTATTGTCTGAAAGAAATAGTTCTCCTTGTTTTAAAGACTTTTTCGAATATAAAAAAGTAAAAAAAAAAAAAGTTTTTTTTTTTTTTTTTTTTTTTTTTTTTAGCAAAAGCTTCAAATTCATTTTGAATTTCAAAGTTAATAGAAGGAAGCGAAAATCAAAAGCTTGATAAAATCAAATTAAATGGGAAAAAAAATGAGGTAGAAAAACTTGAAATAAACTATTTCAAAGGAGCATAAATATCTCTAGGGAAAAGCAAGTTTTTCTGAAAGTACGAGTGTCCCTTGTAAATCACAATTTTCTTTCTTTAATACTTATTTAAGCTGACAGAAACAAGACAGAGTTTATGACAGCATTAATTTATTTTAAGGTGATAAATCGATATTAGAAATAGAATGACACTCGAAGCATCGAATGATGCATAGCTTATCGATTTTTGGTGGTACTTCCGAATATAAGTATGGTTTAAAAGAAAAAAAAATTGAAAGGAGATAAACTCATAATAAGTTTTAGTAGACAGAATTTTTTTTTTAATTATCTCATTTGTTTGAAGAAAATATTTTAATAAGAAGTTTGTATTGAGTTTTAAAAATGAAAGTGATATTTTTATTTGAATGCAAATTAATATATATATATATATATTTCGTTTATTTTATCAAGGAGAGAGATTTATTTCTTTCAGATAAAATAGGTCAAATAAAAAAGTCATCTTTTTTTTTTTTTTTTTTTTTTTTTTTTTTTAAACATCAAGTTAAAAAAAAAAAAAAAAAAAAAAGTAAAGGCAATAAATTATTTTTTTTTAATTTCTAATTATTCATTTATTTAAAACAAGTAAAAACTAAAACGTCCAGAACGCTAAAGAGAAAAATTTGGAAGCAGACAGCTGTTTCGGCAGCATTTAGCGTATCGTTTTTGATGCAATGAAGACGATAAGTAAGGTGCCCCCGAAACAGCTATCTACTTCCAAAAATTTTCTCTTTGGCTTTCCTGACGTTTTAATTTTTACTTGTTTTAATAAACCAACGCTAAGTCTCCATTTAACATTCATTTATTTAGTCAAACAGACAAAATAATAATAATAGTAATAATAAATAAAAATGTTGTAACCATAATGCCTTGAATAAAGGGAAAAGGTCCGCAACATATGGTTTTAAAAAATAAGCCTTTCGTCCAAAATAAAATTATTTTTAGTAATTGTCATTTTTAAAGAATTTCCCTGGACATCGCATAATTTAGTAAAGCATTTTCTTCAATTACACACAGTACTAAAATATGTACTCAATTTGTTTTATTCAGCCATATTTATTGTCTCTAACTGGTATACCAATTAACAAAAATTTACTTGAATTAATACAGTAAGAGTAACCACTACAGTAACCACTTGAAATTCGCTTTAACGATATATTGCGAGTCCCTACGCCAACTGCTGAGCTTGAAATTTTTGCTTATCATTATATATATTGGCATAATATATTGGCATACATTTCTGTTTAAAGGGGAGGCGGCGATGTAGCTTTCCTCATACAGAAAAATGCATTTACAAGCTAATGGAAAAAAGCTTTCTATGTTATATTCTATATGATACATGCTTTTTTGTGTAAAAGTATATGGTTAATTAAGTTAATTAATGTAGTATTAAGTTAATATTCATTTTTGTCTAAATATACTAAAATGTACTGACGAGAAAAATTTGCCCATTGGCGTAATGTATTTCAATTATTTTGCATGTCCCTGTACACGAACAATTTCTACTATCGCATCACAAATTTTCAAACAATATCTCTATATGGTAGAGATTTAGAGAATTGAATTTGGAATTACTGTTGTTATTTGTTTATGAAATATGCTGATGACAGACACAGACTACCGCTAAAAATCTTTTTTTTTTCTCTGGATTTAGGGGACCTGAAAATATTTATATAATTTCGAAAACCCAAAACAGTAGTAATAAGGAATTAAAAAAAAAAAAAAAACGCCGTATGGAAGAGTGTATAAAAATATAATACAAAAGAACCAAGTGTGTAAAACTTGCTTAATTTAAAATAAATAAATAAATAAATAAATAAATAAAAATACAACGAACTTTAATTTAATTAAGAATTACTTTTTTATATAATATCTAATTACTGGTTGAAAAAATAGCTCACAAATTGCAAAATGTCAGTGTAGATCTGGCCTTGAATTTATCTTACTTTCTAATTCTAAACCGAATTTTGGATTTTTTTTTTTTTTTTTTTTTTTTTTGACTGTGAACTCATAATTATAATTGTTAACCCCCTTTTTTTAAGCTTTTAAAAAATCCCGATTAAAAAAAAAAAAAAAAAAAAAAACTTTTTAAAGCTATAATAGCGATAATAATAATAATAATAATAAAACTTTTCATTCATCATGAGCTGAAATTTGGAAGATTGACAACATACAATTTTTAAAATATAATGAAAAGTGGCCGAAATAAATAAAGAAAGAAAAAAGTAAAAATAAAATAAAATAAATAATTAAATAATCACATTTTCGATATTTTTAAAAAAATCTCTGAAAAAAAAATCTCTAATTTTTCAAGCGGATTTAGGGTTTTTGGAACTCATAATTACTAGCTATTGATTTTTAACTTTTGTTAAAATCAGTTTAAAGTTCACGGTTTAAAAAAAAGTTTTAATACAAAAATTCAGAAAACCACATGATTTATAATATTGTGGATGTTCGCCTAAAATGGTGTTAGCGGGCAAAACGATCCACACATGTTTTCTTCGAGGAAACGCTATCTACCAGGGAACACATAAACTAGTTGTACGAAGTCAAGAAGAAGCAATGTCAGTATTCAAGCGATTGCAGCATAGGCATCTGAATACGATTCTTTGAAAAAGTGGGTTTTATAACATCTAAAGTTAAGCACTACCTTTTCTATTTATTTAGACATACAGTCTTTCACGTACAGAAATATGACTTGATTTACTTAATAAAATATGTTTTTAGAAGACATTACATTTGCGCTAATTTTGCTATGTTTCTCTTCATCCTCCAGTAATATGAACTAAAATGAATGTTTATGTTGCCGGGTAAAATAATCCATGATATAGATCGGATTTGGCAGAAACAAGCATTATTGCATTTATTTCTGACTTTACATTACTTTTGGATTATTATTTTCAAATATTCCATTTTTTTTTTTTTTTTTAGTTATTTGTAACACTTAAAAAGAAAAAAAAAAATCATAAATTATATGTATGCTATTTGATTGTAAAACTTATTTTATTTCATTATGTACTGTCATAATTTCTTTTACAGCCTTTATTTTGCCGATAAAAAGAAACCAATTTACAATTATTTTTATATGAAGGATCATTTTGGTAAGGGTAAAATGATCCTTTGGACCCTTTCTTCACAAATCTATTTTTTTATTACTCAATTTAAGTTTAAAATATTACTAAAGTATGTTTATAGTGCAAAATATACGTTAAAACTCACTAGTTTTATTTAAACAGTTTTATTTAAAGAAGACCAAAGTTTTATTTAAACAGTTATGTTGTTTTATATAAGTTTTTACCTCTAACATAATTTAAAATTTGGAAGATTACCAGCTCACACATTTTATCTAACACGCTTTTGAATATCGAAAAGTATTAGCTCGCAAAATTTAATATATCAACGTACAGTGTTAAAAAATGCATCGAAATCAGTCTATGTTCGTTTGGAAGTTACAGTGCCACAGGAAGGCAAATGCTTCATAATTAGAGTACCTACCTCTTTTGGTCAGGATTGAAAAATAGATAAACAAACAAATGAAAGAGCAAGAAATCGCTTTCTTTTTTTAATCTTAACATTTTTACATGTGTCACTCAAAATTTTAACTGGAATGTCATACCCATGAAACGAAAGTCATAAATTTATTAAAAAGATATGATGTGTATAAGCCATTTTATTTTTCGATGCGAATATAGCTGCTTAGAAATGCTATTTGGAAGTTTCCAATGCTGACATCAATACTTGTTTAAGTTGACAGAAAATATACAGCATTCGTTTTATAGCTTTAATTTATTTCCTTGTGATAAATCGACATTGCAAGCTAAAATGACTCTTGAGATGTCATAAGATGTATAGTTATTGATCCCATCGATATTTAGAGACTCTAAAAGCATTATAAATGAGAACTAAAGCGCGAATTAAAGTAAGCAAGAAAAAAAATCATCACTGTTAGACAGTAAGAACACATTCGAAGATTATAAGAATATCGTTCGACAAAAAAAAAAAAAAAAAAAAGAAAAGAAAGGAAGAAAGAAAGAAAAAAGTATTAAAATTTCAAAACATATATTAAAATTTCATATTCCATATTTTTCGACTTGTTTTAAAAACTCTGTATGTTGTTAAAATTTTTAACTACTTTCATACTTTTTTCGTTTAGAAACAAAATACAACCATACAATATTGAAATTATTATTATTATTATTTTGGTGTGTGTGTAAATTATGATATTAAATATGGACTAAATTTTTCAGTTCAGATTTTTATTTTAATTCAGTTAATGAGAATAGAGTATATATATATTAATTGTAAATAAGTGCTAAAATACCCTATAGTTTTCTTTCTTTCTTTCTTTCCTTTTTTTTTTTTTTTTTTTTTTTTTTTTTTAAAGAGAAGTTTATATCTTTATTTTACAAAAATATAAAAAGGATTTCAGATCTGTCACGTGATGGTGCGTGCAGTAAAAAGAAATTATACTAAAAAAATATCCCTCAAAGACTGTAATGTACTGGAAAACTTTTGTGAGTCCCTGTACTCGAATCAGTTGTAATATTTATACTATTTTTATTAGATAGCATGAAATAGTGAATTAAAATAACATATTAATTTCAAACCATTCTGAAAATATGAACAGGTTAAGTTGGGGGATTAAGGCCGATTGACTGCACTAGGGTCCTAGGCCTGAAAAGGAGTACTCCCTTGTGGGTCTTTCTAAGCGGCCCTAGCCCGTAGCAAGTTTCGGAGAAAACAAAGGAAAACTCTGAACGGCTGGGTTAACGAGCGCGACCTTTGATTGAACCTAACACCTCACGTCTACCAGCTTTAAGCGCAGAGCCGCACGGCCGCCGGTGTGTTAAATAGCAACAGAAATTCGAGTGCATACAGTTATTTTTAACGTGTGTAAATTTTCAATATGGGTATCATTTAAAAGATCTCATCAATACCTTTAAAACGAATGGTTAAAGCATAGATCTGTGATAATTTAAAACAAAGTTATTGATTTTTTTTTTTTTTTTTTTTTTTTTAAACGAATATATATATATATGTATGTATATTCGGATACTGGGAAAAAATTGACTTTCTTTAGGCTTTTAGTAATATAATTCTGTCAGATAAAACTCGCGTTTATTTATAATGGAAAATAATTTAATAATTTAATAAATAATTTATATTGCAGGAATTTTGTGTAAATTTATATAGAAGAAAGTCTTGTGGTGACCATATCATACTCGTTTTTCTATGTGCATTGTGTAATCTAAAATATTTATTTATACATTTCTTTTGCTTGTATTGTAAAATTTCATTAAAAAAAAAATAAATAAAATAAAAATAAATTAGTAAGATTCAATATTTTATATAATACATTTAAAAAGATTGTTTCTTGTTATACATTTAAAAATCGCATCACGTTTATATTTTTTGTGTATTGCACAACCTAAAATGCTTAAATAATAAACAAAATTTATTCGCAAACTATATCTTATTTCAAAGTAGAATTTCATAAAAAAAAAAAAAAAAAAAATTATTGTTATTTTTATATAATTTCTAGTAGATGAGTATATTGAGCAACTATTAAAACTGCTAAAAATATCGCTAGAACTTATTTATTGAATAAGATAGCCAGATTTTTTGAAATTTTCTTCCTTCAATTATATATTTCATTCAGAGATTCAATATCGTACATACAGTTGGAAATATTGCTTTTTGACGTATAATTTACAATGGTATTTTGTATGTTTATATTACTAAAAAATTTCCTTCGAATATTTGGAATCATTAAAAACTTTGATAATTATTACTAAGTATCACTGTTTAAATTTTTTACTTTAAAAATAAAGCGATGATTTCTGTAAATACAAAAAATAAAATAAATACAGAAATAAAAGTTCACTGAAAACTGTCTTATAAAAGAGCAATGCTCCTTTTAAATTTTGAAGATTACAAAATAATCTAGCATCTGTCATAGTATTTTTTCAGTAATGTATATTTGAACAAATATCTTTTTTTTCTTTCATTTAATATTACTGTTCTACTAATGTCTACTTGCTTGACAGACATATTTCTAATTCCTAATTGATTTTTCATAGAGAACTATAATATTTTTGCATTTTCCACTGAATTTCAATATAGACGATGCTATTGACACTAAATAATAAATTTGTGCTTCAAAACATTTTACAGTTTTTTTTTTTTTTTCCCTCCGCGTTCATATGGGAGGACAATTTCATCTCGTAGTGGGATGGTCTCGCAGGAAGGAGCCAATAAGACTGCTTGATTTTTCTCCTTCCTTCAATAGGAGTACAATTTGTAAAAATGCTGCCAGATTTGAGCCTAGGTCGCGCTCGTCGGCCTAGGCGTTCGGAGTGTTCCGTCGTTTTCTCCAAAACTTTCATAAATATGGGCTAGGACCCCTTAGAAAGACCCCCTACGTAGAGCACTCCCCCTCAGGGCCTAGAACTCTAGTTCAGTCAGTTGGCCTTAATCCCCACAACCCAACCCTTCTACTCCCCACCCCCACCCCTCCTATTTTCCATCTTGTATCATCTTTTCATATTTACTTGTATAAATATTGTTTTAAAGTAAGAAATAATTATTGAATATTTTTTTTTTTTATAATCAACAATAAGAAACCAAAATACATGTTTTCACGCAAAATTAAACTAAAAAATATCAGTTCTTAAAAAGAAAATGGATGTGATGGAATTTTTTACTGTTGTTTTCAATTTTATTGAGTGAAAATCTACAAGAAAGACTAAAAAAATCCTATGTAGATTATCGGTTCCAGACCTGTGTAGTTAAAAGGATTCTCATAGTTACATGCTGTAGTAGTAATAACGCATTTCAAGCAGTCCTTTTTTACAAGGTGATCCGCTGTACAATTTGTGTTTTTTATACTTTTTAACTGGCAGCCTTTTATTTTTCTTCAATTTAAAACTTTCACGGAAATATATGACAGATTAATAAAGAATAATGTTACATCCTCGAAGTTTTAGGATAATTCGTCGAGTGTTTTTTCCAGGTAATTGACAAAAAGATTAAAATCAAAAGTATTCACTCATTTAAAGTAAAATTGTGTATACGAAATAGTAGAAGATATCCAAACAGTCTTATTAAATATTTTTACTGCATAGACTAATGCTTTTATGCGAAAGTAGTACTAACTCCTTAATTTTAAGTTACTCTGATACAAATTACAGTTTGTTTTCCGATCAGAGTCGAACGAGCACTATTTTGTATGAGCCAATTTTCTTACAATTTTATTAAAATAGGGGTGGAAGGAAACTGTTAGAGATAGAATATTGAAAAATGTGATAGCTCAGTGATACCATCCAATCCTTCTCGAAAAGGACTTGAATTGGAAAATGGGCAGTATGTATGTGTTTTGTTTTATTAATATTACTTCTTACAAATGTAGAATATTTTGATTTTATTAACAAATTTAAATATGTAAATTATACAAGACAAGTTTTTAACAACTTGCAATAAACTGCACCGAAAAAAAAAGGTGGTTAAAATGAAACGAATGAGAAAAACACCATGAACTGAAATAACAGACATCATTTGTTTGTGGTTGATTGGTTTAAATAATTATGTACAATCTTTCATCAAGAAAAAAAAGGGGTAGGTAGGGGTGCAATAAGAAATAACGAATTAAATACACAGATTCTGCGTAGCACTGGTACAGAAATTTGAAAGTACAAAATCTTGAAGTCGTCTATTGAGTCATTAGCTATGATTACCAAATAAGCAGCGAAAACTGAAGTAAAAACTTGTAAGACGTGGATATCAAGTTCTGAAAAATAGTTTTATAAAGATACTTCTATTAGATTTAAAAAAAACTATAAATAGTAAATAGGAAAAAAGAAGTTTATAAAAATATTTTAGTCCACAAATTTGTCATCCGTGTCTGTCACTTTTGATGACAAGGAGACAATTGCCTCTATATTGACGCGAATCCTATCTGTGATACTAACATAAACCCTGTAGAATTTCAATTTTCAATGCTGGAAACTTCGAAAGTTTATCGAAATTTTAAGTTTTTTCTTTCTTTTTTTAGCGTTACAAAATAGGAAAAAATTTCATATTAACATGTATTATGAAGATTATTTTCGTCATAAAGTACTCAAACTCGTTTACAAATGTCTTTTTTGATACTGCCATGAATATGATCATTCTAAACTGTAAATAATGGTTTCTTAAAAATCAGCTAAATTGTCTCAAAACAGCTCCGAAACAATAAATACTTAAATTTGAAAACCGATGTACTCATGAGTATATTGACATGCTCAAAAATAGGGTTGACAAATAAGAATCCCAATATCCTCATGTTTGACGTGCCAATATGCTAAAAAATAAGTACATGGGTTTTGAAATTTAAGTGTATATTGATTCGGAGCTATTTTGAGACAATTTAGCACATTTTAAAGATACCATTTTTAACAGAGTATTATTAAAAGAACTTCATAAATTTAGATTTTCTTAATGTGATCAGAGCCCAGTTTACCCATTTAAAGGCCCGGGCTGTGATAATAGCGGAGCTCCCCGCCCCCCACCCACCCACCCACACGCACACACATTTTTCTTTTTCTTTAATATGAATGTTTATCAGTAGAAAAAAATTTACAATGGTCATGTTAGAATAAGATTCTCATTACCATTTAAATGAACTCTGAAATAGTTTGCAAATAATAATAATAATAATAATAATAATAATAATAAAATATTAACAACAAAAAAATCTAACTCACCAACCAAAGGAAAAGTTGCTGCATCAAAAACTTTAATGATTATACTTCACAGAATAAAAAAAATTAAATTGGCTTCTTACTAGCCTTTGCCGTGTTGAAAATTTCAATTACATCTTTAAAATCCAGATTGCTTGTTAAATCGTGCTCCGAGCACAGCAAAGCCAAACATTGCAGCTTATTCTGCTGCATTTTTGTTCTTCGAAGAGATAGAACTCTCTCTAATTTGGCGGTTGCTCTCTCGGCTTCGCAATTTGATATTGGTAGAGTTAAATAAATACAATAGAGTGCAATAGACATAGTGCAAATAGAGTGCAATAAACATATTTGGAAAAATTTCATTTAACTCGTTTTTAAATATATGATCATAAATATGTATCGGTGATTTTTTTTCTAAGCTACAGCTTAACAAATATTGTGAAAATTGAATGACTTCAGATTTTGTGGCCTCAAAATCCACTTCTCCGTCATAAACTTCAAGAAAGTTATTAACTGATTCTTCATTTATTTGTTCAAGACCTAATTTAGTAATGGAATTGAAAATGCTGCATACTGTGTTATAAGCAACAGTTCGCTTTATCATTTCCGAATTTAATCTATCGACTATCACAAATAAATTTTCAAATTTAAGTTTTTCAAATCCTTGAAGAGTTACATGGCTAGTTGTTTCGGATTCGAGAGTACCATCGGTAAATATTTTTCTTCAAATTCTTATTATTATTATTATTTTTAAATATACATCGCACCATTATATTTCTCCTTTTAATTCCCATAAGCGATGTGTAATTTTATGTGGTGGAAGGAAACAGATTATATTATTCTCTCTCTCTCCCACTTCTCCCCCCTCATCTCTTGAATGATTTTTGAAATTTTGAAATTTTAATGAATTAAAAAAAATATTTTTTCTTTTTTTAAGTTTAAATACTAAAAGAAATTTTCAAAAATTTATCTTTTTAAAATATTTTTACATAACAGTATCAAGGATTTAATTTCTGACTGTAAAAACAGAATATTAATATAAAAAAAAAAAATACATTTTTTTCTATTTACTGGGTTTTCTTGCCCCTATCTAGGGCTCCCTTGTTCACTGGGCCCGAGTCTGCAGCCCCCTCAGCCCCCCCTCCCCCTTAACTGGGCTCTGGATGTGGTAGAATAGGGCAAATTTTCTCATGGGAAATCAAATAGCGCTCCTTTCAAAAGTAAACTCCGAATGTGACAATAAATAAATAAATAAATAAACACACATAAAATAAAATAAAACATTAAAATAAAATACGTACATTAAAATAAAGGGAGCGTATTCTGGTATCTGAGGCCAATTTATGCTGAGTTTTTGTACCATCAGCTGAGTTCATTACTCTTATAAATGTAGTATAACCTTAAAAGAACAAAACAACAAGAACAATAATAATAATTTGGAACTGAGTAGAGCCCACCTCTGCCTAATAGATTTCATTAAAATATCCTTAAATATATATATATATATATATTTCTTAATCAGTTTTATATAATTATCTAAAACATAAACAATTCTTCCAGTAAAATCCAAAACGATTATACATATATTTCTACAAAGTGTTTTACTTGCTTATATACTACATTTATTTTCAGAACAATGTCGAAGCTAAAAAATTTCTACGACTAAAATTAGCAAATCAGCTTCATGAATGACACGAAACATAATAAAGAAAAACGAAATGTAAAAACCAGAAAGTAAAATACTTTCCATTTAATTAATTTACTACGGTTTTTATTCTTCTAAGTGACATTTTCTAAGAGTATCTCCCGAGAGGTTTCTCAACTCCAGTTTTATGTCTAAAACTTAGTTTTAGCCCATTAAATCAATGGATTCAGCGACTGTGATTTAAAATCTGCCTAGCATAAAATAATAAAAATTAGTAGTATAAAAGCAGTAAGTAGTAGTCTGAAAATTAAAAGTAAATTACTTTTAATTTTCAGACTACTACCTAGTCTGAGCGAGTTTGCTGAGATCATAGATTTACTAATAACCTTTTGATAGTTACAAAAAAGTGAACAACTATCTTTAGAGGTTAAAGACATATATCCAGATATTGAAAAGAAAGAAAAATCATGCATTTTGCATAGATAATAAACATTTTCAAATGTAAATTAAACATTAAAGCGTCTAACCTTTAATGTATTTTACCGCAAGGTTGTTATTTAAAAGAAAAAAAAAAGTTTTAGTTTCATTTTATCTGTTCTTTATTAAAAAAAAAAAAAAAAAAAAAAAAGCAATAAATTGATTTTGTGTAGCTTTTTACATTGCCTTAAAACAACAGAAATAAGTATGTTTTTAACTTTGAAGGAAGAATTTTCATTAAAGCAACTTTATAGCTTTTTTTTCAAAAGACAATTCATTAAAATTTTAGTTTTCTATAGCTTTAAATACGTTCTATATTGGACAGTGCACCTTATAATGTCCTAAAGCAATTCTTCAATCACTGAATTTTTTACTAATCAATTTTTATTTATATCCCGAAATATATTTGAATGATTTTATAGGATAATGCAAACCAATCATACCTTATTCCAAGAAAAAAGAAAAGAAAAGAAAAAAAGGGAGGGGGCTTCCTGTGTTTGAATAATGTAATCAATTTCCTTGCGTTTCATTCAGTATAAACATAATACGCTCTAAAAATACCTCTCTTATTTTTTGAGAGACCCTATACATACTTAATGGTTTACTAATATTAAATAAAACATTTTTCTTGCTATTATACGTTAAGTATCTTAAAGTACACTGTAAAAAAATGTTGTAATTTTTCCTGCACTTTCTGCTGTAGTTTTCCAAGCACCTGTTCTTTCAAATAAAAATACAGCACAAAATCTTGTAAAAATTTATTTCTTCCTCTCGTAACCAATAGCAACGGAACTTCCTTTGGACTTTAGACTAAAACATCTGCCCAGGAACATAACATCTGTCCTGTCTCTTGGTAGTAGATATTTTCTGTCTTAACTGTCGATGAGGCAAGCATAGAATGGTCCATGGAAAAGGTTTGTTGTTAATTTTTACAATATTAATATTTTGTGTTGATTAATTAAAATGAATTACTTTCAAATATACTAATTTGCGCAGAGATCCATTAGATCTTAGTTTGAAATTTTTTGAGTCATTTAAAATGAAAATAATTCAAAATTTTATACTTTCTTTCATTTTAAGAATATTAATTCCAGTTTAAATAACAAATTTCAGATAATTTAATTAAACTAAAATGAAAATTGTTTTATTTCTTAATAACCCCTTTTGCAAACAAGTCGTTTGCGATCCTTGAGAAAACTCCCGAATGATGATATAGCGAGGAATTCTATTAAAAAGGGAAATATATGAGATAATATGGTATTTTGAATCTCAGAATAGTTTTCTCTAACTTTTATTTATTTATTGTAATTTAATTAATTAATTTTCAAAATTGATATCTGCCATCGAACAGATATACTTATTTTGAAGCTGGATTTTATATTAAATTTATGTGCTATTTTATATTGTCTTACATTTAATTGCTTCTTTGAATTTTTAATTTCTGTATAGCTCGAAATACCACCTTTTTTAAGGACATTTTCCAACTATTATTCAGTATCAATCATTTTTTGACTTATTTTATGATAAAAATTGTATTTAACCCGTTCATTCCCAACTTTTTCCATCCATAACACAATAAATCTTATATTTAGTGATAAATTTATTTCAAAGGTAATATATATATATATATAATAGGAGTAATAGCAGAGTATGAATTTATATCGATAACATAGCAACTAGAAATGTGTTTATTTATGTTTAATATAACCACTGATACCACTTATGATTTTAAGTGGTAACTTTTCAATGAATAAAAATATCAAAATTTTGGAAGAAATACAAATTATAAAAATTAAAATAAAGAATATTTCAAACAGTTAATTTACTTAAATTGCCTAAAAACAGGAAACTGATTCCAATATTATTATCGGAATAGAGAAAAATATACTTTCATTTATCAACAAGGATAGTAAACTCATCTAAAATATATATATTTTCGGTGGGAAAATGTATAGAAATTTTAATATTGTTTATTCTGAATCAGCGTGAGTGTTGGATGGAAAGAAAGAAAATCTGAATTGTTATGATTCCAATTGATATCACGGGGAATGAAAGGGTTAAATTTAGTGATGGAAAATGTGGATGAAAACGGTGGAGATTTTGAGCTCTGAATTTCTATTATAAAGAAAAGCATTAGGACGAGAAATCTATTTCTTTCAGTAAAATACAGCAATTGAAAACGATTTATCTTTTTTTCTTTTGGCACCAAATAGAAAAATGTAAAACAAATTTTAAAAGGTTTATATAAGTAACCGTTGCCAATGAACGTAATTTTATATTTTAAGAAAAAGGCTGAGCTATTTTTACACTTATTCATTAATTTATTACCCTTTTGGAATATTTTAATCAAAAGAAAACTATCTTTTTTTCTTCTTCTTCTTACTGAATTCTTGAAAATTTTCGATCTTCTGGTTTTCGATGGATTTACACGTTTTCAGTCGTTCTGAACACGATTAGACCACGTCTAGAAAATCTCTCTCTTTATGTATGAGTGTGCATGTGTGTCAATGTGTATAAAAAATTTTATGTACACCATACCTTACGAACGAATGAACAAAATTTAACCAAACATCATATTTAGTTGGACCTTGACTTAGCTTAGTTTTGATTACATTTAGTGATCATTCACTCAACAGGTTTCGCTGTCATACTGTTTTTTTTTTTTTGTTTTTTTTAATGCGGCAGTGTAGGGCAAAATTTCGTATAAATGTACATAATGAGAATTATTTTTATTTTTCAATGTATTATGTATATATATACATATATATGATTGTGATAATCAGCAAGGAAAAGTTATTTGTGTATGGGCATCTCCCCCCTCCTTTCGAGAGAATAATTGCTCCCTTCTCCAGGAAGTATGTAATTTTTCAGTATGGATATATTTCAAAAGAACTGGTCAATACTCTTAAAACGAATAATTGGTTTAAAACAAATTTATTATTATTATTTTTCATAAAAATTCTTTTTGGAAATATATATATATATATATATATATATGCTGAGATGTCTTCATAAAATTGACTTTCTTTCGACATTAAGTGTTAAGCTTAGAAAATCCGTGCAACAGAGTTTTTTTTTTTTTTTTTTTTTTTTTGTGGAGTGAAGTACATAAATGTGGACACATACTTTCGAAGAGCTAAAATTATTACAGCGAAGTAGGGAAAGCGGTGAAGGTAGATTCGTAAAATTTTAAATTAAAGATTGGAACTATAAAAATAGTAATGCTATTAATGAATTCTTTGAGTGTAAAATCACGCAATTTTGCTACGATCAGAATTTTAAGGGGAGCGAACAGGCTTCTCGGGGGGGGGGGGGGTTAAGACGTAGATATTTATATATTGTTTAAATGAAACAGTATTAATTTGATATTAAATATTAAACAGAGTAATTGTTACGACAGAAAAACAAAAATAAAAATTTGCGAATATAAGATCAGCAAATACTGTACGAAAGGTTAAAAAAGGTCATCCACTCCCAACGTCCCAACCTAAACAATTATATCATTTATTGCCTCGAGCGCAGAAGTTTTTCTATCCAGGGCATTTGACGATAACCACTAACCACAGACACAGATGGTTTTAATCTATTGCACATAGTATTGATAAGACTGCTATAAATTATTTCCAAGTGTAAAATAACTGTCTATCATTAGATTTAATGCATTTTATTGCGCGTTTAATATAAATATATATATAAACTCGGCTTACAGAGTACTACTTTTTAATTTTTTCACGTTTTAAGATATTAATAATGATAATAAGGACTTTAAATACTATTTCCTTTCTTTTCCTTTTCTTTCTTTCTTTATTTATTTGTTAACTTATTTATTCTTTTTTCCCTCAATATAATACAATACCCATAAATAAATAGCATTTCCTTTTATTAAGCGTTAGTTAATAAAAATCTAATGGCATATTTTAGTAAGCATACACCTTAATTCTGAAATATGCGGATTTATTGGTAAATATTTAATTTTTTTTGGAATCAGCAAAACAGTTCGATTTTTGACGCTTAAACACAGATATAATTCCATATTTTAGCAATGGATGATAAAAATAAATACGTGTTCGAGTAATTAGCTGTAATTAAACATAAATTTTGTAAATCAAGAATATAACATATTTCGGCACACACACACACACACACACACACAAAAAAAAAAAAAAAAAAAAAAAAAATGAAAATTTAATCATTTTGATACACTATTGTCAAAAATCATTTGTTTTTACATTTAAATAAAAACAGTGAGATTTTTAGTGAATGAATAAGATACCTGCCTATTCTTCTGATTACGAATGAAAGAGATTTTTTCTAACATGCCAAAAAATAACGATTTTACGTTTCATAATAGCCTTAGTGCGATAAATTTATATAAAAACTACTATAATTTTTATGAAATATTTCATTTTTCTAAAAAAAAAAAAAAAAAAAAAAAAAAATGAATCTGGGTATAAATGATCGACATGTAAAATTTTGATTTAATAATTTTGGCTGATCTGTATGTTTTTGGTGCGTTGAAACCGAAAATGAAGCCAGTTTTTCTCTATCACGTATAGATTTTTGTCAATACAGGGTGCCTGCCTATACAATTTCTTCCATTACTCTTTTACCAATATAATTATATGGAAGTTTTATAGTATGTTTCTATTATTAATTAATCATAGATACCTATTGTTGTAACTGCGAAGCACTAGTGCAACTTAAAAACATATCAACCAACCAACCAACCTGTTTTTATGATGGTATATGTAAGAAACTGTGTTGGTAAACACCCTGTATTGACAAAAATCTTTTCGTGATAGAGAAAAATGGGCTGCATTTTCGGTTTCATCATATCAAAAAACAAAGATCAGCTGAAATCATCGAATCAAATTTTGTCAACTTCATTTTTGTAGGCCTGTGTAATCTAATAAATCTAATAAAAATTTCTAATAATTTATTCTGCGTATATCTGTGGACTGATTTAAACGTATCAGAAATAATGGCAGAATCTAACCTGCTTGTCTGCCTTTGAGACCCAAGTCTTTGGAGGAGTGCATTTCATGGCGTTTTTCCTGTGAGTTTTGGGGGAAATCACAGAACATTTTACAGGACTAGGATGATGGATATGAACTATGTTTGAACCTAGTAGTCTAGTCTACAGACTTTTAGGACAAATTCGTTAAATTATTTCTAGCTAGATATAAATTGAAGATTCTTTTTATTTATTTTAAATTGAGTAGATAAGCATTTGCTACTTCCAACACAAATATAATAATTTCTGTGCAAATTTATTTTATTTGAAAACAAAACAGTCAAGCATTAATGGAACTGTAATATTAAAGTCAAATCCTGATTTTTAATTTAGAAATTTTACAAAACAATCTTTCAACTTCTAAAGGCATTAGTTTTCTATTTTTCTTTATAAGCAAGTACTTTTTACTCCTGTCTCATATAACACTGGAAATATATCTATCGTTATATTAATTATGAAATCAATTATTTCTTTATAAGAATTTTAGCATGCATCACGGATAACATTCGACATTTTTTTTTTCTTTTTTAACTACCCTTGTTTCTATTACAGAAATATTTATTATATATATATATATTCCAAATTAATTGATATGGTAATTAGTGTTAGGAAATCTCATTTTTGTTATATATATTACATCAATATTATACATATTACATTATATGTATTATCAACAACAACAACTATACGAGATCGAGCTTCTCTCACCGTTAATCTCTTAGCTTTAAAAATAATAGCGGTTTCAGTAAAGTAGTTACCATCTAAAGCTGTAAATATAAATAGTACAAACTGATACAAAAGTTGGGGAAATGTGCGAATTTTATTGATTAACAACAAAAAAAAATTTGCTTCAGTAATTAATTGCAATTAAACGTAAATTTTAACAAAGAAGAGTGAAATGCTTGTACATTTTTTTAATAGGTTGCAGAATTGATGCATATTTCGGGAAACAACTTCGAAAAATTGCGAATTTCATAGATGAGATTGGAGAAATAATTGTAAACTTTGGAAATTATTTACATTTTTAAACATAAATTTTGACATCTAACGACGAAATTATTCAGTACTTCAAACATAGGTTGTAAAATTATCACGTATTTCGTTTTTTTTTTTTTTTTTTTTAAGGTTGAACTTCCTTGTTTCTCAATAACATAACAGCCTATATCAGAAATTATTTGCATTATTAACCTGTAACGCTATAATAGTCAATTGGGACAAGTAGATGACTCTTATAATCCTGATAGGATTAAATGTAATAATTATATTCTTAATATATATATATATATATATATATATATATATTATTGTTATGTATCAAAGCATTATTTTCATTATTTATTTATTTACTTATATTTTTACTTTTTAAGATTAAGGTACAAGACTTCTTCATTGACAAGTGTTTTGGAAATTTCTTTGAAGGAACCTGTACATATACGGCCTAAAAAAAATTTCACGTTAATTTTTCTTTATAAATTTTCTTGCTTTAAATAAAACATTTTTAGATGCAATTGGTGTAAGAATAATTTCTTACTTTTATGTTGAATTTGGATACTTTGTTTTCTTCGTATGAGTCCTTTTGTTTTAAAGGGTTCATTATGTACAGTGGGTGAAAAAAGTATTAGAAATACTTGTAATTTTGACATTTTTTTCGATTTTCAAAAATAAATAAATAAATAAAAATACTGGATGAAGTGGCATTAAACTCCAAACATGCAAAGAACATTTATAAACTACATTTTATACTGTCAAGTTAGTCACGAATGGAATTAGGGGACAAACTATAAACTGAAGAAAAGCATAAACATTCTTCATCACCTTATATTATAAATATCTACAAATAACTTGTAACTTTAACACATTATTGCACTCTATATGTACAATGTACAATATTTGCATTTTTTTTTTTTTTTTTAATCGTACTATTATTAAGGAAGATAATGCTTTTTTTCAAAAAGCATTAAATTATTTTTGGCAAATATTTTGTTTATAACAAGAATGCATTTCAAAACATTGTTACAAAACTTGAAGAAATAGTACTCCAAAACACAAAATTAACATGGGTAGTATTCGCTACGATTTGACTATTTGAAGTTTTTTTTTTTTTTTTTTTTTTTTTTTTTTTTCCTTACTATGCATGGGCTAAAAGTAGATTTTTTTAATTACGCGGGTTGAAAGCTTGATACGTTATTGCTCAAAAGTTTAACAAGATTTGCAAACGATCAGTTTTTCAATTTAAAAACTTATCTCTCAATATAATGTTTTCAAACATTGGGTGTTTAAAGAAGTGTATTTTCCTCATGTTTTTCTGTGAAGGTTGGTTTAAGACAACATTTAAAAGCAGGAACAAATTGAGCAAAATCTATAATGTTTGTGATCACCCTGTATTATTAAATTTAAAGAAATGATCTGTAACTTTAGGATGTTTTATTTTAAACCAATTACAATTTGTGGATGAATTTGTGTGACGATAGCAAGTTAAATAACGGACATATAAGCATTTATTTACTCAAAAATAAAAATAAATAAAAAATAAAATAAAATAAACTTTTGAAACAATATGCTGCAATTGAAATACAAATATTTTAAACGTCTCATTAAATGTGAGTCTTTTTATGAAAAACGTTTTCACTGCGCATGCGAAAGATTAAAAAAAAAAATAAAAAATACGTAGGCTGGAAGCTAGATATTTGGACAACTTTTATCAAAAGTTTATTTGAATAGAGTAAAAAGTAAGAAAATTGTCGGCAAAAGAACGAGTTAGATTTTAGTTTTTTTTTTTTTTTTTTTTTTTTTTTGAGTTGAAATTTGATAAGGACTTTTTACACGGCGCATGATTAATTTGAAGATTCAATTATTTCCATCTCTTTGTAAAAGTTTTTTTTTGTGGGAAAAACCCCTTATGATCTCGCAAATCTTAGTAAATAAACAAAAATAAGTTAGGTCTACAGGCTTATAAAAATTTTTTCACAAAAGAGTACTTTTGGAGAGTGGTTAAAATAACTGGATCTTCAAATTAATTGCACAAGACGGGGAAAACACTTTGTTAAATTTCAACTCTAGAAAAATATCTAAAATCTAGCTAGTTCTTTTTGTTAAATTTTTACTCTGTTTATAAATGAACTTTTGACAAAGTTGCCCAATATATCTAGCATTCAACCCTGTGTAATAAAAATTTTTCTATCTTTCGCGCATGCACAATGGAAGCGTTTTTCATAAAAATGTTCATATTTCCTGAGATAGAAAGGTATTTGTATTCCAATTGCGGTATATTATTTCAAAAGTGTTGTTCAGATTATCTGAAAGTAGGAGTAATTTTCGTTTAAAACTCTCTAGATCAGACCTGTCCAACCCAAAACACTTAGTGGGCCGCATTGGAAATCTATTTTATTCATTCGGGCCGCACTGTATGTACAATCATAAAAAAAAGCCATCACCCCCCTCCTTTCCCGACTAATTTCGCCGTAAATTAGTGTAGAGACTTGCGGCTGGTGCCAATCAATTAGTAATAAGATCTAGTTTAGAACGGTTTAGTTAGATTTTGCTTAAGGGGTGTCTACATATTAAAACTGGCATCAACTTCATTTTTTTTCAAAGGCAACCCCCCAATTTCGACGAGCTTTTTGGATTACTTGGTACAAATCAACTCAGAAAATGACATAGTTTATATGTTTCTATCAATTTTTGTCAGAGTTATAATTTGTTAAAATATGGAGATGCTAATGTTAAATGAATGCAATAAACATTAATTCATGTCTTCCCAAAAAATTAATAGATTAAAATTTCTTTCTTTCTTTCTTTTTTTTTTTTTTTTTTTTTTTTTAACGTTATTATGAATTAATCCAAATATATTCCATGCATATTTTTGATTAAAATTTTTTTTTGAATTATGAAAATAATTAATAAAATCATATTTCAAAAAATTATGAGTTACGACCTGCCTTAATTTTTGCACGAATAGAATGGGCATCATTAAAAATATGGGTTACAGTTCATTCCTATTATTATTTTTCGAATATAGTGATATTTCAATTTTTATTGCTCTTAGCGGGCTGTCACTCGTTATCTTTTGTGTCATATACTACTTTGCTTGCTCATGATTATAATAGTTATTGAAGTAAGTTTAGACGTACACATCATTTCTTAATTAGCATTACTTTACATTATTTTATATTTAAAATTGTTATATTTATTTTCCGATTATTATCTGAATGGATACAATACTTTTCTGTGTGATATCTGAATTTTATTTTTTTAAATATAGAGATTTACCCTTGATAAATTTTTGCTTGTTGCTCGATGAAAACTTGATATAAAGAATATAAAATATACCTTTTTTCGAATCGCCTTGACCTCAGAAGTTCGAATACGTACTCAAAAATGGGTGTTACAATTCGGGAAATAAAAAAAATAAAAAAAAAGGAAGAAGAAGAAGCTTGTACAAGTTTTAATATGTGCATGACACCCTAAACAAAATTTAGCAATTGAATAAAAAACTAGATGTTATTACCAATCGTTAGGCATCAACTGCCGGTTTCTATGTTAATTTTCGGCGAAATTAGTCGGGGAAGGAAATTATTATTATTATTTTATGACTGTACATATTCATATGGAGAGTAATCTTTCGGGAATAGCAGAAGAGTTGATAACTATACAGTATGTATAGAAAATATATTGAAGAAAAAAAAAAAGAAAAAAAAACAAGAAAGAAAAATAATGCAGTACGCATTGATTAGTAACACTTTCCAACTGTACGTAATTGTCGTATCGAATAACTTTTAATATTCTTTGCCTACATTATCACACAACAGACAGAATGACTGAAAAATATACAGATAGACTAATTGATTTTAAAATTACTTTTACGCATTTTGGAAAGTGTTAAAAAGACTTAACGCAAAAGAAAATGCAGTCATTAGATTGTAATTACAGCTTTTGATCTCTCTGAATATTTTAGTGTAGCCCTGAAAATCAGAAAGTTAATCATATCATATTCTATACAAAATATTATTATTATTTTTTTCCCCCCAGAGTTGTATCATTTGAATCCTTAATAGAACGTATATCTGATTCTAAGTTTACTCATCCTGCTATGCTCAGGAGTGAAAAGGTGAAAATTACTGCTATGTTCTTAAATGATAATAAAAAGAGAGTAAATTAGCAGCATTGTGGCATTCCAAAAGAATAACATTTAACTATTCACTTACAGAAACGGATAAATTTTTTAGGTGACCAAGTGTGACACTGTAAAAAAATGACATTCATAACTACAGTAATACTTAATTGTATTTTAGATTGGGAATAATAAAGTTTAAATGATATATTTTAGAAAGAATTAAAATGGTAATTTTATAGAATTTTGTGAGATAGAATCAGTGTTACAATTTTGGGGGCTTTTTTTTTTTTATTCAATTGCTACCACTAAATTTTAATTGTAACGGTTACCTAATCGCTTCGAAGATAAATCATCTATTATTTATATAAAATATCATTTCTCAAAATTATTGGTGATAGTTGAATAAAAAAAGTCCTCAATCTGGCAACACTGGGTAGAATTTTCTAGAAATTGGAAAATGATCAAAGGGTAATAAACAAGGAATAATTAAATAGGTAGGATTCCTGTCAGTGTAACGACAATTATATCCATTCGGAATAATTGGCATCAATTTTGTGATTAGGAATAACAAATGTGTCATCTAGAAAATTTGTCATTAAAATGTTAGGTTTACTGGAAAGTTCTGTCCTTTTGAATTAATAAAATGAAAATTTTTATTTAACAATTATCATCTTGAGAGTTACACAAGAATACCTTAAATGTTATCCAAGATAACTTTCCGATGTAAGTATTTTAATTAAAAAATGCAAAACTTTCCGGTAGACCTAACATATCTAATATTCACATTGGAAAAACATAACGTAAATTACTCCTAGCAGAATCATGTTTTCATAGAGAACCAAACATCTTTTCCCTATTCTTATCTTTATAATTTTGATGGCGCACCTACACTGCAGTTCCCCTGGTGTTCTCCCCAGGACATCCTTGAGATATCTTGAGAAATAAAGAACATTCCCTAGAGACATCACAAAGATGTACTGGGGGTGTATTGTTAGGGCATCTGCGCGAAAATACTTTATTCTTTTCATGACTTCATCATAAACAGAATAAATGAATAAATAAATAAAAATAAAAAATATTTTGTGATCTCTGCAATTAAATATAAGACAGGGATCGCCACTATCGCTTCTTCAATAACACTATTTTTATAAAGTAATGTCTGTAATATTCGACCAGAGATAACTGCTGTTGCAATGATAAAAATCATTGCAATTTTTTTTTTTTTTTTTTTTAATTGAAAAAAAAAAATTAAATTAAACATTGTACTTAAAAAGTAACTGTGTCAAACCCTGCATTTAAAAAAAAAAAAAAAAAAAAAAAAAAAAAGACATTGAACAATTAATTATAGAAAGGATGCAGCAACCATGCAAAAAGTTGAACAAAAAATCGGAAGCAGTATTAAAAATTTATTATAGTTGGTTCAGAATTTAAATCTGTAACAATAAACATGAAGTAACAATAAACATGAAAAGCAAGCATGTCGAAGCAATAATAATAATAAGAAGAAGAAGAATTATTATTTATTATTATTATTATTGTCAAACAAAAAATTAAGTTACAAATACAATAAGAAAATAAATATTATATTAAAAAAAATATTTTTCAAAAATTATCCATGGCATTAAATTTTGAAGATATTTTAATCAGAGTACCTAAAATTTGACGAACCAAGCTAAAATGCTTCTTTAATCTTTAAACCATAATACAAAATCAACAGGTTTAACTCTCTATTGAGTGAGGAAAAGTGGAAAATACTACATTCCAAAAATAGTTTAAATTATTAGTCTATGTCTTCAGTTATACTTTTCTGAAGCTTTATTTCAGGCTTAACATGACTTTATAGAAGAAAAAAAAAAAGAGAGAGAGAGACGTGGAGAGAAAGATGAAAAAGAAAGAAACCGATCTTTTCATGTGTATTTTTTTTTTTTTTTTTTTTTTTTTACAACAGTGTTGTGAAATTTATAGCTCCGATAAGAACACCATCCTGTAAACTTTGCTACAAAATGTAGTGAATTTTTCAGAATTATAAAAAATGAAATCTTGTAAAATGCTCAGAATCTGAAGCAGCAACTGAATTAAGATGACATGGCCCCTTTGACGGCATTATTGAATGCAGTACTCGTGCCTACTTTGTACGTCTGACGAAGGATCGTGAGTTCTTTCGACCCAAAAAACTGTTGCGAGTTTATTGCATTTTATGGTGTTTATCCAAAGTTCTATAATTATTATTGAAGTAAGTTTTATACAATAGCCTATATTTCCACTTAATGTTTTTAAACTGGACTATATTAGGTTTGTCTAATAAAATATATGTTCCGGAACCAATTCTTGTGGTTTTAATTTTTTTTTTTTTTTTTCAGAATTGAAATCTATAAATTATGTTTTCTCAGTCTGCAATTTTTCATGAATTAATAATCTTCAAATCTTCAAACAGCTAAAACTTTTTGAGATATTTAGGAAAGAACTGGCAACTTTTTTGCATGTTTAAGGGAAACAATTTAAAAAGAATTACGTATGGATTTTGAAATTTATTCATTAGTTAAAAAAAAAAAAAAGTTTAAAAAGTGCTTGGTAAAATTTGAGAAGAAAGGGAGGGGGGGGGGGGGAGGTGATTTTTCTTAATTTTTCTTTTAAAGATACTGCAAAAATTGATCCCCAATTCTTTTAAGTTCTATTAAACATCCATATACATTAAGTATATTCTTAAATATCTTTGGAAGTCTTAGATTTTGAAGATCATAAATTCATGAAAAAATGTAAACTGAGAAAACGCTATTTAAAGATTTTAAATCTGTAAAAACAGTCTATCAAAAACCATGAGAATTGTTGGCTGAATACATATTTTATTGAACAAACGAAATTTATAAATATTAAATGTAAATACAAACTTTTAAATAAAATATACTATTAATAACAGCATCTGATGAAGTTTACAGCAAAGTGCAGTAAATTTCACATCACTATTAAAAACACCAACTTTTAAAATTAACAGAAAAGTGCAGTAAATTTCACATCACTGTTAAAAACAGCATATTGTAAAATATACAGCAAATTGCAGTAAATTACACAGCACCGTTAAAAACAGCAACTTGGAAATTTTACAGCAAAGTGTAGTTAATTTTACAGCACCATAAAAGACAGCAACTTGTCAATTTTACAGCAAAGTGCAGTTAATTTTACAGCACCAAAAAAGACAGCAATTTGTAAATTTTACAGCAGAGTGCAGTTAATTTTACGGCACCAAAAAAGACAGCAATTTGTTAATTTTACAGCAAAGTGCAGTTAATTTTACAGCACCATAAATGACAGCAACTTGTGAATTTTACAGCAAAGTGCAGTTAATTTTACAGCACCATAAAAGACAGCAACTTGTGAATTTTACAGCAACTGTGCTGGCAGCCGCGGTGCCAGCAACTTTTGTTGTAAAATGCCGAAATTTTTTTTTACAGTGTAACAAAGGAAAAAAATCTGTATTTTCGTCGATTTTGATTTTTTCAAATGTTTTATCTTCTTTTAGAAGTATTAAGGGGGGGGGGAATAATTAACCGATTGAAAATATATTTTAGTGGGATATTGTTTTATATTAAAGAAACTTTCTCTGTCAATTACGCATTAAAAATCTGAGAGTAATATAAAAACTCTATTATATGCCCACAAAAAAAAAAAAAAAAAAAAAAACTAGTAAACCCTTAATTATTTTGAAAGTAGGAAGTGATAGGGGATGAAAACCAAAAAAAGTAGACACATAATTAGAAGTGATGATAGATAATTATAAATAATAATAATAATAAACTCGGTGGCTATCCGCTTTTGAGTTATGCAAGATACAATAAACACTTTGTTGATCGCAGTAACAACATTTTCTTTACTTCTTGGGATGAAATAATTTTTAATACATACCATTTTGAAAAATGTAAAAGTTAAATTAAATACCTTATTATACTATTAAATCCGACTGTATGTATGGTAGGCTATTTCCTCAGGAACCACTGTTTCCAGGAAGGCACGGAAGATATTAATGAGGCGAAATACCGTAATCATGCCGTGTTCACCATTTGCATTAAATTATTCTAATTAGTTAAAGTGATATTAATTAAAAACCCAAAAGCGAGCACAAGATAATCAGCAAAAAATACTGCTAAAAAAAATGTCTGCCTACAGTAAAATGTCAACTGCCTGAAGTGGTTAGGAGGCAAAATACAACCAACCGTAGGTTAGAGAAACTTCAAAATACAAATTATATGTAATCGCTCAAAACAAGGTTTTGGTAATTTGAATAGTTTTCTTTTTCTTTTCTTTTATTTTTTTTTAAAAAAAAAAGTTTATGTATCTTTAAAGGAAAACGCACAAATAGATAATATATACACTACTGGCCATTAAAATTGCTACACCAAGAAAGAATGATAATAACGGAATGAAATTTGTTGGATACATACATTATAGTAGGAAGAACAATTGATTAAAATTTCAGGAAATTTGGAGTAATATGTACTGAGAAAACAGTTCATAAAGCAGCGACCTCTGTGAGCAATAATAGCACTTATTTGCCTAGGCATTGAATCGAACAGCGATTGGATGACATGTACGGATAGAGCACTTCATGATGTTTTAACACGATGCCAAAATTCATCGATCGAAGTTGCTGGTGAGTGGTGGGGGGCCAGTCGCTATTCAATGATTAAACAGTCATTTTCATTGGTGCGAGATCAGGAGAACGCGCTTGCCAGAGCAACAGTCGATAACATTCTGTATCAAAGTAGGTCCGAACAATACAAAAAACTTGAGGTCGTGCATTATATTGCTTAAATGTTGCGCTTCGGAGGCCTTGAATATAGGGTAGAGCGATGGGACTCGTCAGAAATGTAATGGCTGGTATTTAGAGTGGCCAGAATGAAAACAAGAGGTGATCGGGACGTGCATCCAATGGTACCACATACCATTAATTCAGGTGGTGACTAAAGGGCAAAACTGGGAAAATTCATTAGTGGCCAGTGGCCGGTACTGTCAGTTTCATTAGTAGCCACTTTTCACATGATAAGACTATTTCTTTCAGTCTGCAAAAAGCATTGTTACCATTTTGCGGTATAATCACCACAAGAAAAATATGAAAATAAGAAATACATATAATAATAAAATTAACACAGGGACACTGAAATTGTAATTTGTAATTACGCTCTTTTTAAAAATCCTAAATATGCACATCCTAAATTAAAATCTGCTTAGGACTGTAATAATAACAGCAAAAGTTTTCATCTTTCAGATAATTCAGTAGTACTTTTTTTTTTAAATTTATTTAAGTGAAATAAGCCATTACCATTCACAATTCATATTGATATTTTCTAGTAAATGAATCAGCTGATTCATCATCATCACAACCTTTTACATGGTCATGTGTAAATACAGTTAGCAGTTTTATTATTGTTTCTTATTTCTAAAAACACACTTTTTTAAATGATTTTATTTCAATAGAGTTAAAATATTTCCTCTTAAAAAGTATAGATATGGAAACTTAGCTGCTTCATTAAAAATTATTTACTTAGCTGCCAAATTTGTAGCTTTAAAAATAGGGATATTTCTACTTTAAAATGGGAAGGAAAAAGGAAGATTTCTACTCAAAAGAAAGCAAATAGTACAAAAATTTTTGAAAAATACACATTTAAGCCAAAGCCAAATCAAATTTTGATACACACATTTGTCAAATATCTTAAATGGGTTAAATATACACTGAATACTATGGAGAAAAGAATGGAAAAAGATTGTGCTTTGCAGGACATTTGATCATTAACTGCTAGTTGAAATAGAGTGCACATTGTGTGTGTGTGTGTGGGGGGGGGGTGATACATCCATATACTTCTTTATACGTTCTAGAATCTAATCAAGAAAATTTAAAATGAATATTTACATCTATGTTATGGATGGAGAAAGATTGTAAATCACAAGGCTTCAGTTGAGCATATGATTGCCAATCGTTGGAGGGTAGGAGGGGGGGGGGGATTACAAGAATTATGAGTAAGAGATATTAAACAATTCTACTTCTTTACAGATTCAAGAATCTAATAAAGTAAGTTTAAAATAGATTTTTATATTTTTGCAGCAAATGGAGAATGATTAGAAATTATAAAGCTTTCTATAAGTTGTGTGATCACAGATCGTTAGGGGAAGAGAAAGGGGGGGGGGTCCACAAAATTATATGGGAGAGATATATTAAACAATTATACTTCTTTATAGGCTGTAGAATATAACAAAGTAAGTTTAAAATGAACATTGACATTTATGCCATGGATGGAAAAAGATTGAAAATCACAAGGCTTCGATTGCCTATCGTCGCTCGATTTTTAGAATCTTTTAATGATCACAAAAAGTGGCGACTTTAGTGGCGATCGATGCATAACTTTTAATCGCCATCTTTTTTTATTTAGTCGCTACGTGGCCGGTGGCGACCGTTAATTTTGCCCTTTAGTGGTGACCCAGTATGCGGCTACCAAAATTCTGATTACCCTCAAAACTGCATCATTGATATGGGCGCCATTAATGTGTGATCAACGATGAACCTGGACGCTGGAATGGCGTGAAGTCACCTTTCAGACAAATCACAATTCTGTTTACAGCATCAAGATTGCCTTATCCGTATTTAACGGCATTATGAATAATGCACATTGCCAGCTGAGATTCGACATCATTATACTGTTCATAATTCCCAATGATGTTATGGGTTCCCATTGGATACACGTCTCGATTACTTCTTGTTCGTATTCCTGGCACTTTGAACAGCGGCCATTAAATTTCTGATGGGTTAAGGCCCGCCCCTCTGCTCTGTATTCGAGGTCTCCGTAGCGGAAAAATTAAGCAAGATAATGCACTACCGCAAGTTGTTTGTATTGTTCGGACCTTCTTTGATACAGAATGTGCTCGACTGTTTATCTGGCCAGCGCGTTCTCCTGATCTCGCACTAATGAAAATGACTGTTTAATCGTTGAAAAGCGATTGGCCCCCCACCACTCACCAGTAACTTCGATCGATGAATTGTGGCATCGTGTTAAAATTTCATGAAGTGCTGTACCCGTACATGTCATCCAATCGCTGTTCGATTCAATGTCTAGGCAGATATGTGCTGTTATTGCTCACAGAGGTCGCTGCTTTATATACTGTTTTCTCAGTACATATTACTCCAAATTTCCTGAAATTTTAATCAATTGTTCTTCCTACTATAATGTATGTGTTCAACAAATTTCATTCTGGAATTATCATTCCTTCTTGGTGTAGCAATTTTAATGGCCAGTAGTATATATATATATATATATATATATATATATATATATATATATATATATATATATATATATATATATATATATTCATATGAATATTTATTTATTTATTTATATACATATTAAAATCTATTTAAATATAATGACATCGAAGCATACAAAGCTTGTTAGTATAGAGTAAAATTGGTCGTCACCGTCTGTTAATATAACCACATATGTAGTTAATAATTTAATATTCACAAGTACGTACGTGGATGAGAGATGTAATTTATAAATTAATATTATATTTCTCGTGAGTATTAATAAACCCAAAATGCCGTAAATACAAATTACTAAATTCTGTATAATTGCAAGTAATATCATTACTGTTATTCAGATGAATTGATGTACCTACATTATAAATTACGATTATCTTAAATATAGTATTGTTTATATTTTCTATCATAAAAATATATATGTTAGTTTTTATTAAATTGTTATACGTGTACGTTTTTTTATGAACAAAGTTAAATGAAGAGTTCTATTTTCTCCAGAGGAAAAAATAAAAGCTGTTGTGCATATTTTTACGATGTAATGGAAAAGAATATCTACAAAGAATAATCCCAAAGGAGTACTATGGAAATATTAGCCAAACTTTTCTTTCCAACTGTTTGCTTATGACGTCAACGCAATGTTTTATGAATTCTAACTGAAGAAACTTGAATGTTTTTACCTTTCTCAGGGTCAATAAGGTTTGATACTATAGATGCATTTCTCATTTCCCTTCTTCAAATTTCATTAAATAGAATACACACATTTCACTTTGGTTTGACTTTTACGAGCAGGATTTTGGTAAGCTTTCCATGTTTAATGTATTTTTTTTTTTTTTTTTTTTTTTTTTTTGTATTAAATAAAGATGCTTATGAATTTGAACTATAATATTTATACTGATATAAAAAAAAATAAGAAAGTCCGGTTTTCGTCAGATTTTATAAGAATTCTTTTTAGAAAATTTGGCACCGAGATTAACTGCCAAACAAATAAATTCTTCATGTTTGATAGGTTATATTACATGCACAGTAATATTCTGAAAAAGGCAGTTTTATGGCCCCAAATGGAGCAAACGTTCCAGCGCTATGTTATTCAAATAATACATTTAGTGAGAAAAGAAAAATAAATAGATCTTTTGTCAATATGCAGCTTTGTTTCAATAGGTTTCAATAGCTAAAGCAATTTTGGCAATTTTATTTATTATCTATTGCTGAAGCAAAAATTTTTGGGTTATACCTTATTATTATTTTTTTAAAGAAGGGGAGGTGTAGATTTATTATTGATCGTAAGTACACATTCTTTTTAAAAACATTATTCATTCTTTTGGCAAAAACAAGTTTATCATTCAGAATAAAAAAAATATATATAAACATGCTGAACAGCGTATTAAAATTCTTAACATTTCAACATTATTTTTACTTTATTTCTAAAATTATTACGGTGTGAAAAAGGGGCGGGACTAAAAGCATTCTGGAATAAATTAAAAAAACAAAGATTTGACGTCAGTGCTTTCAAGTAGTCCGTGGAAATTTTCAATGATTTAGGTAGCGATATGAAATACTTTTTACTTTTACACTGCTTTTCACTCTTTACTCAGGCAAATCCATCCAGTGGTTAAATGGTTAATGCTCTGGCCTCCTCGGTTGCTTGGTGCTGAGTGAGAGTCCCGGATGAAGCTTGGATATTCATAGTTGTTCAAAATCTGTTTTGAGGTCCCGGTCTAATGAGCTCAAGTGTGCACAAAATAACTGTAGAGCGATAAACTAAACCAAAACACTTTCTATTTGGCAAGATAGTTGAAGAATGTTAATATTAAATTAAGGTGTTGGTTTTCGGGATAAGGCAAATTGTGAACTCAAGACACCTAGACCCTGAAGGGAAGCTTACAAAGGGACCATAGACTCTATTTATGCGAGCTAGGATTTTTTTTTTTTTTTTTTTTTTTTTGATGAAAGCCACAGAAAAATCCGAACGATTAGATCGACGAATGAGATTTTTCTGCGTTCGAACACGGCACCTTCCGTCTGCCACTTGTGGTATTCAAGATATTCAGTCGCTAGTGAGGCAGTATTTCATGAGAAAAAGAAGGGAAAAAAACGGGTTTTATTTTTCTTTAAATGAGATAAATCATGAAATGCTGTATTATTAAAGATACTACATTAGTCAAAATTAGCTTGTACATTTAAAATAATTTTACACAAGATTAATATAATAAAAAATCTGGAGTGACTCCACTCGACTTTCCGAACATTAAGTAATGAACGGTTGTATAAATAAATGAAAGTAAGACAAGTCGTTAAATAAACATAAGTGGAAAATACAATAGGGAATTTGAATATTTTCCCCCATTGTTTAATTTTACGCTATTGCACTTCAAATAATTTGAGCCAATAGATCAGAATGATATAGAATTTTTCGTTGTGTCCCTATAAAAATCTATAAGGGTTAGATACACTAAAATCTACACAATTCGTGCGACGGTGATCTATAACATGTGTATAAATTTTCAGGTCAATCGCAAAAAGTGTTTAGACGCTATCGCATTTTAAAAATATAATGATAAAGCATACTTTTTAGGTCCTTTTAAAAGAACTTTAAGTGCAAGAATCACGAAAATCAATACAGTTCGTGCGACTAAGACCTATAATATGTGTATAAATTTTCAGCACGATCGAATAAGGCGTTTAAATGCTATAGCACTTTAAAATATTTGGGCCCATAAATCATAACGATAAAGAATTTTTTTTTTTTGTGTGTGTGTGTGTGTCCCTGTAAAAAAAACTATAAGTGCAAGATTCACCAAAATTTATATACTTCATGCGATGGTGCTTAATAATATGTGTATAAATTTTCTAGTTCAACCGATTAAGATGTTTAGACGCTATCGCACTTTAAAAAATTTGGGCCCTTAGACCATAATGATAAATAATATTTCTTTGTGTTCCTGTAAAAAAAAAAAAAAAAAAAAAAAAAAACGAAAAGAAAAGAAAATATGAGTACTAGATTCACTAAAATCTATACAGTTCATAGGAATGCGACCTATAATATATGTATAAATTTTCAGCTCAATCGAATAATGCGTTTAAACGCTATCGCACTTTAAATAATTTGAACTCACAGACCACAATCATACAGAATTTTTCTTTGTGTAAAAAAAATATAAGTGCTAGATTCACTCAAATATATACACTTTGTGTGACGGTGATTTATAACAAAAGTATAAATTTTTATCTCAAACGAATGAGGCTTTTAGACGCTATTGCACTTTGCAAAATTTGAGCCAGTAGGCCATAATGATAAAGAATTTTTCTTTGTGTCACTGTAAAAAATCTATATGTGTTAAATTCACCAAAATCAGTAGATCTTATACTATCGTGACCTATGTCCTATGTACCAACTTTAAGCTCATTCGAAGAAAGCGTTTAGGCACTATCGTGTTCACTCACACGCACACATACACACACACACACATACATACATCATCGTCAAAATAGTAAAAATGAACTCAGGGGATCTTAAAACGTATAGAAACACCAAAATCTCAGAGTCAGATTTTTTACATGATTACAATACTTTCCTTATCGGAAAATAAAAATAGCTTATCAGTTAGTTCTAAAATGAGTTGCATGTATCGCAATAAAGCAAATTTTTGTAAGTATGTCATGTAAAATGTTCCATTTTGAAAAGCGAAAAAAAAAAAAAAAATAAATAAATAAATAAAATAAATAATAATAAAATAAATAATAATAATAATCGCTACTAAGTGATATTACTGCAATAGGACATCAGCGTATTTATGCAACTCCGTAAAGATTTGAATAGTTTAACTACTTTTTAGCTCAGGAATCTCATTTTTCGTTTTCTTTTTTTTTCATTTTTTAAATAATTGTTTTGTATGATTAATCAATACTAAACGATTCTTGTAATTTCATTAGTTCTGACTCCTCTGAGAAACCTATATAGCTTTTGTTAATAATTTAACCTTAATAAAACTCAACTAATCTATTTAACTTTAATCTATGGAAAGAATACGCGAAACTCACCACAGGTATTGGTGGAGTGTCACCTGTTGAAGAAAGATTTTGAAACTTCATTTCTCTATTTTTGTAAAATGCGTCGCAATGACATTTCCCTTTTGAACATTTTCGTATATTTACTTCCTTTTATGGTAGGGTAACTCTAGGATAAATGGGCAAAGATTTTAAACATTGAAATGAAAATTCTTACATAAAACTTACTTAAAACCCGAATAAACTACTACGTCAGAAACGCCAAAGAAAAATATTGCAAATGCATACAGCTGTTTCGGTAGCCTAAAGCGTACCGTCTTCAGTGTAAGAAGGATGACGTAGCACTCATCCTTTTTGCACAGAAGACGGTACGCTTTAGGCTACCGAAACAGCTGTATGCATTTGCAATATTTTTCTTTGGCGTTTCTGACGTAGTAGTTTATTCGGGTTTTAATAGTCCAACGCCAAGTCTCCTGTTATTATTAGAAGGTTTACTTGTTAGAATGCAAATAAATTAAATATTTATACATATTTAAAATTTTTATGTATATACTTCATATTTTGGAAAAAAAAAATTATAGTTAATTAATAAAAAACATATAGCAATTTATAAAAATGCAGTTATATCACGAAAAAAGAGGAAGTAAAATTCGAATAATTAAAATTTGAAGTATAATTTCAATCCTCTACTTTTGTATATTTTTATCACGTTTAATGTCTTGATGGTTTGTACGTGTTTCAAGGAACCAAATCAGGAACCTTATGAATTTTATCCAGTCATTCGTTTTGGTTGTTTTTTGTAATTCTTTTCCACCACAGTGATCTTTATTAAACTCTTTCGTCTCGTAATCTGTAGTATCCAATAATTTTAAATGTATTTTATTTTCTTCGCTGCTGGAAGTTTCGTGTTTTTTTTTTTTTTTTTTTTTTTTTTTTCTTGCGTTTATTTTAAACATTTTCCCGATTTTAAGTTTTTATTATTATTATTATTATCATTATTATTATTTATTTATTTATCAAATTTATCTGTTTTTGGAAGAAAAGTTTTGCAACGTTTTTCAATATTTTCTGGTCATGTAAAAACTCATTGCCATTTATTGTACCATAAATACCACTGATACGTTTTCTAACTGTTTTTATCAGGTTTACATCAGTAACTGGCATAATATCGGCTGGTGGTATATCAAGTACTTATGTTACTGGTGGTAAATATTGAGTTTTGGTGGTTTAAAGATGGTTATCTCTCCTCGAATTCATATGGCCATTTCTCCTGAAATTGATGGTCAGATATCCACCCAATTTAAAGTGTCACTCCGACACTGTTTGCTTTTGTTTCAGGCTTAGAAGCAAAGATTGCATTATATATTTACCTTAAATTCCGCATAGTAAAAAAAAAAAAAAAAAAAAAAAAAAAAACATTGTAAAACGTTTAGACACCTAACTCAACAAAAACATTTAATCACTGAATCAAAAAAATATTAAATTTTCTCTTATATAATCGAAAAGAAAAAAGCTGCACATCGCAATGAATGAACTCATTGAAGTATTTCCTACGAACAAAGTTTATGTTGCAATCTAGGATCAATTTTAAGAATTATTTTGACTGGTCATCTATCCTAGTGTTACCTACATTTAACCCCTTTAAAGTAACTGTTTTGAATATGAAGTGATATTTATATTTAACGTACACAAACATCAAACCGTCTCAATTATATATATTAAATCAAAAACTATTTTATTTTCGAGACAAAATTAAGTTAAAATACATTTTAAAACAAAATATACATATAAAAATAATTAAAATCTAGACGTTTTGGAACCCATCTGTGTTCGAAACGTCTAGATTTTAATTATTTTTATATGTATTATTTTGTTTTTAAATGTATTTTAACTTAATTTTGTCTCAAAAATAAAATAGTTTTCGATTTAATATTTATATTATTTATTTATTTATTTATATTCGTAGATCTGTGCGCAATTCATTTAGTACATTAGTGAAAAATTCTTAGTTATAAACTTGTGATATAATACGTATATTTATTACGTAACTGTACAAGTAAGATCTTGGTTCACATTTTATGTATTCCAACTTTCTGTCGGAATTTTATACTACCTGATTTCGCTTTTGGCTATCAGGTAGTATAATGAGTGGTGAATCTTGGTCATTTTGATAAGAAGGTAAATCCTCAAAATCTTAGTAAAAATAAAATGACCACATTTTATTGAAAATTTATTTTTCCGACTGAGTGAAAATAATGCCTGGATTGGTAGTCGAACCACAGATCTTTGACTTACAAGGTCAAGGCTCTACCAATTGAGCTATCCAGGCCGACAACCGGTGGACATTACTCATTCAGACAACCTTTAGGCAGAAACATCTGGTCTATCATGCTCAACAGAAATGAGCTGCAGGTAAAGGAAAACACCATTAAACAATGGGAGAAAGAAATACAATATATTAAAATCATACAATCAACTGATTGGGAAGGAAATCATATTTTTATTGAAAATTTATTTTTCCGACTGAGTGAAAATAATGCCTGGACCGGGAGTCGAACCCCAGATCTTTGACCCCCATTGTTTAATGATGTTTTCCTTTACCTGCGGCTTATTTCTGTTGAGCTATCTACATGATAGACGAGATGTTTCTGCCTAAAGGTTGTCTGAGTGAGTAATGTCCACCGGTTGTCGGCCTGGATAGCTCAATTGTCTTGACCTTGTAAGTCAAAGATCTGGGGTTCGACTCCCGGTCCAGGCATTATTTTCACTCTGTCGGAAAAATAAATTTTCAATAAAAATATGATTTTCTTCTCAATCAGTTGATTGTGTGATTTTAATATATTGACCACATTTTAGATATTATTTATTTATTTTATTTATTTATTATTATTATTTTATCACAAAGGGTAAATATATTATTCCGTGTGATACTATTGTCTGGTGGCAAAATGATGAAAAAATATATATAGTTTTTTTTTTTTTTTTTGTTCAAAAGAACTTCAAAGTTTTCATTCTGCTTTTTTTTCATATCTAGTAGACAAATTATTGATCTTATTTTATTGGTTATCACCATTTTTTGACATTTAATTTTTTCAGCAAAATTAAATTTTGTTTCAGATCTTTAGTAAAGCCATTCAAATTTGAAACTTGTAGCAAAATTCTTTCAGTTTTAGTTTTTGTTTTCTAATGAAAATCCTTGAATTAAGAAAGCAAGATACTTATATATATATATATATATATATATATATATAGTCGAACCTCGTTAACGTGAATCTCAAGAGGATACAGTTCATGTTAAAAGTAATTCACGTTAAGTGTGTTCACGTTAACGAGGTTCGACTGCATATATATATATATATATATACAGAGAGAGAGAGAGAGAGAGAGAGAGAGTATAAACACATAATAAATTAAAGCGTTCAAAAAAGATTCACTGATTCGAGATTATTTTTTTTTTCGTATAATATCTAGAGGATATTTATCATACCGAGAGTTATTTTCTTCAAACGTGGAGCTTAGATACTTTAACGTGGAGCTTTTGATAATTTTTCAATTTTCTCATATATCTAAATCTATAACTAGCCACTTTGTGTGTCATTTTATGTGATTTATCCGTAAATAATTATAAACAGTAATAGATGATCCAGAATTTAAACTGTAAACTTAAAATTAAATTGTAAACATAGATTAAAATCTATTCTTTTAAATTATCAGTAGGACCTTTTTTTTTTCTCCAAATCATGGGTAAATTTCTTTTTTCAATGCATTATTGCAATTATGACATCATTTGTTCTTCTAAATCATCCTTCTTTCACTACTTTATCCATTCCCCCAAATGAAGAATAAAAATATCAATTTCTTTATGCCAATAAATTATTTTAATAATTCCTCCAAACCAAGCATAAAAAATTTATTTTCTTTTTTTCAAAAAAAAAAAAAAAAAAAAAAAAAAAACAATGCCACCAATTTCGAGTGTTAGTTTTGGGAAACACGGGTTTTTATTATTAAGAAAAAACGTAGTCTTTTATTTTTTAATAATATACCTATTAGGTAAAGTGTCTAGTGTTACTATCTAGTGTTACTAGTGCATTGGTGCAAATGGATTTATTTTGGGACATTTTCAATTGTAGTTATGATCGGTTTAGAGGGCCAAATAAAAGTATTCAGAAATATTAAGAGATATGAATGAAAATTATTCGAAATGTACTTTCAGCTGTATTATGCGTTTTTAACATTTTCCAACAATGAATTTTGTTTAAATGTATATATATATATATATATTAGTATATGAACAATTCTAAACAGTTTGACGATTCATTTATGCTGCTGCAAACTTGGGCTAAAAAATTATCAGTAAAATTGTAACTGGTGTCAAGCATACTATGGCATATTATTCGTACATTAAACCTTATTGTTTTCAAGTGTTTTTTTTTTTTTTTTTTTTTTTTTTTTTGACACTCTTCGTAAGATTTTGGAAAATCTTCTTTATCTATTACTTTGAAAAATTACAGACACATTTATACAAAAGATGTCTGCAAAATGAATTTACATATAATAAAACTAACTTTATTTGGTTAATTCTTTTAATAAAAATATTTGAATTTTCTTAAATAATTTTTTTTTTTAAATACACGTATTTAAAAAGAAATAAAATTTTAATATTTACCTCAAGATACTACGTTATGATTATTGACATATAGTCCAAAAATAAATAAATAATCCAAATTCGATTTTATTGCGATTTTACTTATTTAAACTTGGGCCTGAATGATGAAGTAAGAAGTGTACCAATTCTCATATCGCTACTTTCAGTCCAGACAAAGACAGAACTATTTAACTATTTAACCCTTTATCTACTGCATTATGGAACAGGCAAAAAATGGATTTCAAATATATTTTTTTTATTAGTACTTAGTATCTTTTAAAGATACATGCATTAAAAACTTTGCATGTCACCTTATCATAGTATAAGATGGGCCTAAATAAAAAGGAGACGAAAGTTATAAGTGAAGAAATTTTAATAACAATATTAAAATTGCAGTTCATGTGGAATAGTACAACTATAAATAATTGCCATTGGCATTGATACACTGATTCCAGCGCGTAGGAAGGGAATGGATGACTCAACAGATGGGTCAGGCAAACATCCATTCTCTCCATCTTATGATCCTCTGACAGACGCTTGGGTACCCTTTGTGCGCAAATTTTGCCATAACCAAGCTTTTTGTGGATTATGTGACGCACAGTTCCTTTGCTTATCGCCAGTTCAACAGCAATTTCACGTGTCAACGTCAACGATGTGCTTCGGAGTACCTGCATTTGGTCGCAACCAATGCTTACCTCCAACGAAAAATGCGAAAAACATAAAAATAATTTTCCATAAAATAATTAAAAGCCAAAAGGGTGAATTTAGAATTTTGATCTCTGAATAAATCTCCGCGTGAGCAGAGACCAATCAGAGTGAAGCACCAGGAGTTACAAAAAATAAATAAATAAATAAATAAATAAATAAATAAAATAAAATAAAATAAAATAAATAATAAAATAAATAATAAATAAATAACTCCTTGAGAAAACCTAAGTGTAACAGTGAAACTGTTACGTGCGTTGACGAGACGGTCTGGACGGCGAAAAGGAATTAAGAGTTGAGCAGGGCGTCCCAAGGGGCACAGGAAACCGCTAATAATAATCAGAGTCCCGCAATTAATAAAAAAAAGGGGGGGGGCATACAATTTTTTTTTCCCTATCATAATTAAAATTCAGGAGGATTAAAGTGAAGTGCATGCATGAATCCTACGAAAGTCTCAGTGTCCAGCCAGAAACTAAGTTCTGAGCTGGATCTGCGGACCTCTCAGAGACACACATAGCATTCACAATCCTCACGTGGGGTGATCTGGCGATTCCGCCGTACGAGCTCATCCACAATCAATCTCTTTGTGCCACTTTGTGCTGATCTGGATAAATCCATCATGCAACGAACTGCAGAAATGACTCTCTGTAGATGTTGATGCGAAGCCGTTAACTACGTATGTGCATCTCTCAATACCACCATGCCTTCTGTCGGCAAACACATTAAATCACTGGGATTTGATATAACGCCGTTATAGCTAAGGTCTCCTTTTTATTTGGGCACACCTTATAATTAAGGAGGATTTCGTGTAATGACACTTTAATGTACCATAGGTACATAGAGGTTGAACAAGATATTTAAAGCTAAAAAAAGTGTAAAAATGTATTTACTCTTTATGTTTCTTACATTTTTTTTTTTTCAAATATTGATGGAATATTCGCGAAATAATATAGGAATTAATTATAACACTGTGAAGATCAGGAAAAATGCCAAGAAAGAATAGCGCGAACACTTTATAAAATCATTTCTATGGCAAAAACGGACTACATGTAGCGTCTAGTGCGCTGTAAGAGATTAAAGTGAGAGATATATATCCTATATTTATAATTATATTCGATACTTCTTTCATAAATTCAATTGTATATGGTTTTTAAACTAATGGTACTTTAAATAACACCGGAAAGTAAAGGGTTAAGTATTTTAATTTAGAAACTACATATTGAAAAACTGCATTATTTTATAAAGAAAAAATATTGGGTATTATGCCATCACACGTCTTTTATTTTTTTCATCTGAATACAGAAAATTTATGTGGACAATTTTGCTCTTTTAAACTCGAATAAATTAACCTCAATAAATGAAAATAAATTTTTTATGGGTTTTACACTAAAGATTTTTTATCAGATACCAATGATTCATTGCTATGCAACGTAGGTTGGATTACTTTCAACTTCAACAATTTACTAATGGTTCGTGTTTCAACAAAAGAAAAAAATAAATAAATCCCAAGTATCTGCTTAGTAATTCTTCTGACGAAATGAGAAAAACAATCCAATCTAATAAGAACAAAGAATAGCATTCGGAACTCTTTAATTGATAGCTTATTTCTTTGACTCGTCGAAATTGTTTTCTACACAATTGGATAATGTTTATTTATTTATTTTAAGTTTGTTTCTCAAGTAATTTTTAATCATACAGAATCTGTTATTAAAGCTTTAAAATAACATACTTAAAGTTACAAAGTTATTACACCAAAATAAAATACAATTCATTTACTGTCGTCTCTTTATTGTTAATTATGCTATCATGAGTGCAGAATAACAAGGATTGGGATTGGAGTATTTATTAATGAATTACCTAGTACACATTACACCCGGTCTATGATTGAGTATTTAGCTCTAACATAAGTTCAAGGTAAAAAAAAAAAAAGAAAAAAGCTGCAGATGCAAAATTTGCAGAAATACTGTTAAAATGGTCTAAAATGGCCTAAAATTACAAGTTTTAACAAAAAATTAAATTTAAAAATTAATCTGCTCGACGCCCCCTCATGCCAGTATATTTTTTATACTAGACACAACATAACGAAATTGATATATTTTTTAACTGATATAATTTAAGGTAAACAAAACCATTTTTCTTAGAAAATAAGGCATGATTAGCGTAACTGATTAGTTTACATGGTCCCATAAAATTGTTTTAATTCATTATGAGGTATAAGTGAAATTGCACAATCTAATTTTCCAGTATAGCGAGGATTTTTTAATATATCACACTGTGCGTATGCAAAATTTAGATGATGCACAGGAGCACAGGGCTACACAAAAGCAACCTTTATAATGCTTTCTCTTTAGAAATAAACTATAAAATGTTTTTTTGAGATTCTTTACTGTAAACTTAAAACAAAATGTATTTTTGTAGACATCCTGTTTTCACACAAAATATTACAAAGGCAATCACTACGGGAGAGATACAGAAAAGTAACCCATTATAGTGTATCCATATATTTTTTAAATAAATAAAAAGATGTAAAAATAAGTTTGTTGGGTATTCCTCCTTTGTAAATAGAAAATAAGACTTCTTCACACACCATAAATTTTAAGCCAAGTCTTGCTTTTGCCTCCAAGGCAGTAGCACGTGTTTTTTTGCACCTGATGAAGGAAGGCTACGTTCTTTCGAAACCGGTTGTGCTGGCTTAAAATTTATGGTGTGTGAAGTAGTCTTATTTTCTATTTATCGTTTGTACACCAGTTCTGCATTCCTCCTTTGTATTTAAAAACAAATGTGTTTTAAGCTGTCATCATGGAATTAAATAAATTGAAGTTTAAACAATTCAATGGCTACACACAGTTGGAAAATGTTTACAATTTATGCGAATCACATGATTTTTTTGTTCTTGTTTACTTTATAGTGAATGCATATAGAAATGTTGCATAACAAAAATTTTAGCTCTTGCAGTTTTAATTTTTTGTAAAGTTTTATTTTAATTCTTTTTACTTTTATTGTGCATGTAAATATATTTCCTTTTACGTCAATAAATAGAAATTTTTGTAAATGAACGTGTAAAGTTTTTCTTCTTCTTTTTTTAGCATTAGCTTTATACATTAAATATTAAGAAGTTTGAAACCATTACGAGGGTTTTAGTTAATATCTTTTTATATAATTGGAATAATTTAATTTAAGTGACAATTCGGATTTTTTCTGATTCTTTCCCATGTTTTGGTATAACTACTGAGAATAACACACCAATATGCCCGATTCAATTACAAGGACATGAATAGTAGTAGTAATATCAATAATAACTATATTATTCAAATTTAGATGGCGCCATGAACCTCTATATTATGAAGCTTGTAACTTTCGTTCTATTAATCAAATCTAGCATTTCAGTAGTTTTAAACCGTCCCCGCGGAATACGCAGATCATTTTGCAAAAAAATCGTGACTAAATCGGTCCAGTAGTTTTTGAGTCTATAGGGAACACACGTACTAACATTGCGTTATACATATATATTGTCAGGCCTATAATGTTATATATAAACTGACTTGCGGAATATGTCAAATGCAATATATTGGTGAAACGTCTACTCCATTACATATCAGAATTAATCAACATCGATCAGATTCAAAAAAAAAAAAAAAAAAAAAAAAAAAAAAAATTCTAAATCTACTCATGAGCTACAACATTTTAATCAACACGATTTCTGTTCTTGTACCATTGAAATTATAAAGATTCAAAAAAATAAAAGTGAACGGCTATTCTTTGAATCCCATTATATGAAATTTTATAATACTATTTATCCTTATGGTCTGAATCATGAGTATTTCAATAAAGTTGTAAAGGTTTATTCCAATGTTAATCTCCTCCATGAATATTCCCCTATTTACGCTGAACTTAATCATAATGTCAACCAGAAAACTACTCGATTCAAACGCGGTAAAAAATCTTCTGTTTATGCAATATCAAAAAATTCTATTAATAAAAAAAATCCTAGAATTGTAGTCAAATTATCTTAATAATTATGATTGGCTCTCTGTCAGAAAGTTTATATTTGCTATCAAAAAAAGGTTTTTAACTAACTATCTAAATGAATTTAAAAACCAAAATTATAATCAACACTTTTCTGATATATTTTCTGATATAATTGTAAAGCAATTCAATCTCAAAATTTCTAAAAAAAACCTCAAAAAATACAATCTAATTCCCAGATAATTATCATTTTTTCAAATCAAATAATTAATAAAATCAATATCACATCAATTATTAATGATAAATCTTGCATGTTTCCCATCAATGATTTACATATTTCTCGCACATTTAAATATCCTACTACTCTTGGTCGATTGATATTCAACTATAATTCAGTGTCAAAGTCTAACATTTCTGCTGATGTATCTTGTAATTGTGAAAATTCTTCCTATGAAAAAATATGTTGACAGGGACTATGGACATATTTTTACTGGAGATCTTGAATTTTTTAATAACTGTAATTTTAAAAAACTTATGTATTATGACACAAAATTTAGACTTCCATCAAAAACTAATACTTCACAGATTTTACAGCAATTAACTTTTGATATTGATTTGTTTTTCTATAAAATATCCATTTCATATAATAAACCTATTGAATTTTTTAACCAATGGAAATTTTTAGTGATTTCGAAAATTAAAACTGAATTAATTAAATATAGATCAAATTTAACTTATTACAGTAAATCCGATCTATTTAAATCTATTAATGAACTCCAGCATAACTATGTAATTACTTATGTTGATAAATCTCCAAATAATTATGCCATAATATGTAAGAAATATTATCTATTTCTTCTTGGTAAAACAATATCTTCGAGTGCTAACTTTCATCCCACCTGTAATGACATTAAAATTAATAATAGAAAAATTCATAGCTTTTAAAAATTATTAAAGATTCCATTTAATAATTTCAACTATCTTATTGTTCTTATTCCTAAATTATTCCTTATCTATTGTTCTTATACCTAAATTTCATAAAAATCCTATTAAATTTAGAACTGTCACTATTGGTTGTAATACATACAAAAATAATGCTAATAAAATCCTCTTAGAAATTCTTAAACAAATTTATAACTTAATTCGTAAATCCAACAATTTCTACTGTCTTAAAAATAGCTATCAACTCAAAGATAAAGTCCAAACTCTGAACAATGTTACTGATATTATTACATATGATTTTGCTGACTTGTTTAATAATATTAATCTTAATGATCTTCATCAAATCATTTACAACCTTTATGTGCGTTTTAAAAGTGAACTTTCTCTTCCTAAATACTTTTGTGTAGCTTCATTTAAGACCCTCTTAAATTTTATCATTTAAAATAATTACATTCTACATAATAACACTATTTATATCCAAATGGTCGGTATCCCACAAGGTGGATGTAGTTCGAGTTTGTTAGCTGACTTATATCTTTACCATTATGAACAAAGTTTGTGTAATGATAATGTCATTTTCTACAGATACATTGATGACATTATAATTTTTTATGTTAATAATTATACTCCATCTTCATTAAAATTTAAATATCCCTCTCACCTTACATTAACTCATAATTTTATTAACAATAATTGTATTAGTTTTTTAGATTTAAAAATTAAACTTAATGGAGGTAAAATCTCTACTGATCTCTATGATAAACGAAAATATTTTTGTTTTAAAGTAAATTTATTTACACATTTTAATTCTTGTCTTCATTTATCTGTGTATAGAAATATCATTATTCTTAATCACCTATTCCGCATACATAGACTTTGTTCATCTTAGTACAAAAACAAAAATATTAACCATTTAATTAAAACTGCTACTGGTATGGGTTATCCCAAGCGATTTATCTATTCTATTAGCTATCAATGAATGTCACTATCTACAACAACAACAACAACAACAACAAACATGTATAATGTTTATTTAAAAAAAATTATATATATATATATTAAAAATAAAATAAAAAATGTGGAGGTTGGGAGGGAAGATGTTTGATTAGGGAGGAAGGGTGTTGTTGTATGGTTGGATGGTTGGGAGGGATGATGAATATAATTTATAAAAAAAAAAAAAAAAAGACGGATAGTATTATTGCAATTGCAGGATACATATTCTTTTTCTGGTTGATATTATGAAAGATTCAATTTTTCCTACTTAAATTTGTTTAATTATTCACACTTCAGATTTCATTAAATGAATAATCAAATTTGGTGGTTTCTTTAAAAAAAAAATTAAAATCTAAAAATTAAAATAAATAAATAAATAAATAAATAAATAAATAAAATAAAATAAAATAAAATAATTAATTAATTCACAAATAATCACAATGTCTTAATCATGACATGTTGGCATTTGGATGAGTTTGCTAAAGACTCAAAATTTAACTCAACTAAGTAAAAATTCTAAGTTAAGCTGTACAATTTAAGTATTTACCTAAAAGTAAATCTCTTTATTCACGCGAGATGGCGCTTGCTCACGCTACGTTGAAAGTTAAAAATAAACGGATCTTTGAAAAGGTTAACGTTAAAATTAAAAAATCACCTTTTTTAAAATTGTTAAAAGCTTTTAAAGAAAAATAACTAAAAAATAATGCAATCTATTAAAGTATTGCAGTAGCACCTCAATCGATTAATTGTTTCTAACTTTTAATCTTTTCTTTTTACTAAAGTTCGTTGGGCAACCTGTTTAATTATACTATTTCCGTAAGTAACGTTTAACATGTGGATTGCTTAAATTACTTATTCCTTGTTTAAATCTTGGTTTGTGTTATTGATTAATTTAAATTCCTTTTTTAATTTAATTCAATTTTCTTTTTTTTTATTTTCTGTTTTGTTGCAAAATAGAGACTGGAGCTGTATATTGCTGGAATTAGCTAAACAGTTTTATGAAATCTTGCATGTGCTGATAGAAATGCAAGTTTCCTGATGAGTACATTTCTATTTTTCAGCATTTAAAATTCCAATTTTCAATTCATGAATTCAATTTTTTTCCCCCATTGAACGGAACTCTTTGGTAATTTTATCCTTTCTCTTTTCTCTCAAATGTCGACTGTTACTAATAAATGAAAGTTTTTGCAAATTCTCTCATCGTTAGGCTTATGTGTTATTATGTTAGTGTCATTTCTCTTCTGAGTAAGTACTTTTATTTGTTTTTACTAATCATTGGTACTCAAATTAAATTAATACTGTGATTAATTTTAATCGAAATAAATCTCAATTAAAATTTATTTTATGTTGGTATCTTCATCTATCTTTTGTATGCTGAGTGTTACAACTGTACAAAACAATTCAAATTATATATATATATACATATATATATATATATATATGTACTTAAACTATTTATAAACTTTAGTTTATGAAATTGTATTTGAAATAAATGTTAAAACAACATATTTAGACACAAAACTTTTAATTTAAAAAAGTTTTTTTTTTTTTTTTTTTTTTGAAGCAAACAGCTTGTGACTAAGGAAATGAGCTTGGAACTGGACATGCTTCTTTGATTTATACATAACTGCTGGTTAAAACAGTATTTCGATTTTTTTTTTTAAATTCATAAAATATTTATTATGGTCATTTGAAAACCATATCAATTACAGGAAATGGTAGATACCTACCCTCCCGCTCCTCAGTGCCTTTTCTAGTCAATTTTGTCCTTTTATTCCTTCCGGTGTTAACCTTTTTTTAACACTTTCCAACAAGGTTGAAAAGTGTTTATGACTTCGGTTTGTCTGTCTGTCTGTCTGTCTGTCTGTCCGTCTGTCTGTCTGTCTGTCCGTCTGTCCCTCCGTCTGTCTGTCTGTCTGTCTGTCTGTCTGTCCGCGCTCTAACTCCCGTAAATATTTATGGAAGTTCTTGAAACTGATATATGTTATTGAAGTTCACTATCGGACGGTCCCTATTGAAAATGGAGTTTATACCTCTACTGGTTTGTGTACAGGGACACCCGAAAATATTTCAAAGCATTGTGTTCTATGAGAGGTATTTCTATAAACCGTATTTTCATGCCTTTACTCTAGACATATCTTAGTGAAATTGAAATATGTTTTTCAAGTTCACTATCGGACGCTCCCTATTAAAAATGGAGTTTGTACCTCTACTGGTTTGTGTACAGGGACACCCGAAAGTATTTCAAAGCATTGTGTTCTATGAGAGGTATTTCTATAAACCATATTTTCATACCTTTACTCTAGACATATCTTAATGAAATTGAAATATGTTATTCAAGTTCACTATTGCACGTTCCCTATTAAAAATGGAGTTTGTACCGCTACTGGTTTGTGTACAGGGATACCCGAAAGTATTTCAAAGCATTGTGTTCTATGAGAGGTATTTTTATAAATCATATTTTAATACCTTCACTGTAGACATATATTAATGAAATTGAAATATGTTATTCAAGTTCACTATTGGATGTTTCCTGTATAAAATGGACGGAACACCACCATCGGGTTATACACAGGGACACTCAAAAGTATTCTAAAGCATTGCGTTCTATGAGAGATATTTCTATAAATCAAATTTTAATAACTTTAGTTTCCACAAATTTTAAGGAATTGAAATATGTTATTTATATGCACAAAAGAATGCTTTGCATACAATATAGCATGTTTAGCATTAAATTTACAGGGTGGCACAAAAATATCCAGATAAATTAAGAGCTATTAATAAAAAAAAAATTGCTAGATATGTACTTTCGTTTACGTTAAGCGTTTTTAACACTTTCTAATATTTTTAACACTTTCCAACGAGGTTGAAAAGTATTTATCACTTCGGTTTGTCTGTCTGTCTGTCAGTCTGTCTGTCCATCTGCCTGTCCGCGCTCTAACTCCCGTAAACATTTATGGAATTTCTTGAAACTGATATATGTTATTTAAGTTCACTATCGGACGTTCTCTATTGAAAATGGAGTTTATGCCTCTACTAGTTTATGTACAGGAACAACCGAAAGTATTTCAAAGCATTGTGTTCTATGAGAGGTATTTCTATAAACCATATTTTCATACCTTTAGTGTAGACATATCTGAATGAAATTGAAATATGTTATTTAAGTTCACTATTGGATGTTTTCTGTTTAAAATGGAGGAATTACCACCATCGGTTTATATACAGGGATACTCAAAATTATTCCAAAGCATTGCGTTCTATGAGAGATATTTCTGTAAATCAAATTTTAATAACTTTGCTTTCCACGAAGTTTTTGGAAATTGAAATATGTTATTTATATGCACAAAAGAATGCTTTGCACAGAATATAGCATGATTAGCATCAGATTTACAGGGTGGCACAAAAATATCCAGTTACATTAAGAGCTATTAATAAACAATTGCTATTATTGTACTTTCGTTTACGTTAAGCGTCTTTAACACTTTCTAACATTTTTTAAGTGTGAATATGATTTCAGTTTTGTGTATCTGCCTGTCCGTCTGTCTGTCTGCCTGTCTGTCTGTCCGAGCTCTAACTCCTGTAAATATTTATAGAATTTCTTGAAACTGATATATGTTATTCAAGTTTACGATCTGATGTTCCCTATTGAAAATGGAGTTTGTACCTTTACTGGTTTGTGTACAAGTACACCCGAAAGTATTTCAAAGCATTATGTCCCCTATTGGATGTTTCCTGTATAAAATGGAGGAAATACCACTACTGATTTATGTACAGGGACACTTAAAATTATTCCAAAGCATTGCGTTCTATGAGAGTTATTTCTATAAATCAAATTTTATTATCTTTACTTTATACGAAGTTTTAGGAAATTGAAATATGTCATTTATATGCACAAAAGAATGCTTTGCATAGAATATAGCATGGTTATCATTAGATTTACAGGGTGACACAAAAATATTCAGTTATATTAAGAGCTATTAATAAAAAATTGCTAGAATTGTACTCTCGTTTACTTTACGCGTTTTTGAAACTTTCTATCATTTTTTTAGTGTGAATATAATTTCACTCTCTGTATCTGTCTGACTGTTCTTCTTTCCGTCTGTCTGTCTCTCTGTCTGTTTTACTGCGCTCTAATTCCCGTAAATATTCATGGAATTTCTTTAAACCGATATATTTTATTCAAGTTGACTATCGGATGTTCCCTATTGAAAATGGAGTGAATACCTATTCTGGTTTGTGTACAGGGGCACCCAAATGTATTCGAAAGCATTGTGTTCTATGGGAGGAGTTTCTATAAACCATATTTTAATACCTTTAATGTATAGAAACTTCAATGAAATTTTAACATGTTATTCAATTCCCTATCGGATGTTTCCTATGTAAAGTAGAGTACATTTCTAACTGGTTTGTGTACAGGGGCACTTGAAAGTATTCCAAAGCATTGTGTTGTATGAGAGTTATTTTTATAAACCAAATTTTAATAATTTTATTCTCCACAAAGCTCAATGCAATTGTAATATATTATTCGTATGCACAAAAGAGTGCCTTCTATGTAATATAGTATAGTTAGCATTAGATTTACAGGGCCACACAAAAATAATCAGTTACATTAAGAGCTATAAATAAAAATTTGCTGGAATTGCACTTTTGTTTACATGAGCGTTTTAAAACTTTCTTATAATTTTAGTGGGAATATGATTTCAATTTGTGCATCTGTCTGTCCGATTGTTTACCTTTCTATCTGTTTGTCTCCGGCTCCTATCATCCGTGAATATTTTGAGAATATTTAAAAAAATGATACACCCAAGTTCCCTATGGAATGTTCCCTATTTAAAATGCCATTAATTGGTCCCGCACGATTAGTTTGTTTACAGGGACAACAACAACAACAATAAAAAAAAAAAACAATGTATTACGTTTTGGTACAGAATTTTTTAAAAGTTATATTTAAAAATCTTTCTGCTATAAAAATCATAGAAACATTAACATGCATTATTAATATTCTAAAATGATGTTGTGCATAGAACATGATATGATTAACTTTCAGATTTACAGGGCTACACAAAAAAATTCAGAGAGATTAAAAGCTGTAATTATAATCTGACGGCTGCGTTTACTTTTGCGTTAATCCTTTTTAACACTTTCCAAATTGCTTAAGAGCAATTTTAAAATCAATTAGTCTATCTGCATGTTTTTCAGTTGTTCTGTCTGTTGTGTGATAAAGTAGGCAAAGAATATTAAAAGTTATTCGATACGATTGCTTTCAGTTGGAAAGTGTTACTAATCAATGCGTACTGCATGATTTTTCTTTCTTGTTTTTTTTTTTTCCACACTTGACATTGAGAGGTTTTTTTTGTTTTCGTCCCATGCTTTTTTCTATGGAATTTTGACTCTTTTTCCCCGTGTTTCTATGGGTTTTTAGCTGTTTTTCCTCGTTTTCTACATTCTAAAGGGCGGTGGTAGTGGTGTATGTGAAATAAATAAAGCATTTTATGTATCTTAAAATAAAACGCTGTTCAATTTTTTACCCATTAGAGGTAAGTAGGTAATGTAATTGCAGAAATGTTCAAAATAACGTAGAAATCAAATTAAAAGTATTAAAAATTTCTTTCCGTTATTTTTATTTTATTTTATTTATTTATTTTTTAAACTTACATTTATGCAGTGCCTTTAAACAAGTTTTGTTTTTATTAATACGATTATTATTTTTAAATGCATCAGAAAAACTTAAGGGGTCTAGCGTTAAGACATACCTAGACTTTAAGAATTGTAGGTTTTTAGGAAACTTCTAGACGCTCATACGCGGTGTGAAACAATGTACCATAATATATGTACTTCACTATAATAAAGATTACAAATTGTTACCATAACAATTCCTTAAAAATCTATGAAACTAATACAAAAATATGTTAAACTTTCGCCGGTCCTATTTAATTTCATTCCTCTCGCATCGTAGTGTTGTTAAATTTAGGGGCTTTTTTTTATTCAATATCCACCACTAAATTTTAACTCTGATGGTTGCCTAATCACTTCGAAGTTTATTCGTCCATTATTATATCAAATATCATTATTAAAATCTATTGGTGAGAGTTGAACAAAAGAGTCCCTAAATTTGGCAAAACTGTTTAGAGCGTTTTAGAGCTTTAGGTCCGGCACAGGTTTGAGCCTCGAAAATTTGCTCTTAACAAATGAAAACAATACTAAATGGCGCATTTCAAACATTTTAGTGTTTTAATTTTTCATTGTAAAATAGTCCAGATTTTATCGAGACACTCAAAAAACTCTTTTTATGGAAAAAGAAAACAAAAAAAATACAACATAAAGAATTCAATAAGTAAATAAAGTTTGTTTGCTTCTATATTTTTTCAGACTCAGACAAATGACAGTAATGTTCTTAACTTTTATTATTCAACAAATGTTAAATGACAACTTTTATATTTAAATAATTTGGATTATCTTTTACATGACAAAATAATGAATACTTTTCATTATAAAATAAATATACCAATAATTTTTCTAGTAATTTACAAATTTCATCTTATCAGGCGTTATTTCGCACCATAACATTTAATTCTTTAGATTTTATTAGAATTATTATTATTTTGGTATTTCAATCTAATAATGTTATTTTATTATATTAATAATTAGTTTAAATTAAAGAACAAATGATTTTTTGTGGTTTAAATGTAAGATGAGAAAACAAAAAGTAATAATAAAAGAGATATTGGCAGCTATGTAATAAGTTAATGGCAAAGTATATCAAATTAGCATTTCATTCAATAATATAGATTCATTTTTATTTTTACTTTTTACTTTTTACTTTTTGTTTTCTCCTTTCGAACTTTTGCAGTATTATGTTTATTCACGTGCATAAGAAAGGAGGGAAGCTTAAGCCTTCATTCGCATTGGATATTCCGAAATTTACTTTAAAAGTCAAACGAAAGAAGTATTATTTAAAAAATGTTTCATTTATTAATGAATTTTTGTAATTAAAACTAATACTCTGTTAACATTAATTAATTACCATTTTAATTATTAATTAAAAATAAATAAATTTTAATCATTTTTAAATATATATATATGTTTCAGATTTTCTTCTCACATAATCTTTGAATTGCTGTGCCCCTGATTTATCATAAACAATTTTTTTTTTAAATGTTTCATTTATTAATGAATTTTTGTAATTAAAACTAATACTCTGTTAACATTAATTAATTACCATTTTAATTATTAATTAAAAATAAATAAATTTTAATCATTTTTAAATATATATATATGTTTCAGATTTTCTTCTCACATAATCTTTGAATTGCTGTGCCCCTGATTTATCATAAACAATTTTTTTTTTAAATGTTTCATTTATTAATGAATTTTTGTAATTAAAACTAATACTCTGTTAACATTAATTAATTACCATTTTAATTATTAATTTAAAAAAATAAATTTTAATCATTTTTAAATATATATATATATGTTTGAGATTTTCTTCTCACATAATCTTTGAATTGCTGTGCCCCTGATTTATCATAAACAATTTTTTTAATTGATAAAAAATTACTAAACAAATACTTTTATAAATGTTTCTCGGAGGGAAAAAAATATATATATTTATAAAAATCAAATTTGTTAATAATAATGTTGTGGAGAAATTTATCTGCTTTCCCTCGACCTTTTCTATTCACAAATATTTTTGGACAGAAGACAGAGACACAAAGCGAAAGCGAAGAGAGAATATTATTCGAATCCTCCCATCTCTTGATCCTCCAATTGAACGCATGCGCTTCTATCAATGACGTCACCGGACCCTCAGGTGAGATTCGCGAACCTCTTTCACATCGGCACTTGATGTTAGGTAGTGCTAAATAGAGAATCTCCCAATAACCATATCAACTACTGCGATCTTAGGCAACTGTTGTTAAAAGACGGATAGCGCTTCTGTTGCCAAACACGCAGTGTTAATATCAATTGAAAAAAAAAATTCTCACAATCAGTTATGTTTTCGATGCAATAGCATGCTGAAGCTTTCGTTCGCAGAACATTCAGTTGCTTTTCAGAGAAGGATAGAGATAGTCTATCATGTGTTTGATGTATCAGCAGATGCAATATATTTTCAACGTAGATGTATATGCCTTTGCAGTGCAAAATCAAAATATAGTTAGATTGTTTTACGGCACATAAAAAATATTTTTTAAAATACTGTTTAACTTTGCAACAAAGTCCTAGCTTATTTTGAATGATTCTTATTAAATATATATATCATTTGAAACTTAATTTAACGACAATTAACACCAAGAAAACTAATTCCGTTTAAAAACACATTTCAAATAGCATAAATAACAGTGATAAACATCAGTCTGTGATACAGCTATGCAGTGTTTGGAATTATCTATTTTTGGAATAATTATCTTGGTATACAAAAAAATTCTAGGATAAATTTTTAATGCATCAGGATTTACAAAGAAACAAGCTGTAGAGACAGACTGCATTTAAATATAGATTGGAGTTTTGTATCTGTCATAAGAAATAAGGAAAAAAAGAGCACAAATAGGTAAAATTTGTAAAATATAATAAAGGCACCTTTTATCACACTCCCGCACGTTTCCTAGCATTTTGCTCTTCTCAACCCACACTTTTAAAATGCATTTTGCATTTCATTAATAGACAATTTCACTTTTTCGCACTTTCACCCTTCTTTGCTTTTTTTTTTTTTTTTTTAACTGCATGGCATTTCATTCTTTTTTTTTTTATTATTATGAATTGTTATACATTTTAATGAAATTAAAACTGAGTAAGTATTGTATCAAACCTCCCTCTAATATTCTACTTTTCTCCATCTCAACTTTTTCTCTTTAGATTTTCAGCTTATTTTCTCTTTAAAAATAATTTTATTAATATTTTTACAATGATGCAAGTGTCAAATCTTGAATTATCGCATCAGATGTTTATAAATGATGTTTTTTCTGGAAAAATGAACGGTGCATTTATTTAATTATCTCGGGAAAATTTTGCGCTCAAACTAATTTTTCAACAAATTTCTATATAAAAAATTGAAGAGCAATTATTTTAATCCCATCTAATTAAATTTAGTTATTTCAGACTCGAATACTACTTAAAAAATGAATTTAATCTTAATTTTTCTCATAATTAAATCTGTAAACAACACATTTATTTCTCTTTAAAATATTTTAATTAGTAATTTTACAAGTCTTGAATTATTGCATGAGATGCATCTAATAATTTTTTTTTCCATGAATGTAAATAGTGCATACATAAATAATATCTCGGTGAATTCTGGCGTCTAAATGTACTTCTTAATATATGCATTGCTAACTGTACTATTTAAACTTTTCTTTAATTTTTATACAAAAAATTAGCAAGCATTTATTTGAATTCCAATTACTTGAATTTAATTATTTCAAGCGTGAATTCTACTTAAAAAACGAACCTAATCTTCATTTCTTTCATAATCAAATCTGTAAATTATAAACTTATTTATCTTTAAAAGTATTTTTATTAGTATTTTTTAAATAATACAAGCGCCAAGATTTGAATTATCGAAGAAGATGTTTATAATAAACATTTTTCCATTAAAATAAACGGTGCATATATAGACCATTATATTGGTAAAATCTTGAGGCTAAATTTATTTCTCAATACGCGCATTTGTAACTACTATTTAAAATTCTCTTTAATTTTTATTTAAAAAATTGAAAGGCATTTATTTGAATCTTAACTAACTGAATTTAGTTAATTCACACATGAATTCAATTGAAAGAAAAGAAGTTAATCTTCATTCCTTTTATAATCAAATCTTTAAATTTATTTCTCTTTAAAAATATTTTTAAAAGTATTTTTTCAAGAATATATGTGCATAAGATAATTTTAATAAATATTACCCTATAAATAAAAAGTGTGTATATGTATATATATATATATATATACAATTTTCTTAGTGAACTAAACTAGTTTCTTAATACACGCAGTATTAACTACTATTTCAGATTCCCTTCAACTTTTATTTAAATTTTTTATGTAAAATAATAATAATAATAATAAATAAAATAAATCCTAATTATATGAATTTAGTTATTTCAGACTTGAATGATACTTAAAAAGCGAGCTTAATCTTAAATTCTTTTATAATCAAATCTAACTTTAACCTTATTTCTCTTTAAAAGTTATTTTTATTAGTATTTTTACAATAATACCAATGCTAAGTTTTGAATTATTACATGAGATACTTTTAATAAATATTTTTTCATAAAAATAAACGATGCATATATTCACAATTATTTTGGTGAAATATTTCATGACTAATTTGACTAATATGACTAATATGACTAATTTCTCACTATGCATATTAAAAACTACTGTTAAAGCATCTCCTTAATTTTTATTTAAAATTTTTATATACGAAATATTGAGAAGCATTTATTTGAATTCTAAGTAATTGAAATAATTCTACTTGAAAACGAGCTTAATCTACATTTTTTCTTGTCAATGAAAAATTTATTTTTATAATGTTATAGAAACTTCACATTCGGCATAAAATGGTTACATGCGGTTCTATTTCTTTATTCATTTTTTTTTTTATTATTATTATTTGTTCATAATAGCTCGAGAGTTTTCAATAAATGGAAATTAAGACGCGTAATTTTTATATTATTAACGTATTTTTAGACTAATATTTGCATTTATCCCACGTTTAAACTCTGATTAAAATCTGTTTCTCTAGTATGTTACAAAATATCGTTTTTATCATTTCTACATAAATATATATGAGTTATATAAGGAAATTTTTAATAAATTTATAAAACGAATGTTTGAGATCCTTATTTTCCCTAATTTTTAATATTTCCTCAAAATCGATATTTATATTTCCCTCACTTAAATCTCCGATTAAGAAATGTTGATTTAACTTTTCTCTGCAAAATGTCTGAAAAATATATATATTTTTTATTTAATAAATAAGAAGGAATCTTTTTATTGAAATCTATTATAACAGCACTATATTCTTTTAACAAAGGTAAAGAAATATTCTATAAGCTGGTAAAATCAATATATTTTTCTTTTTAAATTTATTTTCTTTAATAAATTGTTTTTACAACAATGAATCTATTAATCTCGATACACCTATTTAATGTTCGATGCTTTCTCAAATGACGGTAAAAAGATGACGTAGGCCTTTAATCTCGTAATATGAAAAACCTCTAAAGGTGTGCATCTGCAATTGTAACTTCTGCAATAAACAAACAAATAAATAAATAAATAATAATAATAAAACAACGCCAGAGTTAGCCGACTTTTTTTTTTTTTTTTTTTTTTTTTTTTAAATAGGCATGTTTAAAAAGTAAAATTTATTAATTAAGATATTGCTACTACATATTGCTTTTCCATCACATAATACGATGAGACGTAATTTTATTCTTCTTCTAATAAAGCTGCCTTCTAGATATTTACACTGACTGAAACTTTCTCATGTTGATATATTTTTTTTATATTTCTATAGATACCTCCATTATTTCTGTTATCAATAAAATGTCTGTGACATATAAGTAAATATTTATTATTTTCCTATAAATATATTTAAAAAAATAAATTATCTATTTTTAAAAATCTGTAAAAGTAGTATATTAAAATAGTGTACACTACATTCCAGCAATGTTTTCTTTTCCAAATGAAGTATAAAATAATAATACTCATAAAAAATGTCTTCCTATTTCATTTAGCAATGTGTAAAGGCAACTAATTTAAAATACATTCAAAAATTGCTGTTTTAGATATTAATTATATGCGTCCTAATTGATATAAACTTTTTTGAAACATTTGAACTGTTCAGTAGTGTCATTTCATTTCAAAAGTATACCACGATATCGCGATAAAAAACATTTCATCCTCTCCAAAGATGAAATTATAACGGAAAATGAAACAATCCTAAAGTTTCCATAAGCATCATTACTCGTAGTAAACCAGAGTGAAGTAATGGTACTTAATGATGATGAAAAAAAGGGTAAGCAAATACTATAAATTCGAAGAGGGCGAAGAAATCAATAATTATTTTGAAATGAAATAAAAAACAGGAATTTTTCCATCAACTGAATGCAGCTAGCGGTATTTGATCACTAACGATTTTCATTATCATTCAGTATTGCGATAAATTTTCCTGCATATTTTTTTGCTAATTCTGCTTGCATTCTTTTATCAAATACTCGGTACTTTTCTGTTATCGAGACAAGATTGGGACTATGCAATCAAATCTTCAGTATTTGGTGAAAATTTGAAAGATAAAAAATAATCGATAAACTGTTTACGACGTGGTTAAATTAAGAAAAAAAAAAGTTAATTTTAACTTATAAAAAAGTTATAAAAAAAGCACCACAGAACTGACATTTAAAAATAGTAAGTACAAAACTTTGAATAAATACCATAAAATGCGAGAACTCGCAACAATTGCTTAGGGTCGAAAGAAGGCACACCCATGCCTTTGTTCGCCTGACGAAGGGTCAAATTTTATTTTGATCCGAAACAACTGTTGTGAGTTCTTGCATTTTATGGTATTTATTCAAAGCTTTGTACTTATTAGGTTTAACTTAGTTAAATTTACACGATAAATCACTAATGATTGTTTCAAACGGCTATCAGATAAATAGAATTAAAAAAAAAAAAAAAAAAAAAAAAAAAAAAAACATACATTTTAGCAAGTTCACAACCACAGACATTTTGATTTATACTCATTCGTGTGTATTTAAATTAAAGCATACAGACACATACATTCATTAGAAACTCTTTAAGAATTTAAAAAATACATATATATATATATTAATGCAATCTATACACATGTTAATTTTATTACACTTCATACAGCTTCATTTTATGTTTTTTCAAACGCAGTGTTAATCTTAGCAGCAAAGATCAATTTCTGCAAACATAACAAAATATTTTTGTGGATTTATTCTACAAAATATATGAATTATAATTTTGCCCTTTAACCTAAATGTGCTCAGAATTTTGATTTTATCATGTAATTGTTTTATTCAAATATATTCACCAAAAACATTGTATTTATTAAAAAAATAGAAAACTGCGGATATCTTCTACAAGCTTGTAAAATTGGTGTATTATTTTCCTTAATATATTTTCATCAACAAATTGTTTTTATACGAACATTTATTTTCCAAATGACGCATAATGTAAAATAATAATAATAATGATGATGATGATGATGATGATGATTTTTCACATTAGATGCAATTTTAATCTTACTAATTTTCTAAAGATATTTCAATAAATGCAATTTCAGCACTTCTCTACAAAACAGCAATAGCTGTAAACGAACATTTTCTAACGTAAATATGTTTAGATAATAAAATTTAGGCATTATGATAATGTTCCGACTGCAATTAGTAAAATTTTAATCGCCTGAAAAATTATATAAATACATTAAAATGAAACTTTAATGTCTGGATATTTTGAGCGTTTTAACAGTAATCGTTTTTTAAGCATAAAAATGATATTTTAATAGCTGCTGTTTTCTTAATGAATCTTTTAATGATTTATTTCTTTTAAATGAATTGTTTTTTAATTCATACATTATACTAATAAATGTGGAGAAGTATTTTTAGCATATCGTATGCATAAAACGAAAATTTATATTTTCATAAAGACAAGCTTCATTATATTTTTCATTACTAATATTTCATTAAGTGCATAAAAGCAAAATAAATGGTATTTATTCCAATTCCAAAATTCTAAATCAGATCTAAATACCTTATTATTTAAATTCAATGTGTACCAATATTGCATATATAATATGGCTATATTTTTGCTTAATCAGTAGAATATTTTCCTGGATCATCAAGGTACAGAACTTGGTGTAACGCTTAAACTAGGATAATTAAAGATTTTTAACTAGTTAGGAGACCAAATTACATAACTCGAAATTAGTTTTGAAATTTTTCCATTATAACGGTAATGAGAAAGTAAAAGTACATACATTTCTTTTTCCGTTGCACAGCATATCTTTTAACCGATTTTCAATATTCAGAATCTCATTTTCAGTTCGATTTGATTGAAATTGTAACGAAAACTTGGTTTAAAAACCTTATTTTTGAGACAAGTTTTCGAAATAATATGTGTTTTGATAGTTAACTGAAAACAATTTTAATTCCTTAAACATGAATAAAATTATATTTTTATTTACAAATAAAATTCCGTGTTTATGTGAAAAACTTCAGGTTTTAGAATAGTCATACCAAGTCGGAACTGTGCCTAGTTCTTATGAAAATGACAAAAAATAAATAAATAATAAAAATAGATAAATAAATATTATTGTAATAATAATCATCGAAGTGTTGATATTGAATGATAATGAATAAAACCTTTAAATGCAAACATTTTGAAATGCAAAACACAAATACTTATTTCTGGTCAAAATAACTAAGCAAGTCCTTTCATCCGGCGAGATCTACTTTTGTTCTTCCTTTCGAATCAGGAATAATTTTGGGTCGAAATAATTAAGTACGCTCCTTCAACAGGCGAGAGCTCATTATACGCTGCATGTGTACAGTCGGCAGCAAAAGTGTCCGAGCACTAGTAATAATCCCTGTCTAAAAAGAATACACTTAATACTGCTTTGTTAAATAAATCCTTGTCGAGTCATATTCTTAGTCTGTCTAAGAACATGATTCGACAAGGATTTATTTAAGAAAACAGTTTTAAGTGCACATTTTTTATTCGGAACTATTGGCTAGTGCTTGGATACTTTTACTGCCGACTGTATCTTTGTTTCGACTCATGAATAATTTCGGGTCGAAATAATTAATTACTCTCCTTGATCAGGCGAGAGCTCGTTACACGCTGCATTCGTGTCTTTGTTTCGACTGGAGAATGATCATGCTTCATTATTTCTACTCAAACAATTTGTGTGTGATTTTGAAATTTATGCTGTTTGTTTAAGAATATTTTGTATATCACAGTCAAATTAGTGTTTTGCGATGCCACTTTGAAATATTTTGCTCTGTGAATGTAATAAAAATTTGCGATAACTGTATTGGGAAAGACTTGCGAAACAGATAGCGATAGAGTGAATCATTAGAGATAATGAATTAAAAATTTCACATGATAAATAAGACATTAGGGATCTATTGCAGCAAGATGAGCTGAGATCAGTTTTGGGCATAACTGATTACAAAGTAATTGAATTACAATTAAATTACAATTAAATTACAATTATTTTACTGTTAATCGATTAACAAATAATTGATTACAAGTAAATTGAATTACTTATTCAATAAATTTAATTACTTATTCAATTTATTTGTAATCAATTACTTCTTAATCGATTGACAGTAAAATAACTATAATTTAATTGTGATTCAATTACTTTTTAATCAATTATGCCCAACACTGGCTGAGATACTGGTGCTGAATAATGAAGAAGAAAACCATATATATATATATATATATATATATATATATATATAACTACAAGAATTGTTTCGGGTTAAAATTATTTAATACGATATTTTATCAGACTAAATGTATGATTGTATGACCGAGTGTAGAAATGGAAAACAAATTGTCTTTTATTTTCGTTGAAAAAGTAGCCTTGCTACTTTCATGCTAGACCTTTGCTTTATTTTTGTCTAATGAAGGACCGTCTTTTATTAGTACGACCCGAAGCAATTATTACATAATTGATTTTTTCCAATTTAGATGTATCATTAAAAAAATGATATTCTTCTTCTGGAATAGTTATTACGTCTTTGACCTACGGAGAAAAACTTGTTGAAAAATCGAAGTTATAAAATATTTCTGATTTTTATAATATTTGTAATATTTGTAATTTTCTCTTGATATTTATAATTGCATTTTTCTTTAGTTCATTATTAAAAAATTATTTTCCTGAACATTTATTTCACACATGATTAATTTACAAATACAACATAAATTATGAGAGATTAGACTTCAATAAGTTAATTAACATATCCGATTAAGAATTAAGATAAATAAATAAAGACATATTGCTATATGAACTGAATATGCGACTTTAGAAATGCGTTGTGTCTTTATGTATTACGTTTTATTGTATAATGTATAAAGAAAAAGTCACAATCTCTTTTTTAAGTTACACTTTAAATGCACCATAAAGATTAAATTTTTATTTTTAAAAAAGCCGAAAAATGGAAGAAGCAATATTTTTTCCAGTATAGAATATAGCTCAAAAGGTTTATTTTATTTATTTAGTTGTTTTCATCAAAAAGTGAGTATTTTACATTGGAAAATATGAACACAAGTTTTTAAAACATTGGTTACTACCTATTGAATGTAATATTTCAAACAGTTATTCACATAATAAAAATAGAAATACGATAATTAAAAAAAAAAAAAAAAAAATGGACTCACTTTACTCGACTTTCCGAACTTTAAATAATTATTTCGTATTGAAACATATTTAATCAATTGAATAATTGAGTAAATGGTCGAAAAGAAGAAATATAATAGGGTTGTTTAAATATTTCGCTTTGAGTTAAACTATTTGTACAATATACGTTAAAGTATTCGAATTCTTTTGTGCTTCCCTGTAAAAAAGTGTAAACTTTAAGCGAGCAATTTCCAGTTAGGAAGATTCTGTTGTAAAATTATAAAATGGCTGTCAGTTTTAGTATTTAGTATTATTAGCATTATTTAGTATTTATCTATTATGTAATTTAATGAACTTCACATAAGTAACCTCAATAGGACGTGTAACATGTAAATTCTTTCATACTTCTGTGCAAATGAAGTAATACGATATCATTTTCCATAATGAGCATACATTAGCAATGCAATGTTACACATATCAGTTTTTTAATTTTAAAATAATTTAACATTATTAATACGGACTTCATTTAATTTGAGTATATGGACTGCAATATATAATAATTTTATTATGTGTTAAGAACTAACTTGGGCACTGTTCGTGCCCTGTAAAAATCCTGACATCGGTTAAAAATCCTAACTCGTTCTTGCGTCGTGCTCTCTCTTTCGTATAAGCGCGTTCGGTCCACGTGAAAAAACTGAACATGAAAACTGCTGCTTTCTGGCGCCTTCAACTTTATGCGTATCATTAAACTCATTTACTACCTCACTACCTAAAATTAAAAAGAAAAAAAAAAAAAAAAAAAAAAAAATCGCATATCGCTTTAAAAAAAAAAAAAAAATCACCAGAATTTCAGTTCTGGTGTATAATAATAATAATAATAATAATAATAATAATAAATCAATTTTTTTAAATAATATTCTAATAGGAAGATTCTGCTGTAAAATTCTAAAATGCCTGTCAGTTTTAGTATTTACTAGTATTAGTATTATTTAGTATTTATCTATTAAGTAATTTAATGAACTTCACATAAGTAGCCTCAATACCTTGGTATAAGCGCCAGAATTTCAGTTCTACTTATTGTTTAAAATAATAATAATAATAATAAAATATTTTTTAAAATAATATTCTAATATGGCACCAATTTCATAAAATATTCTTTAATGTGTCTTTTTTGCATATAAATACACATTTCCTCTTAAACAAGAGGTTATTTTCCACAGATTTGACAAAAACCTGAAATCATTTTTTCCAATATGTTTGCATTTATTTCATTTTATTTTTTTAACCATCCACTATACACGATTTAATACTACCCTATTTTAGATAATATTTTGCTTCAATATTCACTTATATAAAACTCCTTAGTTTTAAGTCCCAATTTTAACAGGATCTGAAATAGGTTTCCGATATACTTCTGTAAAGTTTTACTTCCTCCTACTCCTAAAGATATTTGGATATCACTGATGCTTCGTAATAGTATGTTAATGTCAGCTAGGAAATTCCACCTTCTCACTAGTCGCATTATTTCACTTATATTTGCTTCACTTCATATTTTTACAATCTACTATTAGTTATTATACTGTATTTTTAGATGTTCACTACAATCAGTTTCTGTATGAAAACCATCTTAATTTTAAATTCACAAATTCAACGAAATTTGAATTGAAGTGTTTTTTTTTTTTAATATTTTGGGTGATACAATTTTGTTCTCTATCTCAAAAGTAATTTTAACCAATTTCTGACGATATTTGGACATTATTGATGATCGATGTTTTATTGTAGTATGTTAATGTAAGAGCGAGGATATTCCATCTGACACCTACGCAGTATTTCCCTAATTCATGTATGCTTTTTCGAATGCTTATGAAAGTTTTTCTAATGACTTCAAGCTTGAAAATATCACAAATATACATAACAGAACTACATACTACATGTTCGAAAATTTCACTTTTGTAAGTCAGTGAATGAACATATTATAGCAATCTAGTTTATGAAATGAAGAAATTTTATTCCATATTCTAGATGGTATTTTACATTAAAAAGCGTTGTAAACTGAGTATGAATATTCTAAAATTATTCGGTGAAAAAATTTTGGGACTCACTTTTCTTCATTAAATAAAGAATATAAAAACGAATTTTGTAAATAAACATTATAAAATGCATGAGCCTGCAACTCTTTTGGTTTTTTTTTTTTTTTTTTTTTTTTGTCATAATGTTTAATTACACTGCGTTGAAAAAAAAAAAAAAAAAAGGTTTCGAGCTCTGATACCATTCTTGCTGATTCTTACGTATAATGAGCTCCTGAATCCGAATATGACACCCATTTTGCCCAATCACCCACCGTTTTCTCGGGACGCCACCCCCTCCCCCAATTTTTATCACTATTCGTTAATTTTATGGTTATGAATTAGATTTGGAGAATAGAAAAGAATTATTTTAACACTTAAAAACAAAATAATACAATGTTTAGTAAATAATAATAATAATTGATTTAAAAAAATAATTAATGCAATATATAATTTCAGTGGCAAATCCCCACTCTAAGTTTACTCCTAGCTGCAAACGTTCATGTTTTAGAATTTTCCGACTATGTAGCCCCTCATAAGATATTTAAGAATTAAAATAATCCTCTTAATAATAATCCCTTAATAATAATCCCTTTACAAATCGACTTTATAGCCATAAAAATACCGATATATATATATTTTCTATCTATCTGTCTATGTATATACATATATATATATATATATATATATATATATATATATTCAGGCGAAATACTTACATATGTATTACCTATCTAACTATGTATATGTACACCAATTTTTAATTTTCAAAATTAAAGCATGTTATTATACATTTAACGATTTCAGCGACAATGTTTTCGCGTAATTTTGAATAGTCCAGTATATTGTTATAATAACACATGATTTTCGTATTCAGGGAGCTCCAAAACGTGTAAATATAACAAAACTCAATTTTAAAATTTCGACCTCAAGAACAGTACTTTCTCTCGCCAACATATGAGTCATATGAATAAGAAAAAAAAAAAAAAAATGCGCCTTTTATAGATTAAAAACATCTCTAAAAGCATTTCATATGGAATATATAATTTTATTTCTTATATTTCAAAAACTTGACAGAGATAATTCTAAATTGTTTATTCACTTATAATTGTTAATCCCTTTTAATAAAATTATTAACGTAAGTAAATACTTTGTAAACATTTAGGCTTTGTATTATATGAAAAATTACAATTTATGTAAAAAATATTTTATTATTCCTTATATGTATTATTATTATTTCTTAATTATGTATTATTTCTTATAGTATTTCTTAAATGTATTTAATTTGCATCTTTTTTCTTTTTTTTAATTAAAAGAAAAATCTTGCTTATAAAATACCTAAATTTTAATAAAGCAAATTTAAAAGCAGGTGTTACAAACTTTTAATTATGATTTAAAAAATGCAATTCTATTTTTAGAATTTTCCAATACATCTACGCACTAGAGATATGATCTGATGCCATTTTTAGAACTGCTTCAACAGTTTCCCGATCGCTCTCTTAGAAATATATTTTTCCCCATGAGATTTTGTTTTTAATTTTTACTTATATATCAGTTGCTCGACGTTTTAAGTTTGTTTATGTTTCTAATGCGTCATATATTTACGGTGTGTAAGTAGGCTGGTTGAATTGTGAAAGTGTATATTGTTCCATTTATCTCTACATATAAATAAGATAAAGTGTGTCTCCTTTTGTCTGTAGTTTTGCTAGAAATCCACTTGTAAATCCTTTTATTATGCAAAAAAATATTGAAAAGAATTTTTTTCTTTCTTCAAAATTATGTGAAAGTCACGCTCTTTTCGAACTAAAATAAAAACTAAAATTCTATATCATAAAAAAAGCTTTTAATTCGTTTTATTTTATTTTATTATTATTATTGTAACTATTAAGGTTTGTTTTCTAATAGCACCCGGTATTATCTCAATATCATGCAAGTATCTGTTGATTCGCTTTACTCTTGAAATGTTTGAGATTCAAGGCAAAACCGATAAAATATTGAAAATACTTTAAAATTTAATTAAATGCTTAATCAGTTTTTATATTTATCAGAAAAAAAAATCAATGTATTCAAAAATTTTATCAAAATAGTTGAACGAAATATCTAATATATATATATATAAATTAATGACATTTGATTCAGGATTGCCATATAATTTAATTTAAGGATAATTAGATTTGGCGGGAAATTTTGTTTAGTGATCTGCTTCTGTTGGTGCATCGAATCAGATTTTGTTTGATTGAATCATGAATAATAAACATATTCAAATATTTTAACTGTCTCATGCAGAAATCTCCATTAGTTGTTTCCATAAATCCATAGATATTTTCTTTACATAATGCTTACGTGCTTATATGATATATTTCTAAATTAAATACTCCTGACTTACAAGGAAACATTCAAAAGGTGTCATCTTCAAAAAGTATTGAAAAAAAAAAAAAAAATGTGATTCTACTCTTCATAAAACACCAGAAAATTAAAAAAATATCGGCTGAAATTAATTACAACGACCACGAAAAATTATCAAATTAAGCATATTTGGCGATTTAGCGCTCTTGGGCGATACGTTTGCTAGCACCGAGATTGCCGTGTACCATGAAAGTAGAAAGAGGATTGTACTACCATGCCGTGTACGAACAGAACCGTGTTTTGCTTTTCCGCCAAGTACTCAAAATCAATAGCCTAGCAGTGTGAAATCGCCAAATATGCTTAATTTTGGATAATTTTTTGCGGTCGCTGTAATTAATCTCAGAGTTTATTTTGTTCATTTTCTGGTGTTTTATGAAGAGTAGAATCACATATATTTTTTTCAATAATTTTTTAAGATGACACCTTTTAAATGTTTCCTTGTTAGTAACAGAGATAATATATCAAATACATTATACACAAACTTATTTATGTTGTTCTGTTTTGTCCCTGTGAAAATCAGACCGTTCGTTTAATTTGTATTTCAGACGAATGACACTCAAAATTGTGGAAACAAGTAAATTCTTTTATTCAACATAATAACCACGTCAAATAACAGTGCCCTTTTTTTTTTTTTTTTTTTTTCCCCTATCATAAATTGAGAGATTTGGTTATAAATATGATATGTAACGTTGATTGAAGAAATAGAAAGAATACTTGTTATCAATATGGTTATTCAATTTCTGCAACTTTTACTTCGAGTGTTCAACAAAACTATTTTACTAAATTGTCATTTGATATGGAATTTAAATTCTATGTGAAGAAATTCGTTTCTTTTTTTTTTTATTTTTTAGTCGAATTAATTAAAGTTGTGCGGTTTACATTAAACCTAAAATTTCTCATCTGATGGTTTGTTGCTAATTACATATTTGATGGGAAATATATGAGAAAAGTTATTAAAAAAAATCAATTAAGTTATCGCCTAAAGGAAACAGGAAATTTTTAACTCTTTTTACAGTAATGACTAATGACTCTTTTTTACGCACTTTTAATAGTATTTCATTATATTTTGGCTAGGAATTATAGTGCACAAAGATTTTCAAGATGAGTAATCTTTAGAAAACATGCGTTACACATAAAAATTAAAAAATTACTCTCATGCACATACAAATAAGACCGATATCTGTCTTTATAATAAAATATAGTATTTGTCGGGAAACAAGGGAAACGATTTCGGGCTTTAATTCTTGAGAGAAGGATGGTCATTTTTAATAAAAAAAAACTGTTGATTTCTTTTTAATATTATGAAGATTTTGTACTTTTTAAGAAGGACTTTTAAAACTGTTATATATTTTAAGTACACAAAGCAATTAATATTGCAGATATCAGCTTTAAAAATTTTCAGAAACTTAGAATTTCAAATCGGTCGGCTGCAAAAAATTTAATTATACAATAATGTAATACATATTTTTAATACAGTCTAATATTCAGCAAAAAATTAGTCTAAATTAAAAAGTATTGAATGACTTTTTTAATAATCCCAAGTTTTGATTGGTAAGCGATGTATTTTTTAAGAATACGACCCGCCTCATGTGCAATTTAAAATGAGAACTTAAAAATGTGGCTTTTTTTCAACGTTTGTCATGTGTTCATCCACTTCCCGGGTTACTTCAATTATTAAGCACTTGGGGATTTTATAGAATGAAAATCAAAAATTGTTTACATTTTAAATAAATTTGCTGCGTTTAGAACGTAGTGGTAATTAAAGTAACATGGAAAATGGGGGAACACATGACTAACGTTGAAAAAAGGCCACATTTGTAAGTTCTCATTTTAAATTACACATGGGATGGGTCGTATTCTTAAAATTACATCTCTTACCAATTCAAAAGTTAGGGTTATTAAAAAGTCGTTCAATACTTTTTAATTTAGACTCATTTTTTGCTGAATGTTAGACTTTATTAAAAATATGCATATACATTATTATATAATTAATTTTTTTGCAGCCGACCGATTTAAAATTCTTAGATTCTGAAAATTTTTAAAGCTGATATCTGCAAAGAAATATCTTAAGATATTTTCATATTTCCTTTAATTTATATATTACTGTGAATTTAAAAGAAATTGTCGGTCATTTTCATTAAGCTCAATGATTATATATTTTAGCACCAAACTTTCTCTTTTATATTTTTTAATTTCAATGATTATTTGAACACAGTAGGGGATTATTTACTCAACTTTTAACAAAGTTCTTAAACAGAATTACTATGCTTCAAGAGTATGTCGAGTCAACATCAATAATAATAAAAAAGAAAAGTTAATATTTTTAGGCAATGTTAAAAACGCATAATAAAAACGAAAATGCGATTGCAGCATTTTTCAATTAAAACCTTTAATGTATCTGACTATTTTTGTATGGACCTGTAAATATTAATACTAATCATACTGTATTACATAGAAAACATTTTTTTTTTTTTTTTTGTCAATATAAATAATAAATATTAATTTCACCATGATTTTTGCAATATAATTGCATTAAAATTGCATTAAAGAAACTCCTAAGAGAACGCAATATTTTGGAAAATTTTCAGGTATCCCTATACAAAAACGAATGGTGGTACTTTCTCAATTTTCAATAGCGAACATCCAGCAGTGCACTTGAATAACATATATCAGTTTCAAAGAATTCCGTGAATATTTATGAGAATTAGGGAGTGGACAGACAGATGGACAGACAAAATGCAATCATAAACACTTGCTTTGTTGGACAGCGTTAAAATTTTTTATTTTTAGTTTTAGTTAAATAAATAAATAAGTAAAAATCGTAAAGATTTTAATGGACTGCAAATAGTTTGCGATGTTTGCGAAGCCAGAATTGTTTAATGCAACACATCGGATTCAGAGTGCTATCGAACGGGAATTTGCCACGGTTAGTATTTTGAAGGATTGCGAACTACTTACAAGGAAACATTCAAAAGGTGTCGTCTTCAAAAAATATTGAAAAAAATATATATGTGATTCTACTCTTCATAAAACACCAGAAAGTGAAAAAAAATATCGGCTGAAATGAATTACAGAGATCACAAAAAAAAAAAAAAAAAAAAAAAAAAAAAATCAAAATTAAGCATATTTGGCGATTTCACACTGTTAAGCGATTGATTTTGAGTACTTGACGGAGAAGCAAAACACTGTTTTCTTCGTGCACGGCAATCTCGAACTTATCACCTAACACCGCTAAATCGCCAAAAATGCTTAATTTTGATAATTTTTGTGTGGTCGCTGTAATTCATTTTAGCCGATAATTTTTTACTTTCCGGTGTCTTATGAAGAGTAGAATCACATATATTTTTTTCAAAATTTTTTGAAGACGACACCTTTTGAATGTTTCCTTATTAATGGCCAATGGGGGATAGTTTATAAATAAAAAGGAACTAACAACAACGAAACAACGCAGAAATTCAAAGTTACGAAACCTGTTACTATGGTAGTAATTTGTTAATGAAATTTACTTAACGATCCTCAGTAATAGTGAATATTTGGTAAAATTTTGAGATTTTTTTTAATGAAATTTGAACGTAAGAAACTAAACATTTTTCGAACTTAACAATGTTGTACTGTTACAAAACAGATTTACAGGGAATCATTTAACTTCAAAGTAAAGTATATTATGAAATCGATTAGAGAGACCAATTAAAATTAAAATTCGATTATAAATAAGCAAATTTTTTTTAAATTTATTCATTAAACAAACTGTAAAATTAGAAAAAGTTTTTTTTTTTTATATTTAGAAAAGAACAAGGAATACCAACGTAAGAAAATATTTTAATGATTTTAAATAATTTGGCATTTTATATCAAAACTTATTTTTCGAAATATTTTGTTATTGTCTGTCTTTCTACAGAAAACAATTTAGATTGGGGTATCACGTTGGAGCAAAAGCAAGTCTTGCTTTTGCCTCCAAGCACGTGTTTTATATCAAAACACCAGCACGTTGTTTATATCAAAACTTATTTTTCGAAATATTTTGTTATTGTCTGTCTTTCTACAGAAAACAATTTAGATTGTGGTATCACGTTGGAGCAAAAGCAAGTCTTGCTTTTGCCTCCAAGCACGTGTTTTTTGCACCTGATGAAGGAAGGCTACGTCCTTTCGAAACCGGTTGTGCTGGCTTAAAATTTATGGTGTGTGAAGAGGTCTTATTGTCTATATATAATACTAAGGTTAATTTCCCTAATTTGCACTATTTTCAGGTAAATATTCATAATTTATTTTATAAAAACTTATTTAAATTAGATTTGTTTGCGTAAAGAGACCATTAAAGTCATCAAAGAAATTCACCGTGGCTCTGCTTTAATATATTCTTTGAGTTTGGGTTTTATAGCACGACCTATAAATAACAACCCCGAAGCTGTTATTATTAGCGTTGACACCTGTCATAATAACTGAAAACGACTCTTTCGCGTACATTTCTACTGATGAAATTTCTCTCTTAGCTGCAATGTAAAGAGTTAGTCTTTCTCATATGCTATCCTTTACAGACTTTCAAGCGTAAAATAACTTTCTTCGATTTCATTTAAAGTTTTTCTATATAGAAAAATTTTGAAACATTTTATCGCTGTATATTTTTATATATAATGCATTATATCAACTAAAATTTACAGAAATATAAAAAGTAAGAAATTTAATTTAAAAAAGTATTTAGTGTGTGGGAGTATAGGTAAACTTTTGCTCTTTGCATAAGTCATTAATGAAACACCAGCGTACTTTTATATTTATTTAAAATAGAAAAAATATATCTCATATAGAGACACTTTTAAAAACACTTGTAACATTTTAAATTAATAAATAAAACACTTTAAAACAGGTATATAAGTTTTAAAAAACATATATTTAATTAAAAGACGCATATTTCAAAGCTTTTCGCCCTGAAAAGCAGGGCATCATCAGGAAGTCTGTGCAGCTGTGTTATAAATATATATAACATAAATCAGGTTAAGGCTACAGTTACATCGCTACTTTAATACAAAAAAAAAAAAAAAAAAAAAAAAAAAATAGTTCATTAGTTGGAGCCATTCTACGTTAACACTGAGGCAACACTTGATTACTGCAAATTGCGTAGGAAAAGTCAGTTTTGGATGGCTATTGGAAAGGCTGGCGTGGTGGTAACATCAAGGTGAAAAACTTGTCGAGCAGTGGTAGTAAATGGAAGTCATTCTTTTGGAGGAGTCAATGGATGGCAGCTGAAGCACTGCACTGGCGTTAACAACTGTTAGAAGAAACTTGTACGAAAACTTGTAGTGGAAAGGAATCAAACCTTGAAGACAAACTGTGGATGGGAACATGAAACTTGAAGTGGCGGTAACTATCATTGGAGAAGGATACAGCAGCGCCCATAGAAACTTAAATGAAACTTGAAATTGATGAGGTTACATATTGTACTGGAAAAATATAAATGCAAATTAAATATCTGGTTGTATAATATAATTCCAAATTTTAGGTAGGAAAGCTGAATCTTTAGAATTAATAACATTAGGATATTTTACAATATTTACAGCTTCTGAAATTAAGAGTTCAGATATATTTTGTGGAGTTGAAATTATTTCTGCTCGATCGCACAAGGGTATAGCGCCGGAGTTATTGTAAATGAAATTAACAAGTGCAGAACTTCTTTCTTCTTTTACATTTTTGATATGTTCCTGGATTCTTCTATTAAGATTTCTTTTTGTTTGTCCAATATAGAAAAAAATTTCATTATTCAATTGTATCGGAATTTCATAAACCCCTCCAGTGGGTCTAGTATGGTCACGGTAATTTATACTTAGTTGTTTAATAATTAAAGGTGAACTATAAGGAGTTATAATGTTAACTTTTCGAAAAATATAATGTATAAAATTATCGAAATCTTAACTATGAACAAGGCAACTAGTCATTTTCTCATTTATAAGTAGTTCATTTTTAACAGTGAGCTTGTCACTAGAAATTGTACATATAACATTTTGTTTTATTGCATATAAAGCTTTGACCTTGATTTTAATGTTTTAAATGTTTATCTTAGACATACATAACAAATAAAATAATGAGGAAGAAAAAAAGGTACAGGATTTTGTGAAATCGATCGAATTTCTATTTCAATAAGTACAAAATTTAAGTTAATAAACGACCTCGTGTGACGAATGAAAAATCATAAAATGACTATCCAAATTATGAAATAATAATTAATAGTAGGCACGTAAAACTTTCAAGGATCATTTAGAGTGACGCTATAAACTGTCACTAAAAAGCAGAAATCATTCCAAGAAACCACAAAAAATACACGTGCCACTTTATTAGCTGTCCTCAAATGAGGACACTGGGCGCTAACGGGTTAATAAGGCTGATTTACTGTTTCATCTTTGTATCGTAAAACGTCCATGAGATATTTTTAATAATATTTATGAAGGATTAGTCTCAAATTAAAACGAATTCATGCTTATTTATTTATTTTATGCTTGTTTTTACTCTTATTATGTATATACCCGAAACACAATATTCTGTATTGTATTTTTTTTTATCTATCGAAACAGTTTTAAGACATATAGGTCCAGATTTTCTTTTTGTGACTTTTTATGACAGAATACTGATATTTTGTGAAGTAATTAACAGTTGAATGCATGATATTCCACTCACTGTTTTCACTTTCATTTTTATTTATTTATTTATTTATGTATGGGAGCGTGTAAAAGTTAAATTTCATAATTTTTAAAATTAAATTCCTCTAAATTTTAATTGATTTTACAAAATTTTGTACACTCTCCAACTCTTACAATCTGCATGTAAGATTAAAATTTAAAGAATACAACTGCAATTCAGTATTTTTAAAATACACTGCATACATAAGATTTTGTTTGTTATAAAATAAAAGATCAATTCGTTTTTGACATTTTGGGTGAAAATATTTTACGGATGTTACTAATGATTAAACAACTTAGCGAAGTGCTCTTGACAAATATTTGACGGTGCCATGTCTTTTATTTAACGAAATCTTTCACTTTACGCTCAGTATTTACTTTAATAATAACTTTTAAATATGTTCTTTCAGAATTTTTCCTCATTAAATTTTTCAAGACTCTACTAATCCCTAGACTACTCAAGTAAATTAGAGATCTATTTTTAGGCTTCTCAGAGATTTCTAGTTTAATAAATTTCATTTTTTTATGAATGTGTTTTTTGTTTTTTATTTCGATGATATTTCGTAGAGGGATATGAAAAATCATTTCAGAATATTTTTTTCCTCCTTGTTGGAATATTTTAAAGTAAGGAAACAGTTGACTTTAGAAAATTTACTATAAATATTTTATCGTTATATTAAAAATATTGTACTTATTTATACAAGTTGAAACAGTATAACGAGTGTCCCAAAGTCTGCAGACATTTGAAATGTTGACAAAAATTAAAGAAGTTTAGATTTGAACGCGATTTGCAAAAAGATTATTCTCCTAAAGGAAGTTTTTTTTTTCTGAGGGGGGGGGGGGATTAAGGGGGAAAAAAGTTAAAATTTTCGTCGTTAGAGGACTATGCATTCACACAATAACAAGAAATACGCAAATCAGAGTCCATTAAATTGCAGAGTTTTAAGATTAAAAGCACATTTCTGATTTTTCTTCCAACTTATTCGTACATAAAATTTTAATTTAATCCATCGTCCATCGTGTCTGGTGCATTTAACAGATGGCAATCATTATGAAATGTTAGGCATCCAATCATATATGCTACGTGCTGATAGGTGTTGTAATTCGCTTATAAACTGTAATTTGTAGTGACGGCGAAGATGCATAACAATAAGAGTAATATGCTTGTAAACATTTGCGTAAACCGAAATATCCCAAGTAACACGGAATGGTTGGGAAACGGTTGGCCCTACGATTCCTTCTTCGTTGGCCAACGGTTGTTTTTGGCCGTCGGCCCTCGGTTGAGCCAACCGTTGGGTGACAGTTGGCCCAACTATGGAACGGTTGGTTCCTGGTTGGCAAACTGTTGGGCCATTGTTGGTGAACACATTGTAGGCTAACTGTTATATTTTGCAGTTGAAAAAAGAGCATTTTAGGACTGTTGGGCCAACAATACTATTTGCTGTTGGCCCACTGTTATTTTGAGCCCTTTCCCCAACGATAACCATTCCCCAACGAACTAACAATAAATCGCAGTTGGGCCAACAGTCTGTGTTACTTGGGATAGCTTTTCATGGAAATGTCCGATTACTAATTTTAGTACCTCGCCCTCTACCGACGAAAATTTCAACATACCAGTACATATTATACCTTAATATATATTTTTTCTTTTTTTTTTTCAAATAGCCTTATTTTTTTAAAAGAAAAATATAATAAATATTTTGATTTAGAGGACTTAACATCGACTTTGCAAATAAAGTTTTTATTTTAAATTTAATTTATTAAATACTTTGGAATTTACAAATTCCTTCTGTTCATGTTTCTTTTCTCCCAGTAATATTTCAAATAGTTTAAAAAAATTGCATACTAATAATCTTTGCAGTGAAAAACATTTCCAATATATGATTAACTAGGACACATTTATTTCTAGAAAAAAATTTTCAAGATTAAAGTTCTTTTCCTTTCCCACAAGAGAATAATAATAATAATAATATTAATAATAATAATTATATAATAGCAAGACTTCGCAATATTTTAACTACTTGTTTTGAAAAATAAATTTGAAAAATAAATTTGTAATTTATCTGTCAAATCTGTCGGAATTATTTTATTTCAGTATACATCTACCAATGCATGTACAAGATTTCAATGTCAAAAAAATTTCTCGAATATGAAGATCACTCTTAAACTTTTGAGATAAGGCTAGAAGGTGCAAGTTAAATTTACCATATTCTACACTGTTAAAAATTTCAACAGAAAACTCTGTGTTATCTATTATCTTTAGTCTTACGTAAAATTACAGAGAAAAATAAACGGAGATGTTAAAAAACTTATTTTATACATTCGTTTTAATAACTAATATTAATTTAATTTATTATTGGTGAGAATATATTCCGGACTTGGAATGCTTTTTCTAAAGTAGAAACAGTCATTTTTAATTTTAATTAAAAAAAAAATAAATAGTAAAATTAGGTAAAAATACAGAATAAAGATTGAGGATCTCGATTATTCACTTTTAACTATCAATTGCTGTAAATTTACAGAGACTCTGGATAAATATTTACATTAAATTTACAGAAATTTTTAACAGTGTAGGGGTGCACACAAAGTAGTTCCCTCCAACATCAATGTATTTTTGTCGGTGAAATGAAGTATTTCAAGGCATCTATTCGCTGGAATCATTGAAAAATATGTTTTTATAGCCTAATCGATCTCACCTTTGAAGTGAAAACGACAACTTAAATTTTTCTTTAATTTAAAATTCACACATACCAGGAGAATAAAGTATATTTTCTATCACTTTGGTGTGTTTTTGTTCAAGAAATTTGACTGTCAACCTTGCTGAATAAAAAGATGCATTATCATAGCGAAGCGTAAGTCTCTTCATATTCTTTTCATGAGGAATTTGTGAAAGATGCTTAGTGGTGAATTAGTTTGCTGCAGTTGTTTTATGTTCCTGCCATCGCTGCTCGATGGTTCCTGCAGCCTGACGTTTTTGTCCACTTCTGAACATCTGAATCATTAACAAAATCAATCAATGTTTGCATTCAAAATGGTGGCGAACATTTTCAACAATTTCTGCAAGGAATGATAACGTAAAAAAAATTAATTAAATTATGTTTTTCAAAAATAAAGTTATCACAATATTAAGTAACTGTAACAGAAATGGGGACTGTGCGTCCCCATTTCTGTTTTACCTTACAAATAAAGTTGTAACAGTCCAACAGTGTTAGAAATTGTCTCCTACATTTTAACTAGGTTCAAACAATTATACTTCAGTGTTAGAATAGTTGCCACATTCGTCAGATTTAAGGCTAATAAGAAAAACCAACGGGTACTCTTTTAAACTGATCCCTCTGTATATTTGCTTAGTTTACTTACCTTGTACCTTAAACTGTACTAAACTGTTATATACAAGGTGATCAGTTTAAAAGAGTACCCGTAGGTTTTTCTTATAACCCTTAAATCTGACGGATGTGGCAACTATTCTAACATTTAAGTGTGATTGTTTGAACTTAGTTTATGTTTGTGAGACAATTTCTAACACTGTTGGACTGTTACAACTTTATTTGTGGGGTAAAACAGAAATGGAGACGCACAATGTTTTAAATCCTGTAATAATTTTATTTTTGAAATACATAATTTAATTCAATTATTTTACATTATCATTCCTCACAGAAAATGTTGAAAATGTTCACTGCCATTTTGAATGCAAATACGAACGCGTCAAACCAGGTTTTTGACACACTTCGCAGTATTGTTGGTGTTATTGACGAGATTTCTTCAGTTATGATTTGTTTTAATTCATCGATATTTTCAGGACTTCTCTGGAAAAGCCTATGAAATGATAATGTAAAAATGATAATGAGGATGTAAATGTAATGTAGGAATGATAATGTAAAAAATTTTAATTAAATTTTGTTTAACACAAATAAAATTATTACAGGATTAAAAAAAATTGTGCGTCTCCATTTCTGTTTTACCTCGCAAATAAAGTTGTAACAGTCCAACACAGTGTTGCCAGATTTGGGGACTTTTTTATTCAACATCCACCATCAAATACTTATTGCAACAATTGCCTAATCACATCGAAGATTAATCGTCTATTACGTATGTCAAATTTTACTTCTCAAAATTATTGGTGGTAGTTGAATAAAAAAGTCCCCAAGTCTGGCAACACTGGTCCAATAGTACTGGAAATTGTACCCCAAGGTTAAAAAAATTATAGTTTAGTGTTAGATTAGTTGCCATATCCGTCATGTTTAAGAGTAATAAGAAAAACCACCGGGTACTCTTTTAAATTGATCACCCTGTATATATATATATATATATATATATAAATGCATGTCAAGCAAAACTAGTATGAATGCCACACCACATTATCTAATTAAAATCTGTATTTGTATTTTACAATAGTTTTGAACACCAGTGGACATTTTCTGTTATACTGTTATTTATATGCCACGTGAATGAATTTTATTTACATTTATAAAGCTGAGCAACATTATTTTTAATTTCGAACTTGCTAATTCTGCTGAATCTTAAATATTTTTTTGCGTGATTAGCGTTAAAACATTCAATCCATTGTCGTGCTTTGTGGTCATTAACTACTTTCTACGAACACAACAAATACATCGTCATTACGTCTTACGAGTTTGTTACCGTTTCGTCTTTATCTAATGTTTGAAACATACGAATATAATTATATTCCAAGCATAAATATTTAGAGTAACGTAGCAACTAGCGATAATAATGTAATTGTTAATTATGTTATGAAAAGTATTTTCCAATAGAAAATTTAAAATGTTATTAAAGTAGTAATTAAACTTCGGCCAAATGTAAACAGCGTATTTTCGATGAAAATAAATTGACCTTTCCTCAAAAATATGTTTTTTTGAAATTGGTTTAATTATTAAATTTGTTATTCGTATGCAATTTTTAATGAAAATGTATACTTACAGAGCTCATTATTTTCGAGATTTTATAATAAATGGGCTGAAATCGATAAGTAAAAATAGTAATTAATTTAAAGAATAGTTTAGATGATTACTATTTAAAAATATATTTCAAAAAAAAAAAAGAAAGAAAGAAAGAAAGAAAAAGAATGAAAAAATATTAAAAAATATGTTTCTTCTTTTTATATCTGTAATTAGATGCAATGATAATAACGTTTATTCATAAAAACATTAAAAACAAGTAATATAAAAGAAATTTTTTTAAAGTCAATTCCTACTTACAAACAGTGTTGAAAAAGGTTTTTTTTTTTTTATTGAGTGCAAAATGAAATAAAAATAATTATAAGATAAAAAATGTTTTAAATTTTCTGATAAATCAATATCTTATCAATGTGCATAAAATTTTTAAATTGACAATGACGTCAATTTTTGTGAGATGCATAATTTAACGTTTTATAATTTTTTAGTGTTCACGTTTAATTAAATGTATTTATTTTTATGTCGAAAGAAAATGAACTCGTAATTTTTTTTTTTTTTTTTTTTTTTTTTTTGGCAACAATTGAATTATAGCTAATATGGCTAATATTTTAATGGCTCTTTTAACGCTATTAGGATGTTATTATTTTCATATTTTAATTAATTATAAGAAAACTAATCAAACATTTCAAAATCGGACTTCGAAGTATTGTGTTGTCACCGTGTTCTGAGCAATCCTGAAAGTTTCAAATTTCTAGCTTGTCGGGAAGTTAGCTAAAAATCGATTGCAATATTTGTATAAAATATATATAGAGAGAGAGAGTGTGAACTAATAGTAGGAATTGAAAAAAAAAAAATTCTGATATACAATGTATAATTCTAAGTTTTTCAGGCTACGAAGTGCAGTCACAAATTTTATATTTTTAAAATTTTATTTTTATTTTCATAAGTATTTTTGAGACACTCATATGCTACACTCAGGGATGCAAGAGTGCCCGTCTCAAGATGCAACACTGCCATCAGTTCTTTTTATGAATAATTTAGATTATATTTTATCGCAATAAATTACTGCGCAAATATGATAGAAATCACTGATAAAAAATACTGGTGTAAGAGTTCCATCTTGAGACAGAAACTCTTGCACCCTTGGTTACGCTTATTTCTTTGTATTCAAATACTTTCTTTTACATTTATTTTCTACTAGCAGGCTTTGCCGGCTTCGCTGGACAAAATACTTAAATGGGTTGTCAAATCCCACATCATTATTAATTAACCTGAGTTAAAGTTTCTGCTGTGTTCAGTAGAGATTTTCCTCGCTCGCAACGTGAAGAGTCCGTGTTCCCACTACCTTCGGCAGCGACTTACCTGATTCTTATTTCCCCTTCCCCATAGGCTAAGTTCGAAGTTTTGCGAAATCTCACCAAAGTACATAATGCGTACACCTAATGAACATCCACACACCAAAGTTCGCCATTGTAAGGTAATTTAAGGTGAATTTAAACGGGAAAATGTGTTTTTACACGTGCTTATAGCCCCCTCGACCTCAAAGGGGTAAGGGGGGGATTTCGTAAAATCCCGTTACAATAAGTGTCGGATACGTATAAACAATCCAAGGACCAAAATTCGTGAACGCAGCTCCCATAGATTTCTCAGACCAAATTTAGCGATAAAACGGGGGTCTCCATTTTCCCCCTCGTAACTGCCACCTCCCCCCCCCCCAAAAAAAAAACCCCGCAAACTACAAAAAAAAAAAAAAAAAAAAAAAAAAAAAAAAAAATGTGTTTTTGGAAATATCCTAAGGAAGTCGAATAGCCTCTTTTCAACATATTTGTTCCATTTTTGGTAGAGTTCTACTCAAAAATCAGGAACATTCGATATTTCCCGCCAAAAATTGATTTTCCCCTCCCTTTCCTTAAATATCAAAAATTTCTAAATCGCAGATAATGTTTTATTTGTACTCATGTCAAGTCACCCCAGGTGAAATTTCTTTACTGTGAAGTAATTAGGAGTCGAGTTATGCTTACAAACGTATTTTTTCTTTTGTCCCCGCCCAGGTGGGAAAGGGGAGTAATTTTGGAAAAGTTGATAGATATAATTTTAAGTTGGGTAAAGACCTGAATTCCTGCGAAGCGCCGTTGAATTCCGTCTAGCCGTTCTCAAGTGATACCCGGTCAAACGTGTTTTTGTCTTTAACCCCCCCCCCCTCAGGGGGGAACATCGGGGAATTTCTTAAAAGTTGATAGATATAATTTTAAGTTGGGTAAAGATCTAAGTTTCTGCCAAGCGCCGTTGAATTCCGTCCTGCCGTTCTCAAGTAATGCCCGGACAAAAATTGCGTTACAGACATACGGACACCATGACACACACACACAGGCAAAATTTTCCGAAGTCATTTTCGGCTTTCATGGTGTGTGAAACGTGAAGATATAGCAAAAATTTTTTTTTCTGACAAATTGACAGACAAAAGTCTGATTTTATTAATATAGATTATCTGTTATCTTTTATCTACCTTTTCTTTTATATGAAAGTGATGATTCGTCTTATATTTCAACGATTTATAGATGCAAATTTTACTTTTATATCAATCAGAATGGACAATTTTATTTCGCTACAAGTGAAGATATGAAATCGTCATAGAAATAAAACAAAGACAATTAAATTTTAGGAAATGACATTTAAATTCATTTTTTACCGAAGGAATTTATTTTGATTTACGAATATTCAGATTTTTTTTTTTTTACTTGAATTCAATGCAGTTTAATGATTTGTTCTTATTTCTTTTCATTAAAAATTTCCAAAATGGGAAGAAAGCATTTAATTTTTTAGCATAATATATTTATATTATTAAAATGTAACATGCTTTCATTACCAAAAACTAAATTCGAAAACTGACGTACAGTCAATAGAAAGATATTAAAACTTCTTCACACACCATATTTTCGAAAGGACGTAGCCTTTCTTCATCAAAATCAAGAAAGGCTACGTCCTTTCGAAACCGGTTGTGCTCACTTAAAATTTATGGTGTGTGAAGAAGTTTTAATATCTTTCTATGCTTTCATTAGTACAACTTTTTTTTTTTTTACCTCCCTCTTTTTTTGATATACATTTTTGGGAGAAAAGAGAGATAAATAGAATGGTACATAGACAGAGAAATAGGTAGACACACAAACAGAGAAGAAAGGAAGAAAAGAATTTTCTCCAGATCATATCTAAATATTTTACACAAAATTTATTCAAGAGAAAAAAAAGAAATATTTTCTGATATGCAAAATATAATTTAAAGTTTTTTCAAACTTCAAATTTTAAGAAGTACAATTACAATTAAGCTCTGTACATTTAACCCTTTCAGGACCATAAGATTTCCAAGACTAAATATGCCAATACACCACAATATTTTAGCTATTGTGGGTGTAAAGTAAAAGAATATCACCAGAAAAACATAGCAGGGTGTATAAGTTTCCTATAATTTCATGGGAAATATTTTCCCCATGGACCATAAAAGTAAATAAACGAAGAGTTAGGTTTATTATATCGGTTGTTTATTATATCGGTTGTTTATTATATTGGTTTATTATATCGGTTTGCTTTGTAATACAAATTTATTGCTTTGTAATATAAAAATTATCAGAAAAGTAAAATAAATAGCTAGTTATGGTATTCTACGAAACAATTTCGTTTACTTGTGAAGCACAAGTGGACATTGCACATAACACATTTATTATGTGTCCTATTTTCTATACGTTTTTTTTTTATTCGTTCAGAAACACATTTGCTGCCTTGGACATACGTTTCATTTTGACATTCAGTAAAAAAAATATCGATTCAATAATAATTGAACAATCGATAACGATTTTTGTAGAAGGGAAAAATATTTCCCTTGGGCGTGAAAGGGTTAAATGCTTGTTTCCATTTTCATAATCATTTCTGGGACATTAAAAGAAAGGTCTTCCTTAAATATTTCTTCTTTTCTAATAAACCGAAAAGCAACTTTAATTTTACATTTTGTCATTATCTCAACTTGGTTGTCCATTAAAAATACATTATTCTAAATTGCTTAAAACATCTTTTTTATAAACAACTGGCTAGAAATGCATTTTTTTTTTTTTTAATTTTAAATGTGCCACACTTATTTCTTTCTTTTCAAAAACACTGTTATATTTATTTTTGATATAAAAATAAATTAATAAATAAAATAATAATAATCATTGTTCTTTATATTTCAATGGTTCATAGAAAAAAAAATCACAATTTTATTTACAATGACAATAAATAATGTTATTTCTGTCGAGTTTAAAAAAGGAATTAGACGAATAATTATAAAGACACACAATTAGGTTTTGTAAATGGTATTTTAAAATCATTTTGAAAGGATAATTTACTGAAGTAAATGATTTTTACTTTCGAACATTTAGCTAAGGAATCTCAATGATTGAATTCAACTGTTTTTAAACGATTAATGTATTTTTTTTTTTAACTAAAAATAATTATCTTAAACGTTTTTATTAAAAAAAAAAAAAAAAAAACTTATTAAATATTGTATTTTCGTTTATACATCTGTCCTTGTCCTTTTATTGTGACTATAATTTTCTAACCTCTTTGAAAAAAAAAAAAAGTTATTTTTATAAAAACCAACAAAACACGCATCCTGGTAAGAACGGGTGGTGCAGTGATAGCGTGCTTGATTTGTGATACGGATGTCAGATACGGAGTCCCTGCAAGAGCGTTTTGTACTTTAATTTTTTATTTCAATAGAAATATTTATTTACTTACATATTTATTTATTTTTTACATTTTTAATTAAATTATTATTTTAAAAAATACATTGATTATATATTTAAAAAAAGTTTTTTTCAGCGCGGACAATTCAATGATTTTTTTTAATTTTTAACCTATTTATTTATTTATTTATTAAATTAAAAGAAATTAATAATTTAACGTGATATACTTTTATATTACATTTAGATAAAATTTTGTTAAAGATTTGTGCTAATGTTTTATGTAAATTTTAATAGCTATTTTTTATCGACGTCATTAATAGTAAGAGTTAATCGTCTGCTCTCAATTTTAGTATTATTCATGCAATTTTTTGCATGAAAAATCCTGAATAAATAACAGCTGCTGTTCAACGTCGAATTTAACTTTTATTTCAAATATTTCATTAAACAATTGTTAAATTTGGTCGTGTCGGAAGAACTGACAATAAAATTGAACACAATGGCAAGTTTTCTCAAAACTATTTCATTAATTTATAATTAATTTACATCTCAAAAAATTCCAAATTTGGGTAAATATGAATTTTACAAATTAAGTAATCTCGATGAAAAGCCAAATCTATATTAATAAAATCAGAGTTTTGTCTGTAAATTTGTCGGAATCGAAAAATTTTACGATATCTTCACGTTTCACACCCCATGAAAGCCGAAAATGACTTCAGAAAATTTGGCCTGTGTGTGTGTGTGTGTGTGTGTGTGTGTGTGTGTGTCATCGTGTCCGAATGTCGCTTTTTTTGTCCGGGCATCACTTGAGAACGGCTGGACGGAATTCAACGACGCTTGGCAGGAATTTAGGTCTTCACGCAACTTAAAATTATATCTATCAACTTTTCAGAAATTCCTCCCCGTTCCCCCCTGGGGGGTAAAAGACTAAAACACGTTTGTCCGGGCATCACTCGAGAACGGCTGGACGGAATTCAACGGCGCTTGGCAGAAACTTAGGTCTTCACCCAACTTGAAATTATATCTATAGAAATTTTCAAAATTATTATTAGTGTTTAAATTGTGTGTAAAAAACGCCTGCGCATGCGCCATAAATATTTTTTCACTAAAACGCTTTGAATGGAAAAATAAAATATAAAAATAAATTTTTAGGTCAAAGACTTTTTTATTCACGTGATTCGCACTACAAATTATGAAAAGATTGAAATGAAGTGTTGCCATCTAAGTTTCATACTTTAGTTAATTTTAAAAAATCTAATTGTCGTATCGAAAAACTGTTTACACCCCAGGATTCAGAAAAATCACCACTTTCATTTGGTACTGAATTCGTAACGATAGGTCTGATACTTCTAATTTATTTTTCCCTTTTTACGTTTTTCCGTTGCCACTTAAATTTCATACTTTAGTTATTTTTTTTTAATCTAATTGTCGCATCGAAAAACTGTTAGCACCCCTGGATTCAGAAAAATCGCCCCTTTTATTTGGTATCAAATTTATAAATATAGGTCTGATATTTCTAATTTATTTTACCCTTTTTCCGTTTTTAACCCAGATTCGGTAAAAGGTTTTATATTTATATATAGGCATTTATATATTTTTTTATTTTCCAGAAATAAAATGAAATATTTTTAATTTCACGTGAATAATAAAAATTAGAGAGAAAAATACCTACAAAAGTTGGTGATTTTTTTTTTAAATGAGGAATTTGCACGTGGATAAATATTTTCATGGAGATATTTGGCATTAGTTTAATATTTTTATTTAATTAAGCAGTACTTTTCTTTCCTGCAGTAAAACAAAATTTTTTGTTGTTATTATGTACCTTATGAGGTTTTTTTTATGTTCTCCTCTTAATTGTAAATGATTATAATTTGGATTTTATCAAGATTTTTTATTTTTATTTTGTAAATATCAGAGAAGAGTTTTTATTTTATTTTATTATTTTACTTTATTTTATTTATTTATTTATTTTGTGTATGGAACAGCTTTAGTATTGGATCCCTTTGGCACAATTTGAAATTCGGAACCAAAGTAGCTTGGACGTTTCTCGCCAAGATCTTTAATTGCACAATTGAGATAGCCTGTGCGTTTTGTATTTATTTATTTATAATATTTTCTATTAAAGACTTCTGTGGTCACGAAATTTGGTGCGTAAATTGTTTGTTTGCATCCGGCACTTATTGTAACTGGATTTCACGAAATTCGAAATCCCCCGCCCCCTTCTCGGAGTCGGAGGGCAATAAACGGTATAACTTCAGTATAACCCCACAGCTGAATTTGGCGATTTTTCTTTGGCGCAGTTTTGAAGGATAACGATGTTGTTCTGGACTGTTTGCGATATAATATGGCAGCCTAATATGTTGTTTATTTTTGATTTATGATTTTATGTTTTATGATTTCTGATTTAGATTATGATTTTATCATTTATCATACATGATTTATGATTTTTAGATTTATGATTTAGCCATAATCGCCAACAAAAAATCGCCAAATATCGTTGTGGGTTTATACTGAAGTTGTTCCCAATAAACATGTGTAAAAACATGTCTTTCCGTTTGAATTCGATTTGAATTATCTTAGAATGGCGAATTTTGGTGTGTGGATATTGATTAAGTGTACGCATTATGTAAATTAGTGGGATTTTTGTAAAACTTCGAACTCACCCGCTGAGGGTGGGGAAGTAAGAAGTGGGTAAGTTGTGCCGAAGACAGTGGGGACCCAGACTCCTAACACTGGGAGCGAGAAAACCTCTACCAATCACAGCGAGAACTTAGGTTATTAATAAAAATATGGCATTTTGTTAAATCATTTAAGTTTAACGTTCAGCGAAGCGGGCAAAGCCTGCTAGTATTTAATAAAATAATCGTGATGAATAATATTTGCCGGTGAACAAAATTGTAATTCAAATAACTGTGATCAATCTTCTTATATTTCTTGCACTCATTGTAAAAAATACTGATGGTTTCATGATTTTTCTACTTTTAATCATAATTGTTATAAATTAGAAATTATATTCGTAGCTTTAAACATGATTTTCTTTTTTATAAATAAATAAATAAAAATAGATATTTCTTAAATTCATGGTCAATACTTTATTAATTGGAGTACTCAAAAAAAAAAAAAAAAAAAAAAACTTCTTAATATAATAAGCACTGTCTTTTAAATTAATAATTTATTGTAATTAAAAACGTAAAATAATAATAATAAATAAATAAATAAATACAAAACGCCCTTACGGGAACTCGATCTCAGGACCACCGTATCCCAAGTCAAGCACGCTACCACCATATCATCCGTTCTTAGCAGGATGCGTGTTTTGTTGGTTTTTACAGAAATAACCAAAACTATTAAGGGGCCATATCTCGCCCCCATGGTCGTTGTTGCGGCAAATTTGTACTGTACCCAATGTTTTCGACCATGCTCTTTAATTTAAGCTTGGTTTGGTTTCAATAGCAATTTTACTGATTCATTCCCTTGTAAGTGTCAAAAAAATCAAATATATTCTACCCACACATCTTATAAAATATATTTCCACAGGACTATTTTTTCTTAAAAGTAAAAAGAAATACAGATAAATTTGTTTCAAATTATTTCAACATTCGCTTTAAAGATATTGATGGGTTATTTTTAAAAATTCTTATATTGAAAATTTACATGCGAAGAGAGGGGAGGAGGGACAATGCTCTTACGTATACAAGAATATACATACATACATACACACACACACACACACACACATATATATATATATATATCCTGATTGAGTATTATTAACCGTTTATCTACCGACGGTACTTTTAAGTACCATTAGATTAAGAGGCTTATAAAATCGAATTAATGCAAGGAATGTCAAAAATATTTATAAAAATTGAACCCGTGTACCTCATTTTAATCTCGGTACACGGCACTAGACGCTGCATGTAGGCTTTTTTGTCCCAGAAAGGATTTTATAGAGTGTTCTCGCAGTTTTTGTTTGAAATTTTTTATGATCTTCACGTGTGTGATAATTGGTTCCTATCTTACACTAAGAATCTACCACCAATCTTAGAAAAAAAAATATAAGGAACGGTAAAAAAGGAAATATAAATGACATAATTCAATGTATTTCAAATCATTTATGCAATTTTATTCGCCATTATTTTTTAAACTGAGAATAACGGTCTTAAACATTTCTAGAAAAAAAAAAGTAAAAAAAAAAAAAAAAAAAAAATCTAGTTTATTTTTTTAAATGTAACATAGTTTTACTTAAATTTGTTTTCTTCCAATGTGAATATCATTTTTTTTTCTTTTTCTTTTTCTTCTTCTTCGTCTTCTTCTTCTTCTTCTTCTTCTTCTTTTATTATTAAAAGACGTTTATAAGATTTTTTTTTTCTTTTTTTATGACAGAATGTAGAGGGGCGGGTGGAAATAAAAGTCTGTCCTAACCAGAATTTAATTCTCAAAAAGAGGCTTTCTTTTAAAAACTGATTATTGCCAGACAAGCTGCTTTATTTAAAGTGTTCTACAGTCGAAAGGTGACGATACCCTTTTTTTTTTTTTTTTCTAATTTGCTCTTCTACCGCCTCTTTCTCAGTCTGTATCAAATTTTAAATTACTTATTAAAACATTTTCAAAATTATCTTTAAAGCATTTCATAAAAATAATGTTAAAAATTAAACTATATATATATACATATTTCTCAAGAAAATATCATTTTGAAAAGGGGATAAAGGTATTTATCTTCTATTTATTTTTCATAATTAAATAATGAATATTTTACAAAAGATAATCAAGAAAAAATAGAAATTGTTTTTTATGTGAAATGTATAATTTCGTTGTTTTGCAAGTTTCTAATCTTATGAATTGCAATTTCATGCTTTGTGTATTAAACAAAATAATATTAATATTAATAATAATAATAATAATAATAATAATAATAATAATAATAAATAAATAAATAAATAAAAATAAAAATAAAAAATTCATTTTAAAGTGCATTTACGTGGCTTAAGAGTACAATCTCCGTAAAATGAATGATGTCTGTTTTTTATTTGTTTGTCGTTAATTTTATGTTTTATTGTTTCCTCAAACTATTCGTCCATTAAAAATGCTTGATTAACCTTAAAAAAAAAAAAAATATTTCCTTAAAATAACTACTTTCTTAAATGATTCATTACTTTAGAATTATAATTTTATCCTTTATTTATAAAAACGCCACATTATTTCTTTCCATTAAAATGTACTAGTGTCTTTATTTTTTATATACGGCTATGAAGAATAATGATTTTCCTTATATTTTAATAGTTAACTGAAATAAACTTTTTATTTTTATTTTATTTAACCACAATAAATGGTTTTACTTTTCTGTCGAATGAAAAAATGAAATAGCCAGACATATATTTAGAGACATGTAATTAAATTTCGCAAATGATATCTTGAAGTAACCGTAAAAGGATAATTTACTCGAGGAGATGATTTTGATTTTCGAACATTTTGTGAAGAAAAATGAATAACTGAATTCAATGGGTTTTTAATGATGTGTGTGTGTGTGTGTGTGATTTTTTTTTTTCTTTTGTTTGCTTCAACCAAATTTTTGTGACCGAGAATAAATCTTTTGAAACGTTTTTAACAAACTGTATTTATAATTATAGTAAAAAAAAAAAAAAAAAAAAAAACAGATATTTTTCGTGCAATATAAATAATATATTATAAATTGATTTCGTTAGAAATGGTCGTACTCCAGTCATTTAGTTAATTTATCTCTCTATATAAATGTAATAGAAAATTTGTCATATCAGCATCGTAGTTGGACAGTGAATTTACTTTTATAAATTACTTTTATGAGTACATTGACTAACCTAATCCACCATTTTCTTTTTCAAAATGGCCCCACGAAATTTTTAGAATCGTATGAAAACGTATTTCTAAACCGATTTGCTTAAAAATCGGATGTAAAGGTCTCAGTTTAGTTTATTGGTCATCTCGATCCACTATCTTGTTCTGAAATGGCGACCATAAGTTAATAAGCTTATTTATGGTCTACTTGGCAAGACTATCGTTATCTACTTAGCCCTAATGAAAGTATCATCCTAGTACATTGATCGATTTAACCATCATCTTCTTTCTTTTTTACACACGCACACACATGCATATATTTAACAAAGAAATAAATACATTCTTCCGACTGAGCGGGAGTACTTTTTAAAGTACACTGTTAAAAATTTCTGTAAATTTAATGTAAATATTTATCCAGAGTCCCTGTAAATTTACAGTAATTCTTAGTTAAAAGTGAATAATCGAGATTCTCAATCTTTATTCTGTACTTTTACCTAATTTTATTATTTCATTTTTTAATTAAAATTAAAAATGACTGTTTCTACTTTAGAAAAAGCATTCCAAGTACGAAATATATTCTCACCAATAATTGATTAAAGTAATATTAGTTATTAAAATGAATGTATAATATAAGTTTTTTAACATCTCCGTTTATTTTTCTCTGTACTTTTACGTAAGTCTTAAGATAATATAATAGATTACACAGATTTTTCTGTTGAAAATTTTAACAGTATATTCCCCTAAAGTAAAATAAAAATAAGCAAAATTAAAATCTGTCTGAATTATCTATTGTGCAATTCAACACTAAGTCTGTGTAGAATTTAAAATTTTCCAATATATATGTTTCTGTTTTAAAGTTTTTTAATGTTATCATAAGTACATATTTTTCTCTAAAATCACATCGATAGAAATCTATAATATACATGCATATGTTTGATATCTTACTCCTTTAAGAGTATAAAGAACTGAAAACTAAAACATGCATCAATTTTTTTATAAAAATTTAATATACAGGGTGATAATAATTAATTTTGCGTTTTGAAAACGTTATAATTTTTAAACACAAATGGCCAGAAGGATTTGATATTTTACCAGAACAATCGTGAGGAAATGGAATTTTGTTTTGCGAAGGAAAAAATAGTTCTAAAATTTGCCTATAGATGACGCTATCAGGATAATGTAAATAGAGATTCTAATATAGGGTCTCTAAATGTAAGGAGAGATGCCTACAGGATTACCCAATAGGCAAGAGAAGCATGTGCTTCCCCTAGAAAATTTTGAAAAGGCCCCAAATTAAGCAAAAAAATAGGCCCCGAGTTGTAAGCTTGTAGTCTAAAAGCATTGTCTGATTATAAAACATCACAGTCCTACCTGAGTGCACAACTATCATTTCTAGATTATATAGGATATAGGCTAATAAAGCTTTTACACATTCATTTATAATGGAATCATTTCATATATTGTGGTGAATATAGGATTTCACCCAGTTTATATCTGGGTACAAAAATCAAGTGAATTTTCTTGTCTATATTTTAAACGAATTTACTTGTCCTCAATTCTAGGTAACTACAAAATTTAATGAAAAATTAAAATTTTTTTCAAGATGTTTGTATGAGTCTTTGGACCCAGAAGTCAGTGGGGGCCCCCAAATGGATTTGTGCTTAACCTCAATTGTAAGGTTAATCGGGCCCTGGATGCCTAGATTCATTATACACAGGAATGTTGTTAGCAATGGAATAGGATAGCAGGAAAATACAGACTTCAAGGGTTTACGAAAACTTTTTCAGCAAAAAGACAAGAATACGTGTTTATAGCGAAAACAGTGATGGTAACAAGAGAAAAGGAGGAGTTTCATGAAACAAACACCTTACAAATGATTAACGGTACATTTTGGAACTATTTTCTTTTCCTTTGACAAACAAAATTCCATCGCTTCACGATATTTCTGGTAAAATATTTCTGAAAGGTAGTTTTAAAATTATCCGTTTTGAAATCGCAACTTTAATTATAATCACCTTGTGTCTTTTCGAAAATTCAAAATTCATCTCAACATGCTGTATCAATGAATTTCTTTTAATGAAACTTCTTTGATTAATTCAAATGACAATGAAGGAGTGATATTATAGTTTTATGATATAACGTAGGGAAAGGGGTATAAAATGGAAATTAATGTACTTTTTATAATTTTCCCAATAAAATTTAAGATTTCTTTTTTAGTGTTGCAGATGGTATTTAATAGCGTCGTCGAATGGACAGAAATTCTAATGTTTTCGTTGAGGCATCAAAGTCATCTGCTGAGTAATGGATATTTTAAATCTTTTTTTAAACATGCGCGGTGTTCACGAGTGCACACGTGGACATGCTTTATATGAGCTGTCTGCATGTTGTTAGATTATTTGTTTCCAGAGCACATCATATTAACATTAATATGCTGAATGCATATATGCACATTCATATGCGAAATGAGCAAATTAAACGTTTTTTTCTTTTTTTACTGTTTGGTACCCTTGAGTAGACTTTTGGCATGAAAAGTAAATTAATTAATTAATTAATTAAATGAAAAAAATATACAAGTTAAAAAGAAAAAAATTGTGTATAAACTATAGCTGTTTACTTTATCGTTCTTTTCTAAAGAATTATCAGCACTATTTTCAACAGGTATTTTGTAATATAATTCATCACAGATAATTAATACAGTATATTTAAAAAAATAAACACCGGTACCAACTATGCCGCTTAAACTGAGAGTTTTGATAACATATGTGTAAACATATGTGAATATAAATCAACTTGAAAACAATCAGGGTTTTATTGATACCACAAAATATTAATGTAAAATAATCTAAATACTACATTGTCTTAAATAGTGGAATGAGTCAATACATAAACTTTGACTTTTGTATTCCAGACTGCAGACATTTCCTATAACGAAATTTAACAAATGAGTAATTTATTTTTTTATCCATATAAAATATAATTTTTATGCAGCATACGTATTATAAATAATACATGCATGATGAAAGATATGTAAACACTCCTGATTTTAATAATTTGTAAAAAGATAATTTGTATCATTCACAAATTTCATTTTTCATTTCTTTTTCAATAATTAAATCTATAATACTGAACAAAAAACGCATCATTTAAATTTAATACACCACAAAGACGAATAACAATTTAAGAGGTTAAATGGGTTTTAAAAATTCAAAAAATCAATTAATTTTTATAATTTTATCATATTACAATGTGTCTGGAGTATTTTCTGAAAGTTTCAAGCAAATCGGAGTAAAAATCTAGGAAAGTGAACGTTTGGAAATTTCCCTTATTAACTTCGTTTTATTCCCATTTAAAACTTTAATTAAAACATTACGTATTTCTGAATTTAGTGGACCCAGTTTCTCAAAAACTCATAGAAATATTGCTCACTTCTTCAAAATAAATTTGACAAGTGATTGAACGTTTTTTTTTTTTCTGCTAAAAATCCAATTTTTTAAATTTCTTTGTTAAGTACCAGTAATACTTATTTACTGAAGTGAAAAGGTTGATTTTTTTTTTATTCCAGGAAAAAATCCTATCATGACTTATATTAATCACCACGAGGAAACTTTCTTCTGGGAGGGGGGCGGGGGATACACAAACCAGGTCCCACCTACTGAATTTCTGGGGGGGGGGGGGAATGAAAATTTTATTAAATATTGTTTAAATGTTGTCCTTTTATATGAAAATTTTGAATAAAATTTGAATAAAATACTTTATTTATTACATTGAAAAATATATATATAATGAGAGAAAATATGCTTTTCTTTTTTCAGTAATGAGAGAAAATATGCTTTCTTTTTTCAGTAATTGGATGTGTGTCCTTTTTAGATAAGAAAAATTATAGAAGGAACAATAAATAAACCCATTGAAGTTACATAGATATTCAAATAAAAATAAAATACATAGTCTGATGCTTTTTTTTTTTTTTTTTTTTTTGAGATATTCCCAGAATCCTAGTATTTTTTCCTGAATGAATATTTTTTATTTTGTCATAATACTATTTATCATATTACTGCCACATTTTTATTAGAAATACTGACTGCATAGATTTTTTTCTGCAAAAATCTGGATTTGTTATGACAGAATGTAATAATTTCATTTTATTCTATTTATTCTAGTTCATCTGTTTTTTTTTTTTTTTTTAACACTTATATTTTCCTTTCTATACTTATATTTAATTTTTCAAAAAACTGAACATCGTTTGCAACAGATGTCCCACCAGCATTTATTAAAAAAAAAAAAAAAAAAAAAAAAAAGGAAGGAAAAAGAAAAAAAGAAAAGGGAAGAGAGAAAGATACATTTTTTACATACTTTTAAGAGCTGAGTTTTGCATCTCAAAATATCCTTATTTAATATAAAATTTTGTTTAGTGAAAATTTCTAACAAAAAAAAAAAAAAAAAAAAAAGTTAAATCTTAGTTGAAAAAAAAAAATGTTTTTAATTGTATAAACACGGGTTAAACGATGAAAATAATCTGGTATGGTATGGCGTTCACATTAACTTCTCTTGCCCTATATTTCTATAAAAATACAAAAATTATCATGAATAAGAGCTATTTGCCCGATCTTAATAAAAAATTTCAAATAACATCCACATATAGAAAGTTTTGGAATATTGAATTTGGTCTTCCTGCTAATATCTGATTTTGAATTATACTGATAACAGACGTTTAATAAGACTAAAAATTATGTTTAAAAATTTTTACGCTAAAACAATACTTTGTCTATCATAAGTTGGTAAGTATTATGTGGGTTAGAAAAAGTAAATAAATAAATAAATAAATAAATAAATAAAAGACAAATGTACTTGTAAGCGGAAAAAATGTTTATTATTGATTAAAAATCTATATAATCGTGAAAAAATTAAAATGATGTTTGCTTAATATAATTTTTAAATTTCAAATTTAACTAAAAAAGTTTGAATTTGACGACAGCGTTCAAAGTTTGCAGAATACTGGTCATATTGAAGCCATTGTTACTGGTCAAAATTATTAAACACTCTTCAGGGGAAATTACATATAGTTACAAATGTAATGCAAAATGTATCTGAAATGCCTTTATGTACTTTGCTGCATATCTTGCTGCACGTACACTTTTTTCTTTATGGAAAAAAAAAAAAAAAAAAAAAAAAAAAAAAAAAGCCTTACGATATGTTCCTAAGAAATGATATAATTTTTATATTTTCAATAAGTAGGAACCCTCTAATGGTATTTATCAGACGTTTTGGACACTGGGCACTTTAGTTCAGTGTCCAAAATGTCCAATTAAAAAATCTCAAGATGTAGTAGATAACTGCTGTGATTTTTGATTGCCACTACATTTTAATAGAAAATTTCAATGACGTTCTTCAACGATTTTCAGGGTATTAAGTAAGATGAATATATATATATATATATTAGTATTTAGCAACTTGTTTAATCAATTTAAATCACGCAGTTATAACTTTGTAAAAAAAAAAAAAGTCACTACTGAATGCGTCAAAAATGTTTAATATATATATTTAACACAAAATAAGGATTTGCAAAGAAAGCTACAGTATTGATTTACTTTATTTTGGTATTAAACAAAAAAATTTTTGCCTGTAAACATGCCAAGTTTAGTTTATGACCACAATTGCTATTCGTTAGTCGTAATTAAAAATTAAAAATATATTTTGTGCCTTCGTAATGAATATTTAAGAGCTGGTTATAGATACATAGTTTCAGTATCCAAATTTCTGTGTGATAAAGTAAATCTGTTACTAAACTAAGAGGATGTTATAAAAGGTTGCATTTAAATCCCGTTCTTTTAATGTTACATTTAATTTAGTTAGCATTTTTAATTTCTGTAAAACAGTAACTTTGGACAGCTACCAGCTACAATCGGCAGCAAAATTATTGAAACGAACATCCATATTTTTCATATATATTTTTTTAGTTTGCTCATTAATTTTTATCTTCAACTTATTTTTTTATAAACAGCATAAGTCTAACAAGGAAACATTCAAAACGTGTCGTCTACTCTTCATAAAACACCAGAAAGTAAAAAAAAAAATTATCGGCTGAAATGAATTACAGCGACCACAAAAAATTATCAAAATTAAGCATATTTAACTGGGAGCAGCCCCCGCTCATCACTCTTGGAATGATGTTGAGCGCTTCTAAGGGGACTACTCGCAGTTTATTCAAAAAAGAAAAAAAAAATACATAAATCGCCAGGCCTTAGCCTAGAGCCGACAGTGGGCGATGGTGTGAGAATTGAACAATTTTAGAGAAACGCCGGAATAAAACCAACCGACAATGGGCGTGAGCTGATGAACAACAAAGTTTGAAATCAGAGATGACTGCTGATGAGAACAGTCTGATAAAAGTCCTATCTATAAGAAGTCCGTGTATATTTTCCAAGTTGCGCCGAGGATTTGCTCTTCGCGACAAGGGGCGCTATGGAGAAAACTGTTTAATGCAGATAAGCAGTCATATTTTGATGTTGTTGAAGCTGTGGATAACACTCTAAAGAGGATATACATTACAATATTAAAGATGAGATGAAACAGTCTTTCGAAGGGATGAGAACAAAATTTTGTATTTGCAGTGGGAAATCTTCAAGTCAGATTCTTTTAAAACTGGGCTCATTGCAGCACCGAGGGGGGGGGGGAGTACAGAAATTCACATTCTCGCACACATGCTTTTTAGAGGACAGACAAAACACTCACACACTCAGACCATACAGTAAAAACTTAACTGATAATAATAATAATAATAATATAAAGTTATTTCACACTGTTAGGCGATTGATTTTGAGTACTTGGCGGAGAAGCAAAACACTGTTCTTTTCGTATACGACAATCTCAGTGCTAGCGAACTTATCGCCTGACAGCGCTAAATCGCCAAAAATGCTTAATTTTGATATTTTTTTGTGGTCGTTGTAATTCATTTCAGCAGATAATTTTTTCACTTTCTGGTGTTTTATGAAGAGTAGAATCACATTTTTTTTTTTCAATATTTTTTGAAGACGAAATCTTTTGAATGTTTCATTGTAAGATTATGACTCGACAGTAGGGTTGCCAGATTTGGCCTTTTTTTTATTCAATAATTTTCATTTGTAACATTAGGCTAATCACTTCGAAGATTGATAATCTATTATGTATATCAAATGTCACTTATCAAAATTATTGGTGACTGTTGAATAAAAAAAAGGGCCACATCTGGCAACGCTGCTCGACAAATACTTATTTAACAAATAAGTATTAGGTGCACACCTTTTCAATAGGAACCATTGCTAGTGCTTTAATAATTTTGTTGCCGACTATAGTTGTATTAAAATTATTTAGTTTAAACTGTTATCCTTATTTGAACACACATTTCATCATCATTATTATCATAATCATTATTATCATCATCATTATTATTATTATTATTATTATTTGGCATTTAGTATAATGTAATGTTCTTTTTTTAAACTAGTTCATTGACAAATTTACTTTTTTTCTGTTATTTAAAATGCTATTATGTTTATGAAAAGTCCATACAATCGAAATAAAAGCACTTCTATGATAGAAAATAAATAAATATCTTAATAAATAGCTAAGATGAACAAAAACTAGCTGAAAGCAAAACCGAAAAAAAAAAAAAAAAATTAAACGAATTCAAAATAAATGTGTAAATCTCTTTGGGTATTTAGCCGATACGGGATTGAGTAAAAAGTTATTTTTTTAAATATATGTTACAAAATTATATTTAGTCATATTTATAACAAATATATGTTATAAAATACAAGTGTACAAAAAATATGCATAATACCATAGAATGTCTTTTTATATTTACTTTTACAAATATTTAAAAAATAAGTTCTTTCTATCTTAGTGAAAATGTCGCATTATTAATTAATAAAATCCATTAAGAAAGTAGCATTTCTTTTTTCAAAATAATTGAATTATTATGAAAACAATTTATGTTTCAATATTTACTATTGGCAGCAGAATTATTCGAGCGGTAGCAAGGATTCCTATATAAAAAAAAAAGTACACGTAATACTGATTTGCTAAATAAATACTTGTAGAACCATGTTCTTAGACTGACTAAAAACATGGCTCAACGAAGATTTATTTAACAAAGCAGTATTAAGTGTACCTTTTTTATATAGAAATTATTGCTAGCGCTCGAATAATTTTAATGCCGACTGTACACAAACATTACTCTCTATTAATATTTCCAAGTTCATAAAACACATACCCCACTATAATATTAGATATTTAATGTTTTATGTTTTCAGGCTACTGAAACAACGAAAATATTTTTCCGGAACTTTATTATTTCTTTTTTTATATACACAAATATATATATATATATATATATTCTAGAATATTCAGCGAAATTAAGATACGAAGCTTAAAGTAATTTAAATATTTGAAGAGCTTGCACTTAATGAATAGAAATTGTTGTTCTTGGAATGCAATTTTACATTCAAAAATTCTTTAAAAAAAAAAAAAAAATCTTCGTTAGAATTACTTAAAGTACGAAGAAAGTTTTTCTCCCAGTATATTTAATTAGAAAAAATGCGAAATTCTTTTTCATTAAAAGAAAAAAAAAATGCATTTAAACTACTTCTAATATAATTCTCTAATATAATTTTCTTGTATATAATATTTTTTTAACAGAAGTTTTAGATGATTAAGATCGCCGTTATATTTGTAAAATTAATTATGTTACTAGTAAAACTGCATTTAGCATGAAAAAAAAAACAGATTACATTTAGCATGGCAACATTTTGTTAAATGAGTAAAAACCTATTTTAGAGAGAATTTTTTAAATAGATATGTTTACTGAGATGATTTAAAATTTTGAGTAATTGAAGATGTTGAGCTTGAAAAAGATAAAAAAGCCATAAAAACCATTTTTATAAGATCGAACTACTTATTGATAAAGAAAAAAAAGAAAGAAAGAAAGAAAGAATGTGTATCTTTGCATCGATGATGTTTAAGTATCAAAGTGTGTTTAAATACAGTGTACCAGTGCATCATTGTACAGTGTATCAGTTTAATACAGTTCAAATATAAAACACGAGAAGATTTTTATTTCTGTACAATGAGTTAGTTTTCTGGAATTGAGACATAAGGTTTTTGTACAATTTCTATCGTGAAATGAAAAAATAAGACATAATTTTATTCTGAAAGAAGTATAAATGTAATATTTTAAAAAGAAAAATGATATGAATTATTTCTGCATTGGGAAGTTTCTTGTTAAATATCCATTTACACAATATTCCTCGTTGAATTTTACATTCAGTAACTCTTTAGATATATTACACCTGCTGAATACAAGAATGAGATCAGTGTAGGTGAAAAGAAATTATTTGTATTTTACTATAAGCTGATCACTTTCAGATGTTCCACACTGTCAAGAGAAATTTAATAAAATTTCATATTTTATAGTTTAATTTCTTAGCCTTATCAATATCTGCAAGCACGGAGATTGTTTTCACTAGTGCGATATGTTTCAGGCCACAGTGCGACAATATGAGGATATGTACTAAAAATTCCGGAAATTTGTTAATTTTTTATTAATTTTATTTTATTACATAGGCCTGCAAAATCATACCTTTCTTTTCCTTTTTCTTTCTTTTCTTTTCTTTTTTTTTTTTTTTTTTTTCACTGCACTAGATTTTTCTAATGTGTTTTGATGCGCTGAATTCAGAAATGATAGTCTTTTTTTCCTATCACGTAAAGAATTTTCACAAAGTAAGGATGATGATCGGCTAGAGACTATAACAAATTCGAACCAATTTATGTATAGAATACGTTAAAACCGGCTATTATTTACAGATTATCTTTTAAATGTATTTCTTTATATCGAAGCTCCTTTTAGAGCATTTTATCTTCTGCACGGCTTGAAGGTTTTGTGAAGGGGGGGGGGATTCTCTATGTAGCATCCAACAATAACCTGCTCAAATGTTAAACAACCCATTGTCCCTGATACCTTCTCTACATTTCTTTCGTATCTTTATGAAATAGCTCTCCTTGTTCTTCACGCACATCACCAAGATTTTACGGGAAACAACTTAGATAGGAGTTGTAAAAGGGAGCTTTAGGCTCATATAATCCCATTTTTTGTCAAAACTGTACTTGATGGAAAATTTTGGATAGTTTTTCCTTAATCAGCGTCCAAAAATACATCAGTAAAACATATCATCTTGAAGAAAAAATTTTGTCGTCAACCTATATAATTTCAGTTGAGTGTTCATAACCTGGTAACATTTGGAATGAGCAAATAGATGAACAAAGCATTGATTTGATGAAACAATGTTCAAAGACGAAGACAAAGACAGAGACTAATAAGAATAGAATTATGAATATTTTTCTAAATCAACTAACTCACTTCTTTTGCATCTAAATATATATTTACTTTTTACATACCTTAAGACATATCATATTTTGTAAAAGCTTCTTCTTCATTTTACTTTCTTGTAAGAAGTATAGGACGTCATTAAATTGTGCAAGTCTCACTTTGATCTTGATATAACCTCCCACGTTATAGATATCCGAAATTTAAGAAATATCTACATTTGTATGCACGTATGTGTGTGTATATATATGTATCTTGCATAACTCAAAAATGGTTAAACATAAAACTTTAAAAAATTGTGCTTAGATTTGTTATAACATCTAGTTATGAATGTCCTTTTTTGGTTACTATACAAACTTTCGTTTTAAAAATATCTACGAAAACCCATTTCTTTTTTTTCAAATCAAAATATATTGAATCCATTTTCATGTTATTTGAGTTAATGAAAATTTTTAAGTAATCATTTAGCCTTATAATATTAGTCCGGTCAATCTAGACATTCGGTGATACATAAAGTTACAACAAGCTGATAATCAGTAAAATTGTTCAAAATATAATTATAAATAAAATTTTGAAATTCCCCACCATTCCGGTGTATGGAAAAATTTTACTCAAGGTCAAAGGTAAAAAAAATGAGTTTTTCGCGATTTTCAGCAAAACAGTAAGTTTTATCATAAAAATACCTCAGACAAAAATTGTAGAACATAAAATTATCTATAAAAAATGTATCAATACTTTTTTTCCAACGAGCCACCGTTTCTGAGATATTACGATCCAAAAAGTTGTAATCGTCATAATATGCACACGTTTCCACACCACCTATGAAGTAGTGTACTTAACGCGTTTTTTTTAACGTGGTAGTAGGCCTATTCCATGAGTCAATTATGATCCTGTTTAATTTGTAACTATTGCAAAATAACGGAAATTACCAATGATTGTAATAAATAAAAGCGATGTCAATTAAAAAAAAGTAATGAAGCTTATTCGTCTGATTCAAATTCTTCTTGTTCCTCCTCTTCTTCATCTTCATTTTGAGAGCAAGTAAATTGCATTAATAGCGACGTATCGCATGTCATCTCGTTAGAATCAAACGAATCCTCCAGTGTTGGTGATTCAACATTAGAACACGACAGGCCTTGACAATTTGTACATGCCAGAGAACAAAACAGTCCAACTTTTTTGCAACCACATTTAGCGCTGCATCCCTTTTTGCAGTTGCAAAAAATTGTGTTCAGCAGTTTTTCCGGCGCAGGTGGGAGTAAAGTTTAAACTGGTTCTAATGTATTGTTGACCAACTTCCAACCCCACTTTGTAGGGTCTAGCTGATAACCAAGCCACACTTGAACTTGATAATATACCCGAAAAAGATGTTGATGAGCAGCATCTGAGGTTTGAGGAAGACAAGCTAATTGAACTTTTTTTTTTATTTTTAGTATTTTTAACGAAACATGCATATCGATACTTATCTAAGCAGGTAGTTTTTTTTAGGAGCTCCGTACATAGAAAGAAGAAAGTGAATGCCGTTGGTGATGACTTCTTGTTGAGTTGAATAACTGTTTTTAAAAACTTGAGCATTTTGAACTAAATCTTGTTTTTCAAACATTTTGAAAACTGTTGTTTTTCCTCTCCTGTAAAATGCAGATGTCGTGTCACAGCCAGTTATTGCGTGTAAAAATAGTACATGATTTTGACTCTTTGCAAAAGTAGATAAACTTTTTGACGAATACATTTCCGATTGATGTTGAGCTTTTCCTGGTTTTAAGGAGAAAATAGTTTTTCAGTTGGAGTTCGAGCAGTGAGTAACAGAGCCTGATTAAGGGGGAAGCACGCATTATTTATACTTACACCGTTATTTTTTAACAAATACTTTCCTCCTATAAAAAACAGAAAATTCTCATTAAAAATTATTTTAAAAGAATTCCGGTGTCTAATAACGGTGAGTAAATTGGATTGTTTTACACCGTTCATTTTTTATAAAAAAAATATTTCCTCGTCAAAGCGTGGAATTTCTATGACATGAAGTAAAAAATAATTGTAAAAATATTCCGGTGAGAGCGGAGATAATGTGTGCTTCCCCCTTAATCAGGCTCTGGTGAGTAATACGAGTAAGTCTATATCTTCACCAAGAACAACAGTTATATTTGTCACATTGAATTGCTCTATTGCTGTTTCAATAATCAGTACATCAGCATCATTATTAGCTTGTTTTACCAATATATTTTCAGCAGTAAACTTTTCTTTCAACATTGAAATGAACCGAGACTTGTTGTGAGTATTTGTAAGAAATTTCTGTTGACTGGTTGGAACTGTCATGAATTATGTACGATCCTCCTATCGTTTCCCTCCTATCCTATTTTATAGAATAGATTCGTTTTCTCTCCACCTACGAGTCATATGACCCGTCTTTAATCCTTGGCTAAGCAGTAGCCACGCATACAATTGAACAGGGGACAGATGTTGTCTCGAGGTTACACTGGTGTATAAATGAAGGGACTGAGTTTCATTTTACCTGATATTCTTATAGTTATAACTTATTTATATTTTATATTTTAAGTGTGAGTTACAATGACCGATAGAAAAATAGTTTAACATATATTAAAACTCTAAAGATGTATATACGTGGCGTACTCATGCATATTATGACCATTACAACTTTTTGGATCGTAATGTCTCAGAAACGGTGGCTCGTAGGAAAAAAAGTATTCATACATTTTTTGTAGATAATTTTATGATCTACAATTTTTGTCTGAGGTATATTATGATAAAACTTACCGTTTTGCTGAAAATTGGCGAAAAACTCATTTTTTTTACCTTTGGCCTTGAGTAAAATTTTTTCCATACACCGGAATGGTGGGGAATTTCAAAATTTTATTTATAATTATATTTTGAACAATGTTACTGATTATCAGCTTGTTGTAACTTTACGTATCTTCACTCTTATTTTTTGGTCTAATTTGACCGGACTATATGGGAAACTACTATGTATCATTTTGAGATATAATAATATATTACACGTTCGATTTACAATACGTATTTGTGAAATAGCGTGCTCATACTATATAGACTGTACTTAATTGTATCTATGCAACACATGTATATTTATATAAAACTTATCATTAAAGTGAAAACTATAGAATTCAGTCCGAAACAATCTTTTTTACGTTATAACTATAAAGCATCCTTAAATTAACTAGAAACAAAAACAGTTTCCCTGAAAGTTACGTATATATCCTTCGGATTTTTATGCATCACTTGCTTAAAAAGAATTTTTGTTTGTCAGAAAATCTGATAAAAGAGTATTTCATTCAATTTTTCTCGATTGTGGATTATTTTTCATATTTAAAAAAAAAAAAAAAATGCATTAGCATATAAACACGAAAGTCAAACTCGAAAGTTTTGCTTTTTAGGAAATTGCTTCTACTTGATGTTTTCTTTTCTTTAAATATTAAATATTAAAAATGTAAACACATTTACCTTTATTATATATATATATATATACAGAGAGATAGAGACAGTATAATATTACACGCATTTTCTTTTAGAATGCATAATGAATACATTCGTATATAAATAAATATATATATACATTTAAAATTAATGAAATATGAGTGCTCGGACCAGTCACTTTTTTAAATATTACTATTTATATTAAGCATTCTTTATATTATTAAATCAGAAAAAATGTTGCAAAAGATTACCACATTTTTAATTTCTGTTTATCTTTTGAATTATCCCGTGATGGTCTAAGTTACAATAAGTTAATGATATTAATTTACTTATAATCCTTTTAACAGCTGCATACCGAAACTTCCTGTGTTATAATATTGTAATAGGTTCAGACATCAGAAAAACATAATCATAAAATATATTACAATAATATTAAAATTTAAATTAATTTCTAAAGGTTTTCGTGAAAAATAAGATGTAATGTTTTTTAAATCCTCGGAAAATACTACCTTAATATGAAAAGTTATTTCTCTGAAATTTTCAGTCTTAGAATATTGTAGTTGTACACTCTCAGAAATAATATACTCAATTTTGACGATTCAGAGATCCTCGGGCTTAATTTCGTTGTTTTTGACAACCATTTCGTCAAGCGATCGCGTGATTTTTGAGGAAACGCGAACTCTCAAATATTTGACGAAACTGTTTACTCACAATAGCATGCGCTAGCTTTTATTACCGCCATATTGTTTTTTTTTCCTGTGTTGTTTCGACTTTACGTTACAATGACTTCTATTTGTCGGCCATGTGGTGCGGTCGGTAGGGACCTGCCTTCTTGATTCCCACGTCCCGGGTTCGAATAGCGGTGCGGATATGGATGTTTGTGATATCCTGTGTCTACTGTGTGCGCTTGTTTCTGTGAATTTCTGTAAAAATATGGATCAATTGAAACAAAAATCATTGTAACTATGGGTGTCAAATAAATGTCCAAATGATTTTTATTTGTTTGCTCTGTTTTATTTATATTTTCATTAAATATATTAAGGATTTAATGCCTAAAGCAATGAACTTGCAAGTAATTTTATAATTTTTATTTTATTCTGTATCATGAAACTAGGATGAAAAAAATGTATCTTTACCTTTGACGAAATCCGTATGTTCAAACAAGTGACGGAAGTAATTTTCTCAATTTGACGAAATAAGAAGGAGGAAATATTTTTTTTTCTTTTTTTTTGACGAAATTCGTATTTTCAAATAAGTAACGAAACAAATTTCGTCAATTTGATGAAATGTTCGCTCGGAGCACATCCCTAGAAAAACTTTCGTCAAAAATGAAGAAATTTTCGTGAAATTTTCGCATCCGTTTCTGAGAGTGTATATTTTTGAATTTAAGAATGTGAGGATTAACTTTCAAAAACTTTCAATATTATTCCTATTGTAGTTTAACTATTGTAATACCTAAACTATTGTAGTTACCGTAACGTGATGATTGCAACATGCTGGTATACAAATTAAGAACATATTCATAAGGTGAAACATTTTATTTGTGAGAACTTGGAAAAAAAAATATGGTTGATTTATCACTTTTGTCTCCACTAAAGTAGTAAATTTGAATTTCACTATATATTTATTTGTATTATTCATCCATTTTTCACTGTTCACTATATTCAGTGATTTGGATATTATCATGACTCGGCCAATTAAACTCTGCATAGGTCTTCTACAAAACACACACACATATATATGTATATATATATATATATATTTTAAGGAAATTTCTAATTCATTATATGATATAAAATAACAAGTAGAATTTAATTTTTATTATTATTAGATAATTATGGTATTGTCCATTTTTAAAACCACAATACGGATTTAATTATAAAACTTGTTGCGATTGCAGTTTATTTGAACTTTATGTTTTATCTCTTCAACTAATTTTGCCTTAAAATTGTTTTTTTTTTTTTTTTTTTTTCAGTAAGAAATGTAAAGCTGCTGTCACACGGAAGGTCGTATTGTCTATATCGATATTGCCTCTAAGTGCTACAGAATGACTTTCTTGGGCTGCATGTAGGGTTGCTTTTAAGCATACACGAAATCCACAAATATAAACGTATGCATTAATTGATTATTCACCTCAAGTATATTTGAAGTAATAAGGATAGAACATATTTCGGAATCGCGATTTTTGGACTGGAAAGGTTCATGCTGAAAACTACTGTAGGAGATACAAATAGTCGAAATTTTGAGATTATACGCAAGGCAGATTGTATCAAGCAGTAGTTTTTCACACGTTTCCCTCATGAAAAATCTGTTTAGAAAATATTACCACATGATACCTCTCATATAGAACTTCCTTTGATAGCGTCTTAAGTAAAATGCATCGTAATGCTAACGTTGAAAGGGGATGAATAAAACAGTTAAACAAGAAAACACCATAAACTGCAAACACACACAACACTTTTTACTAAAATCACACAATCAACTTATTGGAAGAAAATCGTATTTATTGAAATTTTATTTTTCCGACTGAGTGAAAATAATGCCTGGACCGGGAGTCGAACCCCGGATCTCTGACTTACAAGAACAAGGCTCAACCAATTGAGCTATCCAGGCCGACAACCGATCGGCATTACTCACTCAGACAACCTTTAGGCAGAAACATCTGGTCTATCATGTAGATAGCTCGACAGAAATAAGCCGCAGGTAAGGGAGACATCATTAAACTAGTGGATCTGCAGATCAGGAGCCTCAACGTCCTATTTGCATCAGACATTATTCAATAGGTCATTTTTATTTATTCCTTATTACATAACAGTATATATTGATTCGATCGACTTTTTACCATAATCAGATACATTCCTGAGGGGGGCTGCCGCCCCTCTTAACCCCCTGCTGTATCTCTCTTTGTATACCTATTTGTATATCATATAAAGTGTTACGGAATTGTAAATAATTGCATTTATTTTTGTATAAATTCTTTCAAAAAGGCTTAGTAAGTCGATAAAATGCTAATTTTGTGCATTTCTAGTCGTTTTAGCACGAAAATAGCCTAATTTTCCTTTAAAAACGAATTTAAAAGCTCCAATAAGGGAAGAAATGGATTTGGCGCCAAATTTGGCGACTGTTTCCCTCCTTGGCGATTTTTTTTGGCAACTTTGACGAAAAAATCCTTATTAGGGATATACCAAATATGGAATCTCTAATCTCATTGACTGATGAGATACGAGAATTTTCCAGAACAGTCTGTGTTCGATAGAATAGTATAAAAGGAGCATTTTTTTAGCCAAGGCGGCCAATCTCAGAACTGTGTCAACAACAGTTTCTTGAAATGCTTGCTTTGCTTTGAGCCTCTTTGAATGAGACTTGCTTTATGCTAAACAGTTTGTACTGTTGTTTTCCTGTTAACGGCTGTTGTTTAAGCTATATTTACTGGTTGAATTGAAGCTGATACTTGGTTTATAGACCTGTATTTTTCTGGAACTTTCTCTGAAGAAATCACTGAATTTTTGCAAGTTTCGCCTTTCATTCTCGGACAACTTACGAAACAGTACGCAACAATATGTATTCTTAATAAACGACGGTCTTGTATTATTTCCCTGAAATTCATAAATACCAAATTTCATATCTATCAAAGTTCATACAAAAAAAATTACATAGCATATCGGAAATATTTTGCGTAACCTTTAAACTAATTATCAATTCTATGCTCACATTTTTCAACAGGAAAATATGCTTTTAAAATTCTAATAAAATTTCATTATATTTGATGGGGTGTAACCATGTTAAAATACACTTTTAAGAAATACCGACTATAGACCATAATAGTACGAAATTCCTTTATGTATCCCAGAAAAGTAGCCACAGTCATTATAAACGCCAATAATAAGAATAAATTATAACTCATTAATTTTTCAAACTAATTTGACATCATTTGGAAGATTACAGTACATACTCAGAATTATTTTGTGTGGTCCCATAAATTATTTAATCTATACATATCTTTTTTAAGAGTAAACATGATTTTAAGCATCTTTATAATGTATGTTAACTTTATTAAGTTCAATTCAGCATAATAGCATTAAAGTGCGCGCTTAAACTAAAAATTTGTCCATAGGCTCTAATGTTACGAAATTCTTTCGTATGTCTTTGTAAACGAACCATAAACATTGTATACACCAGTAAAAAAAATTCAGCTTATTTTGCGTTCAAAATTAATAATTGTTCCAAATTTAACATCGTTTGGATGACTACGTGACATTGTCAGAAAACTTTTGTAAGGTCCTGTACATTAATTAGAAAGCTTAAGAGCACATATTTTTTTTCAAACAACATAAGTTTAAGCATCTTACTCACGTACGCTAGTTTAATTCTCTTCATTGCAAAGTAATGATATTAAAATGCGTTTAAACGAAATTCACCCCATACGCCGTAAGGTTAAGAATTTTGGCGTATCCCTGTACACAGTTTATAAAAAATATGGCAATAAAAATTATACAGCTATTTATATGCAAAGCTGGAACGTGTGCGCCAATTTGCAATTCAATCGAAGGATTTTTGCGGCCGCTATTGCGGTACATACAAATTCTTCCCATAGGCCGTAAAGATAAAAAAAACTTTGGCGTGTCCCTGTACACGAACGACAAATAGAATACACACCTAACACTATACAGCTAATTCTGTTGGGCTCGTGAATATATGTACCAAATTGCAAGTCAATAGCTGTATTTTGGGGGCCGCTATCACGGTACATACAAATTCTTCCCATAGGCCGTAATGATAAAAAAAACTTTGGCGTGTCCCTGTACACGAACAAGAAATGGAATGCACACCCAAAACTATACAGCTAATTTCGTGGGGATTATGAACATGTGTACAAAATTTCAAGTCAATAGCGTGAATTTTGCGGCCGCTATCGCACGACAGAAAGACGGACAGACGGAACCCAAAATCCTTTTGAGTCTCAACAGAGCTCCACTAACGTTTCGGCAAAAATTGGAAATCAATAGCTTGATTTTTACGGTGGCTATCGCGGTACATACAGATTTTTCCCATAAGCCGTAATGATAGAAAATCTTTTGCGTGTCCCTGTACACGAACTACAAATGGAATGCACACCTAAAACTATACAGCTGATTCCGTTGGGCTCATGAACATGTGTACCAAATTGCAAGTCAATAGCGTGATTTTTGTGGCCGCTATCGCGATACATAGAAATTCCTCCCATAGTCCGTAATGATAAGAAAAACTTTGGCGTGTACCTGTACACGAATTACAAATGGAATACACACCCAAAACTATACAGCTGATTTCGTGGGGCACATGAACACGCGTACCAAATTGCAAGTCAATAGCGTGATTTTTGTGGCCGCTATCGCGATACATACAAATCCCTCCCATAGGCCGTACTGATAAGAAAAACTTTGGCGTGTCCCTGTATGCGAACTACAAATGGAATACATACCAAAAGCTATACAGCTAATTTCGTGGCTCTCATGAACATGTGTACCAAATTTCAAGTCAATAGCGCTATTTTTGCGGCCGCTATCGCGCGACAGACAGACAGACAGACAGACACAGCCCAAAACCGTTTTGAGTCTCAACAGAGGGCCTCCACTGGCGTTTCGGCAACAATGGGAGAAAGAAATACAATTTCTACTAAAATCACACAATCAACTTGCAGGTAAGGGAAACACCATTAAACAATGGGAGAAAGAAATACAATTTTTACTAAAATCACACAATCAACTTTAAGTTGATTGTGTGATATTAGTTAAAATTGTATTTCTTTCTCCCATTGTAAGTTGATTGTGTGATTTTAGTAAAAATTGTATTTCTTTCTCCCATTGTTTAATGGTGTTTCCCTTACCTGCGGCTTATTTCTGTCGAGCTATCTACATGATAGACCAGATGTTTCTGCCTTAAGGTTGTCTGAGTGAGTAATGCCGATCGGTTGTCGGCCTGGATAGCTGAATTGGTAGAGCCTTGGCCTTGTAAGTCAAAGATCCGAGGTTCGACTCCCGGTCCAGGCATTATTTTCACTCAGTCGAAAAAATAAAATTTCAATGCACACAACAATTGTTTTAAGACGAAGTAGTTAAGCACATCTTTTCAACAGGCGGAAAAAAGTAGCAATGATATTCGTGGTACATTTCGTGCTTACTTTTTGTCATCTGATGATTTTGTCGTCTCATTCGGAAAAAAACATTTTTTTTTTGTTTCCACTTACAATTTTTACTTTTGCAAGTGAAGAGGAAACGATAAAGTTCAGTGTAGAAATACTGACATCAGTGCATGTGATACCATGAATTACTGTACAAAGTGATGCTAGGTCCTCTATAGCCTCTGCCCAGTTAGTTGAATGAAAAAGTAATGAAGGAAAGGGTGATTTTGAGTTATTTTTACTAATAAATAGACTAGAATCATAAAACGAATGTGATCGTAGTTTTAAACAGTACCCTGTCTTTTATTTACGGGGAATAGTAACACCTGCAGTTTTTTGTAGTCACGAAAGGAATTTCTGCTTCTTTGTATCCAAAACTAAAGTTGGAAATTAACATAAATTACTTAATGGAATATTACAAACAATTATTCCGATTGAATGATCAATTTTGAAGATAAGTTGAATTTTTTTCTTTTCTTTTTCTTTGGATATGGATTACATATTGTATAGTTTTCTGGACTTCATATTTTTTTCTTTTGTATTTTACAAAAGAAAAAGAAAAATCAATAATTGAAATAAATTTTTGAAATATTCTTCTACTTCCGCGATATTTGCTAACAAAGTATTTTTAAAATATTTCTTTTAGTAAAATTTACAAATCTTGAAGCAAACAGCCTGAAGGGAAAATGTTAATTTTCTGCTGGTAAACTACGAAGTAGAATAAATCGACGTTGGTAAAGTTACAAATAGTTTGCATATACTTACACTTTCTTTTTCAGTGATAAAGATACTGTTTAACTAGATTAGGTACCTATTTTTAACTTGATTTTGCTGATTATTTGAAAACTTTTTTTTTTTTTTTTTTTTTTTTTTTTTAAGAATATGCAGTAAATGCACTATATGTTTATTTAACCCTTTAACGTTCACTACTTAATTTATTTTAAAAATTACTAAACTAATTTTAAAAATGACTTTTAGACACATGGCTGATCATAAAAAAGGAAAAAATTAAATAAATGACATTTTTCCTTTTCGAGAAATTTTTGATTTGAAACATCTATAAGTTAACCGTATTAAATTCAAATAATATTTAATTTAATAAATAAAACACCTTGTAAGTAAATATTATCGACTAGAAACACTCGTAAAAGTTGTTTCAGGCTAAAATGATAGTCCAGCTCTTCATTAAATGAAAAAAACTATCAAACTAGCAATTCGCACTCGCGTCCACTAAGAAACTTCAAGTGACTTATGTATTTAGCTTCCTTTGAAGCATTATTTGTTAAATTTTGGAATAGTGCTGCTAGCTACCGAACAGAGAAGGAATAAAAGTTAAAAAATTGATTAAAACAAGGGAGAAATGTTAAAAACTGCTGCATAAAAATTGTTAAATGATGTCAAATGTTTGGTTTCGCTACGAAACCAATGAACGTTAAAGGGTTAAGACAAAATAGCGAAATGTTCTGATATAAGTTTCAGTGTTAATAAATTATTTGTGAATGAAGTTAAAGAAAAAAATGAAGCTGGTTTTCTAAAGCACATCTGTTATATTAAAACACAAAGGCTTTTTCGTAAGACCAAAATCGTACGATATGAGCATGCGCGAGAAAATTTTGAACCAATTCGGAAGGGAATATTCCTTTCTCTTTACGCAGTGCATTACGAAAACCGATGATAAAGATTGAGCAGACAGCATTAATACGTATTTCATTTGTCTGTGGCAGACGCTAATTAAAACTCAATCATAAAAAATAATTCACGTGATTAATTCATTGATTCATACTTCCCAAGGAAGTGTATTAAAAACAAAGCAATTCGCGAATAGTTATCGGTTACATTTATTTATGATCGGTGATTGGTTATCATCGTATGCTTCCCAAGTGAGAAATAGTTTTAACGACGAAAATTCATTTACGCAGGATGTGGCGCCATCTGTATTTTTTTCCATTTGTTAAAAGAAAAAAAAAAAAAGAAAAAATCTTTTAAAATTAACAGAGTTTATTGTTCTTTATTTAAAAGTAAAATTTTATCAGTTGAAAACTTTGTTTAGAAAAGATGGAGATAGATATTTAAAATCAAAGGAGGTTTTTTATTTTATTTTATTTATTTATTTTTACTCTAATTATTATAATCTCTGATATTTCAATTTGATACCATATTACAGTAAAAATAATTTTAAAAGAATAACGTTGAAATATTGATATATTATACGGGTAACAATTTACATTGTGTAGTTTATTATTAAAATTTTAATGAGCAAATTAATTTGCTAAAGTATTAAATTCATTCTTATTATTAGAAGGTTTTTAATTGAAATTGACTTGGTCATCGTGTCTTCGTGTCACGCTAGTAATAAATAATAACACAGTTTTTTTTTTTTTCCCATAGAATTATCACATTTGCAAAAACAACTATACATTTTATTCTATCCATTAACATACGGTTGAAAAAGTGTATCAAAGTATTTTTTAATTAAAAAATTCATTTTACTAAATCACATATATTTTATTTAAAATTAATTCTTTTACAAAAATTCTTGTTTTATAATAAATTATCTGTTTCATTTTGAAAATTAACAAAGCACAGAGAGTAATTTAGACTTATATATATATATATATATACATACAGTCGCTAACAAAAGTCTCCGAACACTAGCAAAAATTCCTATATAAAAAAAGTACACTTAATATAGTTTTGTTAAATAAATCCTTGTCTAATCCTGTTCTTAGTGTAAGAATATGATTCGACAAGGATTTATTTAACAAAACTGTTTTAAGTGTACTTTTTTAATATAGGAATTTTTGCTAGTGTTCGGAGACTTTTGTTAGCGACTGTATATATATATATATATATATATATATATATACACATACATATAGTGTTAAATAACATTTGTTGAACTACTGATAGAAAGATAAATCATTTCACTACTAGTGGTTGAGTGAAAAAAGGTATCTAAAAACTTTTTTTTCTAAAAGGTTGCTCTTGAAAAGTCATTTATAGATAACATTGTTCTCTCTCGCTTAATTAATTAAGCAAAGTAGGTTGCTTGATTTTGGCCGCTGAACAATAGAAGCCGTAAATAGTCTAACCTTTATTACTTATTTCGATTATAGAGCAAGATATGCATGAAAGAGACTTTAAAGATAAATCTACGTAATTCGAGATGAATGGAAAACTTTTAGTGTTGTTTCGAAAATACTAACCAAAAATGATAAAGGTTAATGCTTAACAAAATACTTAAATACTTATACAAAATGCTTAACCCCTTTAAAAATATGATAATATCAAATTAAATTTCCAGATTCGGTATTCTGAAAACATCTATACTAATAAAATTTACTATAAAATAAAATTAATGTTCCATTTGACTTGAAATTATTTCTTTTTTTATGGCATATTTTTCGTCAGCATAAGTGTTCAATTGTATTTTAATTTTGTATGTATCAATTTTTATGTATAAATTTTAATGTGTGAAGGGCAGATTTTTTACAAAAATTATATCAAGTTTATAGTGTTGCTTCTTAACTGCTATAAGGTCTAGCTAGAATTTTTTTTATAAAAATAAATGTTTCCGTAACAGAGTGTTGCATTAATTTTATCTCATTTATATTGTTTTGTTTTCCGAAATTCGTTGTATTCTTATATTTTGTTTATCTAAGGGTTATTTTAACAGATCGAAAGCGATAAATCCTATAATAAAATTGTTTAACCTTATAGATATTTATTTTTATAGGATTTATTATAGTAAGGTGTCTAATTATAACTTGTCTTTAATTAGCAGGTTTTGGCTTTAGGCCTGTATACCTGGGGAACTTATCTATATGAAGTTCAACATTAAACCGAAAGAGAAACATATGTCAGAACGTGTGATAAGCACATACCTTACTGATAAAAGGATATTCATGTTAATAATCAATGTGGATGTACGCAATCTATCAATAAGTATTTAGACACTTTCGAATTTAGACATTTTTTCAAATATCTAGAAAAAGAACATGTTATACCTCATATATTTTAGTAAAAGTTTTGTCCAGTAGAAGAAAAGGGAACCGGTAAAAAATAAAAATAATAAAAGTCAAAATGTTTTGGATCACCCTGTAAAAAGTAATGCTTGAAATGAGTTTTGGCTGTACCATATTATTATGAGGCTTTTTCAAATTATCTGTATAAACTTCCATGAAGCTGTCATATATGTTTATGCAGATATAACGGTTTATTTAAAAAATTGAAAAAAAAAAAAAAATCCACTTTTTTTATTACTTTTGTCATAGCCAAAAAAATTGATTTTTTTTTTTCAATTTTTAAATAAACCGTTATATCTCCATGAACATATATGACAGCTTCATGGAAGTTTATACAGATAATTATAACAATCTTCAAAATCGTATGTTACAACGAAAACGCATTCCAAGCATTATTTTTTACAGTGTGATCCAAAACATTTTGGCTTTTCTTTAATTTTTTACTAGTCCCCTTTTCCTCTTCCGGACAAAACTTTTGCTGAAGTATATGAGGTATAACATGTTCTTTATACACCCAAATTTCAAGATGATTCTTCAAGAAATTTTCCAGATATTTGACAAAACGTCTAAATTCGAAAGTGTCTAAATACTTATTGGTAGATAGTGTATTTTAGGGACTCTCCATCTGTATTTTTTTTTTAATTGAATTTTCTATTAGCTGTTTGTTGAAAATGGTCATATTAAAGAGCTTTGTCACTGTACAGAAAGTTTCTAAAAGGAAACATGGCAATTACATGATTCTGTAACAACTGTTCAAGAAAAAAAAAAGTGTTATTGTCATTTTTAGCTATATATAATTATTCAACTTTAGAACAATGAATCCTATCATTATATGAAAAGAGCATCCAATAAAGTTGAGCTTCATGTGGATAATTTTTCCAGTAAAAACATTTAAGTCAACTGTCGCTTATTTAAGACAGGTCATAATCAGAAACAGAAATAAAATAAGTCCCATGTAATAAAATACCTAAAAAATTAGTGCTAGGTAAAATGTTAAAGCCGACTAAAAAACTACATTTTTTTTTTTTTTTTTTTTTTACAAATGCTCATTTAAGTTTTATGCGGATTTATACACAATGCAACAAAGGGCAATTTCATTAATTATTTATAAAAATGTTACATAAAATTAAACTATTTTGCATTTGATTTTTTTTTTTTCTAATACACGTCGAAAACTAGAAAAAAATATATGGACCACATAAGATATTTTCTAATAAACTGCTATTATTCCAAAAACTTCCCCTTATTTCATGATCAAAAATTTTAAATTAATTCAATTATTTAATTAATTCAATAAATTTAATTAATTCAAATTAATTCAATTTTAAATTAATTCAATTATTCTCTAAGTCATAGAATTTGAAAATGTTTTCACGGTGTCTTTTTTATATGCATTTCCAGCTCATTTTAATGACCATTTTAAGCTCATCTTTTGTGTTTTGTAGGTTTTACCATTTTTATAGGTATCATATACCAAAATGCCCCAGAAATTTTCTATTGAATTCAAATTAGGATTTCTTAATGGCCACTGAAGCAGTTGGTCAAGATTAGCTAGAATCCAGTATTTTGTAGATCTAGAATTTTGAAAGGAAGCATTGTCCGACCGAAATATATACTCGATAGGTGCTATTACAGGGGTTTCTAGCAATAAGTTTTGTCTTTGTTTTTCTTTATGCAATTTGTTTTGTCCCATTAGCAGATAAACAGCTTTAAATCCTCCCACAGCTACCACCAAACTGACGTTTTGAGAAGAAATATGGTTCACTTTGAAGGTTATGCCAGCAGTGTCAAAAATTTTTCGGTTCATTGAGATCACACTTTTTACTTCCTTATACAAAGTATAAGGAAGTATAGTAATCCCGATTTGCGAAATGGATTTTGCATTTCACATTGCTCGAAAACGAATGATCGCTGAATGTTGCCAATTTATACGTGTGACTGTCATGATGTCTAGTTCCACACCTGCAAGTATCGTCTTAACACGAGCTCTCGTTTTAGAGATATAAGGGATTTTACACGATTTTTCGTGACGTCTGTATGTATGTGTGTGTGTGTGTCTGTGTGTGTGTGTGTATGTCGCATAACTCAAAAACGGTTGGACGTAGAAAGTTGCGAATTGGTACATAGGTTTGTTATAACATCTAGTTGTGCACCTCCCTTTTTGGACTTTGCATGATTTTCCGTTTTGGAGATATTTAGGAAAATTAGGTTCATAATGGCCAAAATGTATCAAAAAACGGTAATAACTCAAAAACAGTTTGGACAAATCTTGCAATTTAACTGACTTCCCGACTAGCTAGACATTTGAAACTTTCAGAAACTTTCAGAACACATTGACAATGCATTTTTTTAAATATTTTTAGCCAACTGTTCCTAATACCCGCTGCTTTCAGCAGCGTTTATGTGATTCAACAGAAAATTTATTTAACTAACTTTTCGACTAGCTAGACATTTGAAACTTTCAGACTAGGTCAGAACACGGTGAAAATGCGTTTTTTTAATACTTTTAGCCAACTGTTTAGGGTCCCTGCTTCCTTCGGCGACGTTACCTGTACAAATCTTGCAATCGATTTCAAAATGAAATTGACATGAGTCCCCCCAAGGCACAACTATGACATGAGTCTCCCCCAAGGCACAACTATGACATGAGTTCCCCCCAGGCCCAACTTTGACATGAGTCCCCCCAAGGTACAACTTTGACATGAGTCCCCCAAGGCACAACTTTGACATGAGTCCCCTCCAAGGCACAACTTTGACATGAGTCCCCCCAAGGCACAACATTGACATGAGTCCCCTCCCCAAGGTACAACTTTGACACGAGTCCTCCCCAAGGCACAACTTTGACATGAGTCCCCTCCCCAGGGCACAACTTTGACATGAGTCCCCCCAAGGCAAAACTTTGACATGAGTTCCCCCCAAGGCACAACTTTGACATGAGTTCCCCCCCCAAGGCACAACTTTGACATGATTCCCCTCCCCAAGGCACAACTTTGACATGAGTCCCCCCCCCAAATCACAACTTTGACATGATTCCCCCCCAAAGCACAACTTTGACATGAGTCCCCCCAAGGCACAACTTTGACATGAGTTCTCCCAAAGGCACAACTTTGATATGAGTCCCCCCAGGCACAACTTTGACATGAGTCTCCCCAAGGCCCAACTTTGACATGACTCCCCCCCCCAAGGTACAACTTTGATATGAGTCCCCCCAAGGCACAATTTTGACATGAGTCCCCCCCAAGGCACAACTTTGACATGGTCCCCCCCCCCAAGGCACAACTTTGACATCAGTCCCCTCAAGGCACAATTTTTTATTATTTTTTTATTTTTTTTTTTTTTACATATGCGTGCATTTTTTAAAAATATTTTTAGCCAACTGTTTCGGGTCCAGTGACAATGATTTTTAACATTATGTATATTTCTAAAAGTGTATAAGGAACTCATGTGGTGCCCACATCAGATTTTTTCATTCTGTAAAAGTAACCTTTTTACCGTTTATCCTTGAAAGCAACATGTTACTTTGCAAAATCTAGGCGCTCCATTTCATGTCTCTTGCTTAAACGTAATTGACCTATATTTTACTATCTTTTACACAACTATTTTTGTAAAACTTATTACGTACTGTTCGGCTGGTACAAGAAAGCTACAAATAATTTATTATTTGAGAAAAAGAAAGCTTTTTTTTTTTTTTTTTTTTTGAGTTACTCTCATAGCAACAGCTCTCACTTGTTGAGGAATCAATGCAGTGAGAATGTCCTATGCCTTTCCACTAAGCCTAATTCTCACTATTATTATCATTTTTCTTTTTTTGAAAAAGTCAATAACTACAGATTTAAGTTTGCTTAATTTTTTAGATACTTCCCAAAAATTTAAATCGCATTGTTTAAAATTTAGAATTTTACCTTCTCCAACCGGATTTATTGGGTTGTTCGGAAAGTAATTTAATTTTTCTCAGCAGAGAACTTAATTGTATTTTTTTCACACCATCTTCACAACTAAGCTGCATTACCGTTATATATTGTGACAGCTGATATAGCAAGGTTTGCTTGTGAAAAAGTTTGTTTTATTCCGCTCAATAGGTTTTAATTGGTACCCTATCAAATAAAGAAAATCGGAAGCGGTATTTTCGGCATATTTTGTTTTTGCTATCAAAAAGGCGAAAACAAGGAAAAAAGTATACAGAAAATTTATTTAACGAACGCCAGTGTCAAATCTGGTTTACAAAATTTTGTTCCGGCAATTTTGACGTTGAAGATGCCATTACGTTTTGGAAAACCAGTTTATGCTAATGAAGACAAAATAAAGTACTGATTTATGAAAACTGCCAAATAACAACTCGTGAGATCGCTAAGAAACCGATCAGAGTGGAGAATATATAATTCAATAAAATATTTATACAATATAAGAAAATCGTCTTCCATTTTCAAAGGAAAAAACGAAATTATTTTCCGAACAACCCGATATTTTCCTACCTCTTCCTCCTCATTTGTGTGATTGTTAGACTAGCGAAGCAGATAATAAATAAAATGTGAAAAACCTATAAAAAGGATCTTGGCTTTATTATTATTTTTTTCCAGTTTTTAACATGTTATAAAAACAAAAATTATTTCTTAATTTAAAAGTATCTGCATTTGCCGTGATATTTTTATATAATTAAAACTTTTATTTTCTGCATTAGTGTAACTCTAGAATCGATGGTCATAGTTTTTAAGTATTGAAATAGAAATTCTTAAAATGCAAATACAAGAAATATTTATCAATATTTAAAATTCTTATACGTACAATCATAATATTTTGGGCAAAAAATCGCTAAATATTGAGAATAAAAAGTAGGAAAAGTGTGAGAAAGATTCACGCATACGTTTTTAATATTTAACTGATTTCTATTTTAAAACACAAAAAACGTCAATTTAATAAGAATAATTATAAAAATTAATTAATTCGTTTATAATAAATTAAATTTAATGTTGAATTTAATAAATTTCAATTAAAAAGAAGATTTTATTCTACAAAATTTTCTAAAGTTAATTCAATCTCTTATAAAAATCAATCTCTATTAAAATTAATTTATATTTTATATTGGGGACAAATACATTCGTAATATTTACATTTCCCCCCTTTTTAAGCAACATTCATTCTTCAAATCTCACTTAATGATACCAATAAAATAATTTATTTTTCTAAATTACTCTTAAAATAAACAAAGATTTCGAAATATATTTCGTATCTAGTGGTTAAAGCTTTTAGCTTTTTTAATGATTTCAGAGAGTTTCACACATATTGTTTTGAATATTTAATTTATTTTTAATTAATATAAATTCTATTTAGAAAAAAAAATCAATTTAATAAGAATGATTATAAAAGCTAATTCATTTGTTTATAATAAATAAAATCTAATATTAATTTTAATAAATTCCAATTAAAAATAATATTTTATTCTATAAAATTCTCTTAAATTAATTCAATATTAAAGAAACATAGTTTGAAATTAAAATGGCAGATGGTCATCTCTCTTTCAAGCCGAGGAGAGATGACCATCCAATACAAGAAAGAAAAAAAAATGATGTTAAAATAGCCTTTTTCACGTAGTTAATCATGAAAAGCATATAGCAATTTTAAGATGCATTTATATCAGGAAAAATGAGTAAATACAATTCGAATAAACAAAATTTGAAAATTAATTTCAATCCTTCACTTTTCGTAAAATTTTACCACATTTTTGACAAAAGATCTTGATAGTTTGTACACGTTTCGTGGGACTACTTCAGCATTTTATCCCGTTATTGGTTTTAGTTGTGGTGTTATATTTTTCTCCATAACCAACACAGTGATCCTTTTCAAATTCTATTCCCTCGGAAACTATGGAATCTGATAATTTCAAATGTATACATCTTCGCTGCTGGAAGTATCGTGTTTTTGTTTTTTACTGCGTTTATTTTAGACTTTTTAACGGTTTTAAGCTTCTTCTTTTTTTTTTTTTTATCAACTTTATATGTTTCTGGGATGAAAGTTTCCGACGTTTTTCAATATTTTCTGGTGATGTCAAAACCATAGCTACCTTTTTGCCATAACGTGCCATAAATATCACTGGGACATTTTGTAATTTTTTTTTTTTTTTTTTTTTTTTTTTTTTTTTTTGTAATCTTGATTACATCAGAAACTGGTGCGATATTATAAAGTACATTTGTTGGTAATGTTACATCATGAGTTTTTAATATTTTCAAGATGGCCATCTCTCCTCGATTTGATGTGGCCATCTCTCCTGAAACAAATATTCACCCAATTTAAAACGTCAGTGCGCCATTATACGTCTCTGTTTTAGGCATAGAAGGAAAAAAAATTGCAACGTACGTATTGTAAAATATTCAGAAACATAACACAATAAAATTATTCAACCACTGAATTACATAAAGATTAAAATTTCCCTTACTTTTTATAATCGAAAAACACAGCTGAAAGTCGCAATGAATGAACTCTTTGAACTATTTTCTGCGGACAAAGTTTATATCGACACCTATGATCAAGTTTAGGAAATATTTAGACTGGCCATCTCTCTTCTGTGGTCACCTACCCTAGAATTACCATATGTTTAAATGTTCATAAAGTCCAATTAATCTACGACGAAAACGACGTTTTTTGTTTGGACTAAATATTTTTTCCAGAAGTGTATATGACGATTGTCTTACAAGCCATATACACTTTCGATTTTTCAAATTTATTTTTATAGAAATTCTTAGCTCGAACTTATAGTTAAGAATGAAGAATATCAAAACGAAGCAAATAGTTAACAAAAATCTGTACTTCATATGTGAAAATTCATTTCCAAACTCGGTTCCATAAAATATGAACAACCTTCTGTATTCATATATCCTATTATTAATACCGTTGAAAAAAAAATCGTATTGTTGTAAAACTGACTTGGATAATATTAAATATATTTCCCTGCTCGCTGTAATTTACATATGATTTATGAACAGTAAAAATATGTTATCAGTTTCAACGGTACTTTTTAATGTTGGTAAGACCATTAATTATATTCTTAATGAAGTTTATCGATTCTCATTAATATCGTACATTATAAGGACGCATTTACGCAAGAAAAGCAGAAAAGTGCTGTTTTTAGAAGAAGACACCTACAAATATAGTTTTCTCGGTATGAAAGTGAGTTGTTTAAGCAGATGCTTAATAGTAGAAAATAAATCAAACGAATGACAGCCCTTCATTACCTGTAAGCAGAAATTTTTAAGCATTTGTATTCCACCTATAATACATGCTCTGCGATGGCTTCTTGAAAAATTTAAGGAAGTATAATTATTTACTATTATTAGTGTACAAAATACTGAATTTACCTTTTGATAAGCATTATTTTCTCTATATTAGTACTTATTAAATTATTCCAGTCACATTTTACTAAATTGTTTAAGAATTTTGAATTAATTTACCCGAAGAATGAAAGATTAATTAAAAAATATTACAATACGCTTCAATAAAGTTATTATTTAGAAAATAAAATATTCGTGTAACAAAAAAAAAACTAATGTCAATTTTTCTATCTTTAAAATAAAATAAAATAACAACTAAATTGCTTTGTCATTTATTATACAGGATTCATGATATAATATTCTAATTAATTCCCAAACATATAGTTTCTTTTCAAATTCAAAACTGTTAGTGGTTGACAAAAAGTAAGCAAAATATTTTAATGACTATTTTTAAAAGTTTCTATTACATATTATTCTAAAGTTAATCTTTATCTGTCTTTTTACCTATATATATATATATATATATATATATATACATTATACTGACCAAACGTCCCCATTTTCTGGGGACAAATGGGGACGCTTTTTTTTTTTTTTTTTTTTTTTTTTAAGGCATTTTTCTATGTTTAAAATTGTAGAAACTAAATTATTAATCAATAACACTTTATGTTTAGTCCTTATTTATTAAAAATGAAAAAATGCATCCATAATTTGATAATTGTAGCAATTTTTAATGCTTCTCTATTATAAAGGTACTTTGGTCTGGTCAGCCTAATATACATACACCAAGTGTCCCACAAATCCGTAGACATTTTAAAAAATCATAAAAGTTGAAGGAATTGATGGAATTGAAGGCAGTTTGTAAAAAAGTTATTCTTGTGAAGGGGGATTTTTTTTTTTTTTTTTTTTTTTAAATAGTTAAATTTTTTGTGAATAGAGGGCGCTGCATGGATGCGAAAAATGTGCAAATCAGAGCCCTACAAATTGCACGGTTTTACAATTAATGCTGCTTATTTCTTATCCTGCTTCTTACTTGCACAAACACAAAGTTTTAATCGCAGGTAAATAAAGCGTTATTGGTGATGATGTTTATTCTCAGGTAGAAACTGTCTACTGAAACTGCAATTAGCGGTGTTGTAACTCGTTTATAAACAGTAATTTGTGGTGATGGCGGACCCATAGAATAGGATATATTTATCAGTAAACATTTTCATGGAAATAAATATAGTTTTTCACGGAAATGTATGATTTGCTTACGTACAGCGCCCTCTATCGACGAAAATTGTAACTATTATACTTTTCTTTATTAAAAAGAAAAAAAAAAATCCCGCTTCACGAGAATAATTCTTCCTCAAACCGCGTTCAATTCTACCAATTCCTTCAATTTTTATTAGAAAAACCTCCACGGAAGGCACTCCTCCTCAGATCTAGGACCCTAGTGCTGTCAATCGGCTTTATCCCCAAAGACCTAACATACCTTCAAGTTTTATGAATTTTAAAATGTCTACATATTTATGGGACATCCACTATATATATATATTTCTCAAAATAGAAGATGCTATACTAGAATATATTAGCTGGTTATTTAGTTTCTGTATTTTTCCATATATCTTCAAATGTAACCTTTAAAAATATATCTTCAAATGTAACCTTTACCTTAGTTTTTTTGTCGAATAATGGGGCAAGCTAAAAATTAAATAAAAAATTGCAAAAATTTTTTAGTCATTCCAAACATACTGTTAGAATGTTTTTCATATATTTTGAAGTTTATAGTATTATAGAGAATATTTTGTGAATAATGTTTAACTTACACATTAACCAATTGAAAAGGTAATTAAAGATAAGAGAAGGTACTTATAGAAATATTAAAACATGAAAAAATAAATAATATGATAAAAATATTAAAACATAAAAAATGAAAATATCCTAAAATTTTTACAAGCACTGATGAAGGAACTTTAGAAATTCTGAAACAACCGTTCGTTAATTTTTGATTTTCTCTAATTTGCGCTCTTTTTAACGTCATTTACATTTTCTTTTACAATTTAAAATGTAATTTTCTTTCATATTTATTTTCATAACTTTAGCAATTTATCTATCAAAATACTATTTGGTGTAGTAGTAAGTTGTAAAGCGATATTTTTGTGACGTCTACTGCTAAACAGCTAACCAATCAGAGTACCTCATTTGTGTCATGTGATAGGAACTTATTCAGAGTTATGAAACCGATGAATAAGTTGGTGAAAAGTAAAAGTAAATTTAAAATTTTAAAAGGGAAAAATGTCATACGGTAAATCTTTTATTTGACACTGCATTCGTAAAGAATTTACTCAAGAAAAAAATGCTGCAAAGTGGGCCAATCAATCTTTCCTGTTCTCGGAGAGGAAATCTTATCGAACAGCGCATGCAAATTTTGTATTGGACGTTTTAAAAGATAGTTATTTCGATGTTACCGATCAAAAACGTATCGGAGCTTCCCTGAAGACCAGGCATGATAACTTGCTAGCACTGCTCGATAAAGATAAATTTTAAAAGAAAAAAGAACTTGCCGAACAATTAGGAGTATCACAAAAAGGATTTCTAACAGTTTACACGGAGTGGAGAAGACTCAAATGTCACGAAGACAAATGCCACTTGCATTGAGCCAGAGGAACAAGACTGAGTATATCTTGAAGCAGTTGAATTTGCTTGAAAAGCAACACAGGAAATCCTTGTTGCAGAAAATCCTCATGGGAAATGAAAAACGGATATGTTATGATAATCCAACACGAAAAACATTGGGTGAATCCTAGCAAAATAACAATATCGACGTCGAAATGAACCATTTAATGCAAACAATTCTCCAATGCATATGATGTGTTTTCTATGTCCTAGCGACCTGTCCTAGCCTAGTGTCAGTGTTACTACCGAACACTGTAAGAACGAATTCCTTCAGTTAAACCGGTAAATCGGTCGAAAACGTCTCACCACTGGCCCCGTAAAATTGCTCCGTGATAATTCAAGACCTCATGTTGAAAAAGCGGTCAAATACATGTTAGTAACACATTGCTGGGATGTTTTAGAACTCCGGCGTTTAGCTCTGACACAGCCTTTTCGGGGTATTTTTTGTTTCGGTCGATGCACAAAGCCTTGTTTACCGTACATTTCCGGACAGTAAACGAAATACGAAAATAGGCTAACGACTTCATAGCGTTAAATGACAAATAGTTCTACACTAATGGCATCTGCCATTCATCTGACCGGTGATTTATGACATTAGATTACGATGGAGAATATTTTTGTGAATAAAGGTATTATTCACAGTTCTTAAATACAGAGTAATAGTAATTAATCTTGGCCTATTCAGCGTTCTCTGTAACTGTAATTAAAGTGCGGATTGGGTAAAAAATTTATATATAGTCAATTCAAAGAATATGCTTAAATATTCTGCATTAAATAAACAAATAAATAAATAAGATTCTGCTAAAAGGCATACATCAAACTACAAACAAACTACAATTTTCAATGAAAACATTTTTATTTGTTACAGGCATTTTTATTATTTGTTACGGATTGTTTAGCGGTGTAAAGCATATTGTTTAATCTGAGGCTCCATCATTTATTTGTGTGCAACCGATGAACAAAGATGGACAAACAGTCGACCACGGCTGTTCACTACTCACCTGTCACACATTGTTCTTTCCGTCAGCCAAGTTTACGTAAAACAGTTCCAAGATTACCACACTTTCTGATGAACTAACAGCATCGTAAATGAAAGAATACTATTTATTCGATCTCCTCCTTACGCTAAATCCATCTGCCTATGCAAACCAGCTTGTTTTCTTCTTCACTTGCAGTGCCACAATTACCATTCTTTGTACTGTCATAATGCTTCAAAATGTGGTTTTAAAATGTTCAGTTTTTAAATGTCGTAATGTTTGAAAATATTAAAACAGACACCAGTTATTTATTACATATCATTACAAGCAATTTGATTGTACTGCGTCACCAATTTTTTTTTTTTTTTTTTTCATAATCTTTCAGTGCATTCTTAGAAATGTCTATCTACTAAGTTTCGACTCAATCCGCAATTTAATTATAGCTACAGAGGGCTCTGAATGGGCCAGATTTAATTATAATCACCATGTACGTATTAATTTTCTGATAATTGCTTTAAAACTTATTACTACACCCAATAGAATTATAAAAAACAAAAGTCAAAAACTATCATTAAAAATAATGATACTAAATTTAATATTCATGATATATTTTTTTTTTTGTAAAACTTACGTATATTTAAAAAAATTCTTTGTAATGGTAATTTTAATTTAATTATACGCAATTTTGCATATATTTAATTTTTGTATATGATACGATGCATTCCACCATTAAATTATACTATAGTTAGTTTTAAAAAGTCTGAGAGAGGAGTAGAAAAGTATTCCTTTCACATGTCATCGCATTTATCTTTGTAAATAAATTTCTGAATATGATGCTGAAACAAAACCATAACATTAGGAAAAAAAATTTTATATTTCCATATATAAATACAAATTTTCAATAAATGCCAGTATCATTATTGGTTTATTCAAAACAAGAAAAGGCATTAAAACATTTATCTATCGCTCTATATTTAGCTATTTATAAAATCAAAACTCCACAAAGGAAAAGAGTTTGTTAGGAATGAATATATTACAAGAGAAAAAATCAAATGGAAAAATTTACTCTAACTTTAAACAAGAAAAATTTCCAAAACAATAAATGAAGTGCTTACGATTCCTCACATTTTTAAAAGTTGAGACGTGTAAATATAGAAATATCCATAAATTAGAAAGTTCTGAATTGCAAATTAGTGAACATTGCAACTTTAATGGTATTTAGAATAAATCTTTAAATTTTACGTTAGAATATTATTTTATTGAGATCAAAGATAAATGAAGTAATTTTCTTTGTGTGGTATTTTTATTTTTTATTTTTGGAGAATTTAAAAAACATTCCAAAACATGCAGAATATTTAACCTTTTAATGCATTTTATGAATATTGTTTTCTGAATCCAAGAAAATAAATAACTATCAAAAATGAGAGAAATGTAAGGCTATGTTTCAACTTAAATATGAGATAAAATTACAGCTTTAAACTTCACTGTTAAAAAAAAAAAAAAAAAAGGTTGTAAAATTACTCTACAAGTACAGTAAATATTGTGATACCTGCATCATTTTTTATTTTTTACGGTATAAATACAGTATTCCTATATGATGCATTAAGAGGCCTCTCCACTTATCGCCCCCAGAAGCCAGAGCCAATGTTATTCTATGGAGAATTTCGCCCCATCATAACTTATTAAGTAATATATATTTTTAAATTCCGTTTTCACATTCAGAAATTTCACAATTATTAAACAATTTGTGAGGAATTCGTGTCTGCCATGATCTCAATTCCTCAATCTTAAAGATTAAATTAATTACTTAATTACTTAATTAGATAGTAATAACCGCTCGAGACAAAGTTAAACAAATAAATAAGAGTTTATTTAACGTTCAATATCAAGGAGGGTGTTAGGCTAACTCAATTTTAACTCTCAATAAACACCAGGAAATAACTTTAACAAAGCATAAAATAAAAGGTACAGTCGGTAACAAAAGTGTCTGAACACTAGCAAAAATTCCTATGTAAAAAAAGTACACTTCATACGGTTTTGTTATATAAATCCTTATCGAATCATGTTCTTACACTGACTAAGAACAGGATTCGGCAAGGATTTATTTAACAAAACCGTATGAAGTGTACTTTTTTTACGTAGGAATTTTTGCTAATGTTCGGACACTTTTGTTACCGACTGTAGCTATCTCACCAATACTGATCTTGTCGACGGCTGCTCTCTGTTACACTAGCTATTCTCACACCAGAATTATCGGCCGGATTCCCGAGGCGCGACAGATTCTTCTCCTACTTTATTCTCGCATAAGAGCTATCACTACCAACATTACTCTTTACTCCACCTTCTCACACACTAATCAACTACCATATTCTATCACTACCAATGCACTATCAATTCACTATTTTTCTCTACCAAAACAATCTCCATCTTATACTACATTCTACAACTTCCTTTCTCTTCATTTCAATCAAAACCTTTTAAAATCACTTCTCATTCATCTAACTCTCAGCACCTAATTCTTTCATTGCAGCACCATGTCGACATAAAACTCATCTGACCAAGACTTTCGCCGAGTCACTGGCGACGAAGTGATTTGACAGTCCCAACTTTGGTGACGGTCTATAGTCTCGACCTCACAAATTTATCACTTTTTAAAAATCGATTTTTTTTTATTTTTAAGATTTTATTTTTAAGCTCAAAAATGAAAAATTTCACATTGTGAAAATTCGCATTTTACAACCTCAAAATAAAATATTAAAAATTTAAAAAGTGATAAATTGTTTAATAGTGAATTTTCAGAAAGTGAAAACGGAATTTTAAAATATGTATTAATTAATGAGTTATAATGCCGCGAAATTTCCCTTAGAATAACATTGGCTTCGGCTTTCGGTTTTCGGGACGTAAGGTAGAGAGTCCCCTTAAGTGTAAAAAATGAAGTGTGTGCACATGAATCCTAAATGGACTTCCCTCTGATTACACGATCTTTTAACAGAATCGTTTTAATAACTGAATATATATATTTTTTTACTACATATTTACAATCTACATATATTTAAGAGTTTAAATATGAAGCTCAATTTTAAAACCAATATTGTTAAATTGTAGGTTTACGTAATCGGAACAGATAATCAGAAAAATGAAGTTTAGATGTAAACATACAGTCGGTAACAAAAGTGTCCGAACACTAGCAAAAATTCCTATGTAAAAAAAGTACACTTCATACGATTTTGTTAAATAAATCCTTATCGAATCATGTTCTTACACTGACTAAGAACAGGATTCGACAAGGATTTATTTAACGTGTACTTTTTTTACATAGGAATTTTCGCTAGTGTTCGGACACTTTTGTTACCGACTGTACAGTGGTGGCCAGAATTATAAGTACAACTGAAAATTGCACAGAAAAAGTTTATTTCTGAAGTAAATAAAGTGACATGTATAACATAAAACGCTTTTTTATTCTAGAAATCATTGTAGAACGCAAAACATTTTCAAATGCAAAATATGAATTTTTTGCCTTAACTCATGAAAAATATCATTTTTAAAACTGGACAAGATTATAAGGATAATGAAAGTTTAGACCTGAAATACACTAATAATTAATAATCTCCGCCATTTTTCTCAATCATTTATATCAGTCTTGACGTCATGCATTTTGGCAGCTCCTTCAGAACATTCTTGGAAATTTTTATTCAGGCTTTTTCGATGGAGGACGTATGTTCTTGCTTGTTTTGATGTTGAATACCATTTTTGTATACTTTCTGTGTCAGAATGCCCCATAGATTTTCAGTTGGATTTAGATCGGTGTTTCTGGCCAGCTGGTCAAGTAATTTCACGAAATTAACATCAAACTGTGATTTTGAAGTCTAAGAAATATGTACTGAGGCATTGTCCTGCTGGGATAAATAACCTCGACTCGTAATTAATTGTACTTCTGGAAAAAGATTATCTCCAAATATATCAACAGAACACTCAGAATTAATTCTGCCCTGCATGAAACTGATATTGGAGTAGTTCCGTCAGTTGCGAAACCTCCTAAAACCATAACGGAGCCTCCTCCAAATGTACGCTTTGATTAAATTTCCTTTTCTTTACGTAAACAATATCAGAAGCAGCGAAAATCATCTGATACATCCAAATTAAACTCTTTCTCATTGGAAAAGATAATATCATCCTACTTTTTTGCCATATTAATGCATGTTTTTGAAAGTTTTCTCCTCAGTCTCTTTTGAACTTTTTTAAAAGGCGGTCGTAACATAGGTTTTCCGTACAGAATCTTTTTTACTTTTAGCAAAATACGTCACACACTTCGAGCACTGCATAATAAGCTTAATTCTTGATTATTTTCCGTTTCTTTTTTGGAGCCCTTTATTATTCTTTTTCACGCACGGAAGCAGAAGTTGGTCTACCTGTATGTCATTACCGTTCATATTTGACGGGATTTTTAAGAAAATTATAAATGATTGCTCTAGATCTATTACGCTTTGTCAAAATTGGACGTGCAATGAGTTCTGAACTTCAGAAAACAACCACTTTCCTTTTCTCAAACTCAGAAATTTCAGTACCTTGTGGCATGTCTGCAATAATAGAATACGACGTTTCCATTCGCTTACTGGGTATTTATAACACCTGTGCGTACCGTGTGAGAAGAAATTTTGCTTTTTAGAGTACACAAAAACAGTTGTTCTAATAATTTTGTTCATATCACATGGCCATCTAAATCCAAAATACATTTTATGAACATAATTTTCCCATGTATCTCAATAAAAACTAATATAAAATGCTTTATTTATAATTCGTTTCCAGCAATAAAATTTGCATAATTTTCCGATCAACTGTAACGAAGATTTGGCGATTTTTCCCTTGTCTTATAATTTTGACCACCATTGTATACTCTTGCTAAATTTACTGGGAAACAGTACCAGGATTGGATCACAAAATAACTGTTTCCCAATATAAGAAAGTATATGGCATATACGCGATTTTTTCACGTTAGCACCGTTCGTATGCTTAAAAATATGTTCTCTTTTCTGTATGGTATACATGCTAAAAAATTACTTATAGTATATAATAATAAATTAGAGATATATGAATTGTATACGTACAGCTGCCAGTATAGACAGTAATTTTATACTGAATGTTTTTATACTGCGTAAATAAGTTACATTTACTTTTTTTTTCCTCCCTTAATTTATTAAATCTCTATATAATTAATATTTAGAAAACCCTCTGTAAAAACGACAGTTTAATTATAGTAGCTCGGAAGAATTATTTATTAATGTTTCATAGTGCTCTGTATCTGTTATTTGCATAGCCATTTTTACGACTGCTTTGCACGGAGGAAAACATAACACAAATAATCCCAGAGGGGAGCTACTCTTGTTGGAATAACAATAAATAAATAATAAATTGGGATATACATTGGCAGTATTCGGTAACCCGGAACAGAGAAAAAAAAACTCATCCAAAGCAAAATTGTTCCACATTTAGCTGCATCTATATGCAAAGGTCTTCGGAGAAGAATGAGTTGTTACGGCTGTGTGTGTGAATATATTATGCAGAAAGAAGTAAATCAAACACAATGCTTTCCTTCTACTTCAAACAGGAAAAATTTTCAGAACAATAATACGGATGCGTATGTTTCATCACTCTCCTATTGATTCAAATTTCGAACGGTAAAAAAGTTCTTTAAAAAGAAAAAGAAAATGTTTCGCAAACAATGAATAATTGAGTACGCAATTCTAATGTTCTTTAGGGAGTGTTGATAAATTTCGTGTTGAAATGTTCTGTTATGAATAAATTCAAAGATTTAGAGATACGACTTCGTCTTTTTTAAATTGCATTTGCTTTTACCATAAATCTTTCGTATTTATCTTGAAGGTTTGAATAGATTAACATTTCGAGATTTTTATGGCTTTATAGAGACAAAGTTTAAATTTAACAATTTTAGAAAACCATTTTGTCATAATTGCTTTAGTTAATTTACATCTTGTAAGATATTTATCGTGGAAGTATATTCTAGTTAGATTTATTCTACAAACTTAAAATTTTTATTCTTATAAATATTCGTTTTGAGTAAAATAAGAAGAGTTTTTAAATTTACATACCTTCTGCATACTGCGATTATTCATTTTGATACTGTTGAAATATTTTGATATAAATTAGAGAAGTTTTAAGAAGTATAGCATTATAAAATATAAATTCCTTTAAAAATAGATATTTACACGAATGCTTGTATTTGAACGTCATATTGTATCACAACTATTGGAAGTTAAAATTTGTCAATGAGTTTAAAATAAATCTATTTACTTGCATATATAACATTATCTCAGAAAACGGTGAAATATACTAATTTAAACTCATGAATATTTATTATTAATCAATAAATTTAAAAATTAAGTAGGACCTCTTAGAAAGACCCCCCACCCTTCGAGGGCATCCCACCTGTAGGCCTGGGACCTAGTGCATTCAAATGGCCTCAAGCCACACAACAAGAATAATAAAAATTAAATAGGAATTTAGAAATTGTATGAAAAGTTAATACAAATTTAAATCATAAAAATAAATTTTGTTTTACTTTTTTGGTCAAACGACTAATCATTTTAGTTATACGTTGCGATTTTAAGTGCACTTTTTATAGGTTGTAATTTTTGGAATTTCGTTATCAATATTCTAGTGTGCTATTAAAATGTAAAAGCACTTATACATATTCCAGCACGCTTTACTGTAAACTATATGTCAGATAGTTATTTCAGATTTTCAAATCCTGGCTCTTATATCTTTAGTTTTATATAATGACCACTTAAATTTGGTTAGTCAAATTTCGTATAGACGGGCAATTCAGTATTTTACCATTTAAAAAATATATATAGCTAATCTAAAAGTTAAAAAGTTAAAAATCTACCTTAACGTAAGTTATTTTTCCTTTTAATTGTTTGCTTGATTTTAGTTTTTTCTAACAGTTTTCTCTTTACAAATGTCTGTAGCGTTAGACTTAACCTTTTTTATTTTATTTTTTTTAAATATTGATAAAAAGACATTTGTTTATATTTATAAACTTCTTTAAAACATTTATAAAGGATTAATAATTTAAGGTGTGCGAAAAAAAGATTAAAACGGGGTTTAGTTCTTTCCTGTTAGAAAAAAGTAGGTAGCGTAAAATAAAGAGCATATAAAATAAGATAAAGTTAATAAAATTTCTTCCCGGTATTTTTCAAAAGTCTACGCTTCTTAAATTTTTATACGACCCTTGTACTTATTTTTAGTCTAAAAGAAAAAAAATATATATATTTATATTGCAACAACATCATTACAAAACACCGCATTCCCGTATCTGTAAAATTCAGTGAGTTATAACTTAATGGAAATTTTAGCGCTGAACATAAAGACCAGATACCGAAATAGAAATGTAAATTTGTATTGTACTATAAATGATAATATAGTACTATGCATGATAATATTTATATTAAAACAATTTTTGCATATTTAAGGCACATTTACAATAGAGTCACGTATTATAAATAACTTTTTTTAAGACTTTTATAAGACTTTCAAGTTTTATTAAAAATAAATAAATAACACATTCGAGTATGTATATATAATAATATAATATTTTTGAAATTTATTATATTTTTTCAAAACTTTCTAACAATTTGATTCACCTTTTTTTTTTTCCCTTTTTTTCTTGGATCAACTGTAATATAGCCATTTAAAATATTTATGTTAAAATAATTTTTTCAAGTGCATAAAGTTGTATTAAAATAGTAAAAAATTATTTACACAAGATGATAAATTTGAAACATATTCTAAATTCTAACAATATGTTCTTTTTAATGGCTTCTTTAAATTTTTATTATATAAAATTATAAAAGTAACACAGGTAATTTTAATATATTTTTTTAATGAAATACCTTTTTTTTCCTTTAAATTTAAATTACTGATATGTTCCTCCTATATATATATATATATATATTTAATAATATGTCACAACTGTGAAATCTTATAAAATGAAATTGGGAGTCGTATGTATCCTGAGACGCGCTTATGCATGCCTTTGCTTATGTCTGTCTATTTAGGATTTGGGCTTCGGGTGTCATTTTACGGCAATTTTTTGCATATTAAGATTCATCAAGTCAGAACCTGTGGTTTAACTTGGAACCCGGCATTTGACAACTAAAAGCTAGAGCACTAAAAATTCGATTACATGGTTTTCCTACCAATTGATTGAGTCTTAATTAAGTGCATTCCAAGTTTCTTCCCACAACACAAGTTGTAATTTTTATATATCAATTTCCATTACCATATTTTGTCTGATTAATATAATACCAGTAAAAACAAAATCCTTTTTAAGTTACACGAAAAATTATATAAGTCTTTTTTTATTCTTTGTATCATTAAATAAGTTATTTTTAAAGATACAGTCATATATATATATATATATATATATATATTCTAATAGTCTTGTTAAAATTTTTATATACGTATAAGAAAATAAGAATTTCATAATAGAACAAATGTTTCGAAATAAATCGCTTGAAGATTTCACGTTTTAAATATTAACAAGTGGGTACTTTTCTTAAAATAGTTTTGTTTCCTACCAGGTTTTGAACATGTCTTAATTTACATTGTAGACTTACCTCTAACAGATTTAGTCTTTTTAGTACACCCTGAATAGGGACAAATTAACGTACATAAAAATTTATCTGATTTTTTTTTTTTTTTACAATTTCTGCTTTGCCTTTTTCTTAGTTTTTCCATATTTTTTTTTACGTTTTAGGATAGCAAAATTGAGTTAACATTTAAAAAATCTAGCGTGGCTCCAATCTTTTTTTTTTTTCGTCTCTGTAAAAGAGTATAAATTTAAAACAAGAAGGTTGTAGTAACAACCATTCTGCAGCAAAATTCTAAAGCATGTACCAATTTCAGTTACTTTTAAATAATTTATACTAATAAGACGCGATATGGATAAATTCATTCATGTTTTCCTATTAAAATATGTTAAGTAATACACACATTATTTCTCAGAATGATCCTGCACTTGCAAATCAATGTAACTTTTTTTTTTTTTTTTTTTTTTTTTTTTTTTACTATTTAATATTATTAAAATATATCTTAAGCGGCAATTGTCGACGGTATGAAACTTCCATATTCAAATGTAACAGAACGACGAATAATATTAACGAATCTTTATTTACGATACACGAAAGCGAAAGGAATGCCTCCACTGACGATAATGCATAAAAGATGCAGTCTACAATTTGCGAAAGAATACTAGTCATTTGGAGACAAATGGTAAAATGTGATGTTCTCTGACAAAAAAAAAAAAAAAAAAAAAAAAAAAAAAAGTTGACGTGGATGGAACAGACTACTTTTAATATTACTAGTAGTATATTGACAGAGAGCAGAGTTTCTATTCAAAGCGTTCGCTCGGAGGGACAAGCTTTATGGTGTGAGTACAGGCTTTGCTGCTGACGGTGTTACTCCTATACCGTTTATAAAATCAAGAATGGCACTGCAGGATTATCAAGATCTTCTGCCCCATAATCTGCTGCCAGGAACATCTCTTATCACAAACCCGAGACTACTTATTTCAACAAGGCATTGCTTCTGTTTATACCTCAAACGACACAAAGGCATGGATTCGTAGCAATGAAGTGCGTGTTTCGCATTCGATCTTAAACCAATTGAGAACTTATGGGGTATTTCAGTTAATGTTATTTATGAAAACGGGAAATATTTCAACAATAAGGATGAACTGAAGACAGCTATAGAGCATTCTCTTGCGACCATTCCAAAAAACGTTTTAAAGAAATTGTCGGAGTCCATGACTTCAAAATTAACTAAGGTCATACAGAAAAAAGAAATTTCACTGACTATTAACCACATTTTCGTCATTCGGCTAATGTGGCCTTATATTTTGTCCATCTTTTTATGTTCCACGCAAAGGGATGCAGTTAAAGTAATAATATTTACTTGTTCTAAGTACTTTTTCATACATACTATTAAATACGACCTTTGTTTTCTTTTCATAACCACTTGCACAGCTTTACTTTAATATTTATTCTGTTTTTTTCCTTGTCTCATTTGTTGTCCAGCACTGTACATACATCACCGTAAAAGTAAAAGTAACAAAAATGAATTCAAGAGATTTCAAAAAGTATACCGACACCAAATTCTCATAGTTGAACTTTTACCACGATTACAATAATTTATTTGCATAGTATAATGTTCTAAATGTAACATTTAAGTATAACAAAAACGGTGTTAAAAAACAAAAAAAAATCAGTTTGTTATAAAGCAATTTCTTTTACATTAATCATATTTTTAATTAATCGTATTTTACTCCGATTTTCTAAAGTTTTAAAATTTTGGAGCACATTTGTGTGGTCAATAAATCTATCTAGATGCTATTTAGTTAGAAAATTATTTTAAAACATTTCCCATTAGGTTATTTAAACTGTTATAATATTTAAAATATAAAATTCAAAAGTATTTTTAACATTTAAATTTCTTATTGATAAAATCAAATACACATATTACTTTAAATGTTTGATAGCCTTTTTAATCTTTTTTTCTTTTTTGTTATCAGTTTTCGGTACTAAGCTGAACAATATAAATATTATTAGATTTTATGAAATATTTACAAATATCTCCAAATATTTAAATAAATGGGATACACAAAATATAAGTAGATTAACATCAAATAATAAGTCAGCTTCCATTTGAAAAAATTTTAAATAAAAAAAAAGGTCTTTTGATTATTAACTATGATGTAATTCTGAATTTTATACTTAAAAAATAAACTATGTCTACAGTAACAGGATTACATAAATTCGCATTAACTTTGCTGTCAAAATACATTCACTAATGCAGATTAAAAAGAATATCACATAAATCTAATTATGCACAAGGCTAAAAGAAAATAAATAGTAATGTAAATTAAAGAACTGTGAAAATGTTTTTTACTGTTGAATGAAAAATATGCATATTTCGTATCTGCAGAATTAAGCTGGAATATTAAATGAAGTAAGTTGGAATTTCTAAAAATGGTGATAACATATTATACATTTTTAGGCAACTTCAGTTTCATGCTATAGCTTTTCTGTTTTTAGCGTACATTTTTTAAAGTATATCTTCAGAAATAAATATGTGATTTTTATATTTTAAATTAAAAATTTCTGTTGTACATAGTGGAGTATTCCTATAAATTTACAATATAAATTAACACAAAGCAGTAAAAATAAGTATATTTTAAAACTTGTATTTAAAAACCAACGAACTAAACTTCTCATTTCTCATTCGCTATTTTATACTTAATTAATTCATTCTTTTTTAACACTTTCCAACAAGGTTGAAAAATGTTAATGACTTCGGTTTGTCTGTCTGGCTGTCTGTCCACTCTCTAACTCCCGTAAATATTTATGGAATTTCTTGAAACTGATATATGTTATTCAAATTCACTATCGGATGTTCCCTATTGAAAATAGAGTTTATACCTCTACTGGTTTGTGTACAGGGACACCTAAAAATATTTCAAAGCATTGTGTTCTATGAGAGCTTATTTCCATAAACCATATTCTCATACCCTTATTGTGCACAAATCTTAATGAAATTGAAATATGTTATTCAAATTCATTATCAAATGTTTCTTGTATAAAATGGAGTAAATACCACAACTGGTTTGTGTACAGGGACACTCAAAAGTATTCCAAAGCATTGCGTTCTATGAAAGAGATTTCTATAAACCAAATTTTAATAGCTTCACTTTACACGAAAATTTAGGAAATTCAAATATGGTTTTTATATCCGCAAAAGAATGCTTTGCATAGAATATAGCATGATTAGGATTAGATTTACAAGGTGACGCAAAAATATTGAGTTATATTAAAAACTATTAATAAAATTTGCTAAAATTGTTCTTTCGTTTACATTAAGCGTTTTAAACACTTTCTAACATTTTTTAGGTGTGAATATGATTTCAATTTGTGTATCTGTCTGACTGTTCTTCTGTCCGTCTGTCTGTCTCCCTGTCTGTTTTTCTTCGCTCTAATTTCCCTAAATAGTTATGGAATTTCTTCAAACTGACATATTTTATTGAAGTTCACTATAGGATGTTTCCTGCTGGAAAGGGAGTAAATACCGCTAATGGTTTGTGTACAGGGACACCCAGAAATATTCGAAAGCATTGTGTTCTATAAGAGGCGTTTCTATAAACCATATTTTAATACCTTTAATGTACAGAAATTTTAATGAAATTTTAATATGTTACTCAAGTTTCCTATCGGCTGTTTTCTATGTAAAATAGAGTACATTTCTAAATGGTTTGTGTACAGGGACACTTGAAAGTATTCCAAAGCATTGCGTTCTGTGAGAGTTATTTTTGTAAACCAAATTTTAATAATTTTACTTTGCAATAAGCTTAATGCAATTGAAATATATTATTCGTATGCACAAAAGAATGCCTTCTATATAATGTAGTATGATTAGCATTAGATTTACAGGGCCACACAAAAATATTCAGTTACATTAAGAGCTATTAATAAAAATTTGCTAGAATTGCATGTTTGTTTACACTAAGCGTTTAACACTTTCTTGTGATTTTAGGAAGAATATGATTTTAATTTGTGTATTTTTCTGTCCGATTGTCTACCTTCCTATCTGTTTGTCTCCGGCTTCTAGCGTCCGTAAATATTTTGAGAATTTTTAAAAAATGGTACAATCAAGCCATTGTATTACGTTTTAGGAAAGACATTTTTAAAAGTTATATTTAAAAAACTTCCTACTGTAAAAATCATAAAAACATTGACATGTATTGTCAATATTCTAACATAATGTTCTGTATAGAATATAATATGATTAACTTTCAGATTTACAGGGCTACACTAAAACATTCAGATAAATTAAAAGCTGTAATTATAATCTAATGGCTGCGTTTTCTTTTGCGTTAAGACTTTTTAACACTTTCCAAAATGCCTAAGAATGATTTTAAATCAATTAGATTATCTATATATTTTTTAGTCCTTCTGTCTGTTGTATGATAACGTAGGCAAAGAATATTAAATGTTATACGATACAAGAATTACGTACAGTTGGAAAGTGTTAATAATCAATGCGTACTTCATGATTTTTCTTTCTTGTTTTTTGTTTGTTTGTTTGTACGTAGATGTGTTTCTGTGGTTGAAAACTTAACTTTCTACTGTACAAAACGCTGGTTATTGGTCAATCACTTCTCAAGCTTCATCCACCTAGCTTCGTTCTTGGTCAGTTCGATGTCGTAAATGGTCATTAACAGTTTTTTTATCAACTAAACAGAAATACATAACAACATTCTCTCTCTATAATGCACAAAAATTTATTTTAATATATATCTACATCTATCTATCTACCTATATCTATCTATCTATATCTATCTACCTATATCTATCTATCTATATCTATCTATCTCTCTCTCTCTATATATATAAAGTGAAGAATTTAATAACGTTAAAAAATTTAGCAATTAATAGATACACGATAATACCAGTAACACTCACACACACACATACACACACACACACACACACACACACACACATACATATATATATGTGTTTGTATGTTTGTTTGTTTGCGTAAAGAGTGTGTCAACAGGAACATCGAATCTAACATGTCCCAAAAGGCGCTATATTTTTAGAAAATGGAAGTCGTTTTTAAATGCTTACAACAAGTAAGCGTTCCGATGTAACTATGTCATTATTTCATTAATTTATTTACATTTTTTATTACGAAGTATACTACGTTTAATCGAAATGAATTTGTATAGGGATATGAACTTTCGTGCTAAAGTTCATAATTTTCACTTTTTAGCAGTATATCATAGAAAAATACTTTCTGAATATGTGCATGAGTTCGGAGTTTCCTCAAATTAGTTATTTAAATATATTTATAACAAATATTTCTTACTAATAATTCTTTGCTAAAATAACAGTGATATAATTAAATAAAGTTTGGCTTACCTGGGTTATCACAGGTAATGATGTATGCCATTTCTTGAAGTTGAAGAAAATCTCGTAACGCAATCATCAGATTGTACGCTTAAATATGCAGTATGAATAACTTCTGGTTTAAAACCATAACAACTTGTTTTGCTGTAATTAAAGGGGATTAATATTTGTTTAATAATTTAAATATTAACTGCATGATAAAGGACTGCCTAGAATTTCACCTTTTACAATTTATTTAATATTATTATTATAGATTTCTTAGGCACAAAATACGATTAAAATGGAACGTCAGTTCCGAATAACAAAAATTACATGATTAAAAAAAAAAGAATTACAATGTACTTGTAGAGAGACGCGACACATCGTCACGTGATAAGGCAGGTGCACCGAACAATCTTTTGGCGGGAAGTAAAAAACAAAAAAGAAAGTTCGGAACAAGAAAAATGAAAGTTAATAAAAGAATGTCTGAGATTAAATATCACAACACCCCCTCTTAAGCTCAGAAATTTTTCAATTGTTCATTAATGCATTTCTATGTCTATTAAAATCAGTTTTTGGTAGAGCTTTTGTGAGGGTATCGGCGCTCATTTCTTTGGTAGGTTTGTATTGAAGCTTTATTAGGCCTTCTTGTATTAAGTTTCGCAGAAGATGATATCTCAGCTGTAAGTGTTTTGTTTTGGACTGGAATTTTTCATTTTCAGCAATCTTGATGGTAGATTGGTTGTCCTGGTACAACACTATAGGACATTCTTGCGGCAAATTTAAATCATCCAGTAGTTTGTTGAGCCACTGTATTTCAAGTGCAGCACTCGCAGCTGCGACGTACTCAGCCTCTGCTGAAGACATGGACACACAGGACTGTTTCTTCGAAGTCCAAAATATTGGATTTTTTCCTATCTTAAATAAATTTCCAGATATAGACTTTCTATCACTTGGATCATTGGCCCAATCCGAATCCGAATATGCTCTAAGAACAGGTTCACCAGAGTTACAAAGTTTTAATTTAATATCTTGGGTATTTTTCAAATATCTAATAACCCTTTTAACTGCCTCCCAGTCTTTCGCTCTAGGATTTTCGTTTCTACGGCTTAAGATGCCAACGGCAACACTTATATCAGGTCGCGATACTGTAGAAATGTAAAGTAACGCGCCTATAGCCTGTCTGTACATTGTGTTGTTTGGTAAGAGATTGTCATTATCAGTTAATTTTATATACCCTGGTTCCATTGGTGTGTCAGAGGGCCGTGCGTTATCTAGCCCAAATTTGGTTACAATGTCTCGTATTTTATTATTTTGATCAAGCGTAATTACCCCTTTACAAGGTCTTTCTATATTTATGCCGAGGTAATATTTGGCTTCCCCAAGGTCGGTTAATGGATATTCTTCCCTAAGTTGATTAATTAGTATGTCAATATCGTGATTTTTACCAGCTACAAGTAGATCATCAACATACACAAGAATGTAAGTTTCTGTGTTATCTTTGTTACGTATATATAAACACTTGTCATGTTGACTTTGTTTAAATCCTAATTTACACAATGTTTCATTAATTTTCAAATTCCACGCTCTAGCGGCTTGTTTCAAGCCATATATCGCTTTCTTTAACTTACATATTTTATTTTCTTCGCCCTGGATAACATAACCCTCGGGTTGATGCATGTATACATCTTCTTGCAAATTTCCATGTAGGAAAGCAGTTTTTATATCTACATGCCTTAGATTCAAATTTTTATATAGTGACATGGTCAAGAAACTTCTTAGAGTGGTATGCGATGCAACTGGTGCAAAAGTTTCGTCATAGTCCACCCCGTATTTTTGAGAAAAACCCTTGGCAACAAGCCTGGCTTTATATTTCTCGACTTGTCCTTGGCTATTGTATTTGGCCTTGAACGCCCACTTACACCCTACTACTTTGGTCCCTGGTTGAGCGTCAACAAGTTCCCAAGTATTGTTTTGTCTGAGTGAATTCATTTCGTCGAGTGTGGCATTCAGCCAATTTTCTTTTTCAGCTGGGTTTTGAATTTTTAGTATATCATCAAAACACTTAGGCTCATCAATTCTTTTGTCATTTACTGCAAATGCAAATCTGTCGGGCGGAACACCTTTATTTAATCGTTGTGATCGTCGCGGCAGAGTTTGCGTGTCATCCGGACTATCGTTATCGCCCGCTATATCTATATTTATATCAGTATCTAATATTGGTAATTTGGACACCGGAATTTCATCATTTGAATTTTCATTCTTAATTTGTGATGTTTCATTATTGTGGGATTCTCTATTTTCATCCTCCAAAAATTTTACTGTTCTGCTAATTATTACATTTTTATTATTTGTGCAAATTCTGTAGCCTTTGCTACGATTATCATATCCCACAAAAATTCCTTCTTGAGCGGTGCTATCCAGTTTTCCCCTATGTATTTTATGTACATATGCATATGCGCGACATCCGAATGTTTTTATATTTGATAAATCGGGTTTACGGCCGGTCCATTTTTCGTAAGGAGTTGAGTTGCATGAGGAGGTCGGGAGCCTATTTTGTATGTAATTTGCAGTATTTACGGCTTCCCCCCAAAAGGAATTCGGTAAATTACTGTCTTTAAGCAGACAGCGAGCCATTTCGGTCAGCGTACGATTTTTACGTTCTGCCACGCCGTTCTGAGCACTAGAGTAAGGAACGGTAAACTGGTGCTCAATTCCTTCTTTATTCAAAAATTCATTCACTTCCATACTAGTGTATTCACCCCCGTTATCGGAGCGAATTGCTTGCACTTTTCGGCCAAATTTGTTTGCGGTCATAGCCACATATTCCTTTAACTTAGAAAATACCTCAAACTTATTTCTTAGCAAATATATAATAGTATAACGACTGTAGTCGTCTATAAATGTAAGAAAGTAATATTTTCCACCTACAGTGGGGGTTTTCATAGGGCCACATAAGTCTGTGTGGACCAGTTCGAGTGGTACGGAGGCTCTAAATTGTGCAGCTTTGGGGTAAGGTGAATCAGTTAATTTTGACATTATGCATGTTTTACATTCAGTATTATGTTTGCAATCATTTAATTTTATACCCACAGCCATGTCCTTGTTAACTAAATCTTTAATGTGGTTAGTATTTCTGTGGCCAAGTTTCACATGCCACTTGTTTATGCAATTTTCGTTATCACAAGTTTGTATTACAATGTTCGCTGTGTGTTTGTTTTCAGAATAATTTAATTGACATTCATATAAGTTATTTTTCACATATCCCTCAATGCATGTATTTCCCTGATTTACAATTTTACAGGTTTTATCATCAAATACAGCGATACAGCCATTCTCTGTTGCTCTTTTTATAGAAATTAAATTAGTTTCTATTTCAGGGACATAAAGAACATTTTTAAGTGTTATTTTGTTCTGTGTGTTTTCCGAATTTACGGTATACAAATCCACAGTACCGGAACCCAAAGATTTTAGCTGCGTGCCGTTCGCGATAGTGACGTTAGAAACGTTATTTTTAAGATCGCGAAATTTTAGTTTATCATTGCAGATATGTGAAGACGACCCTGAATCAACCACCCAATTTACAGTTTTATCTCCAACATAAAAAGAATACAATTTATCAGCTTTTGGTTTATTGCTCCCCTCTGCAATTTGAGCGCTATCTGGCTTCTCATTGTTCTGAGAGCATATGTTGGATCTGAAGTTGGGTTTTTTGTTGAAATTTTTATTGTGACTTTTAACAGCAGAATTATTTTTGTTTTTTAACTTATAACATTCTTCTATATTATGATTACTTTTCTTACAGTATTTGCAGAATTTCTCCGATTTGTTATGGTATTGGACTTTTAACGCTGAATTTTGATAAGTTTTGTTTTCAAGCCTTTTGGCATATTCATCAGCTAATTTGTTTCGTATATACTCAGGTGTCAATTGCGCTTCGTCTTTCGATTCGAGACTTGTTATGAGAACGTCATACGAAGGAGGGAGTGAGCATAGCATTAATGCAGCTAGGTGCGATTCATCTATGACTTCACCTATAGCAGTGAGTCTGTCGCGTGTTTTATATATATCAGCTATATGTTGGTTTACATCACCACCTTCCATTAATTTTATGGAATAAAGTTTCCTAAGTAAGAAAAGCTTACTCGTAAGGGATGATCTTTCGTGGACTTGGCGCAGAGCATTCCAGCACTCTCGTGCTGTATCTAGATTCATAACATACACGATTTGTTCGTTATCAATAAGTAGATTTATAATGGCTCTGGCCTTTCTATTTTTTGAACGCCACTGATCGGTTATTGGGTTGGGAGGATCGTCAGTAATGACTGTAAAAAGATCCTCTTTTTGCAAGTACATCTCAATACGAAACTTCCACACATTATAATTTGTAGAGTTCAGCGGTTCAATTTGTATATCTTTTGTCGCAGACATACTTAAACAAAATTTTTGTAATAGTTTTGTTAATATTTGTTCAATTCGTAAATATTCATTTAATATTTTAAATCAACACAGTTAGGATAAATAGTACTTGAAGAAGAAAATAAAATTAAATAGTTTTCATGAAAATAAGCACTTTTCAATACTTTCGATTTAGTGTCACTTCGGTTTTGAAGAAACAAAAACAAATATTTTCGCTTACATTTTCATTTCTTATTTATTTTATTATTTAAATGTAGCAATCTCTTCCAATGTGCAATGAAAAAAAAAAACTTTTGAACTTTTGTCAAGAATAAATCTAAATTTTCAATTCAAAATATCAGTCTCATAATCTCATAGAAAAATACTTTCTGAATATGTGCATGAGTTCGGAGTTTCCTCAAATTAGTTATTTAAATATATTTATAACAAATATTTCTTACTAATAATTCTTTGCTAAAATAACAGTGATATAATTAAATAAAGTTTGGCTTACCTGGGTTATCACAGGTAATGATGTATGCCATTTCTTGAAGTTGAAGAAAATCTCGTAACGCAATCATCAGATTGTACGCTTAAATATGCAGTATGAATAACTTCTGGTTTAAAACCATAACAACTTGTTTTGCTGTAATTAAAGGGGATTAATATTTGTTTAATAATTTAAATATTAACTGCATGATAAAGGACTGCCTAGAATTTCACCTTTTACAATTTATTTAATATTATTATTATAGATTTCTTAGGCACAAAATACGATTAAAATGGAACGTCAGTTCCGAATAACAAAAATTACATGATTAAAAAAAAAAGAATTACAATGTACTTGTAGAGAGACGCGACACATCGTCACGTGATAAGGCAGGTGCACCGAACAATCTTTTGGCGGGAAGTAAAAAACAAAAAAGAAAGTTCGGAACAAGAAAAATGAAAGTTAATAAAAGAATGTCTGAGATTAAATATCACAACAGTATAAACATTATGCAAGACATTTGAATGAAAACAAATTAAATGTGAAATTATTACAGTACAAAAATCTGGGGTGAAAATAACATTGACTAAAATGGGAACAATAGCATTTTTTAGTTAACATAACTACTGTTTTTTAGAAAATATTTTTAACTATTAAAACTCATTAAGCGGATGCAGATAAACATAATTAAATTTTTATAAGCATTTTGTATAAGTATGTATTATTTACGTTCTGTTAAGTCTATGATTTAACAACAAGTGTTATATAATTCTTAGAATATTTAGAATTTCATAAGTGGGATTACAAAAGAGAATTATTGTATTAACTGTGAGTTTTTTTTTTTTTTTTTTCTTTTTACATTTTTTAGAAAACAGTTTGTTAAATTCATTAAAAAAAACTTACAAATACAAATTGTTTTTCTTATTAAAAATAAATGAATAAATATAGGGATAAAATTTTTTCCATGTCAAAAGTACAATGTAAATAAATAAATAATAATAAAAGTATATTCAATTTTTCTTTTATTACACAATTCAAATACCCGTTAGAAAATAAATAGATTTAACACTATTCCTAGATTCTGAAAGTAAAAAGAAAAGTTTTGAAAAATGAGAAATTTACCTATCAACTTTATTGCGTCATAAAGCTTTATCACCCGATCCCCACTCATTCATTTTATTTTATCGTTTTCTCTAGTAAATATCATTATTCGATTTTTCGAAACTCACATTTTATTCAATGGCCATATCTTTGAATTTCTAAAATACAGTTCACTGTTTTCAGAATTTTTTAAAAATAAATGGTTAAATTATAATAAAACAACAAATAATACTCGATTACTTTTATTTCTGAATGTTTCAATAAGAGATAAAGACGCACAATTTCTTTTATCCTGTAATAATTTTATTTATGAAAAACAAAATTTAATTATAATTTCTTACACTATCATTCCTACATTACATTTCCATTATCGTTATCATATTTACATTATCATTTCATAGGCTTTTCTAGAGAAGTCCTGCAAACATCGAGGAATTAAAACAAATCATAACTGAAGAAATCTGGTCAATAACACCAACAATGCTGCAAAGTGTTTCAAAAACCTGGTTCGACGTGTTCACGTTTGCATTCAAAATGGTGGCGAACATTTTCAACATTTTCTGTGAGGTATGATAATGTAAAAAAATTGAATTAAATTATGTTTTTCAAAAATAAAATTATTGCGGGATTAAAAAGAATTGTGCGTCTCCATTTCTTTTTTACGTCGCAAATAAAGTTGTAACAGTCCAACAGTGTTAGAAATTGTCTCACAAACTTAAACAAGGTTCAAACAGTCATACATAGTTGCCACATCCGTCAGATTTAAGGGTTATAATAATAACCCACGGGTACACTTTTAAACTGATCACCCTGTATACGTATGATTAACTAAATAAGGCAAATAAATCTAATGCTTCTCTAACTCTACTCTATCCTCCTATATCACTTTAGACATATTTTGAGAGTTTTGGGTATGATATTCATATATCATATATTTCATATATTTTATCTTCATAAAAATGTAAATTAATCATATTGATAAACTCAATTTTCTCAATAATTTTTATTTAGTGTTATCTCCTACACTTAATTAAGAATTTTCTTATTTTAATACTTGAAATATCTTTATAAAAATAAACGTGTTGAATTTATTTTGTGATTAATCTTTGTAAGTATCCATCTTCTGCAATTATAATATTTTTAATTCTTTTATTCCTATTATAGCGTATGTTCTCACAATCGTGAAAGTTTGTTGGTAAGATTACACAGGTCTACAAAAATAATGTTGTCAAAATTTGATTTGATAATTTTAGCCGATGTGCATGTTTTTTTGGTGTACTGAAACCGAAAATGAAACTAGATTTTGTGTATCATGAATAGATTTTTTTAAATACTGGGTGTGTACCGATACAAATCTTCATTATCAGTAGAATCAACTTTGTTTTCATGATTGATTATAAACAATCATGGAATCATACTACTATATAAGTTACCATATAATTATACTGAAAGAGTCCTGAAGGAATTTGTGTCGGTAGACATCCCGTCTTGACAAAAATCTGCACGTGATAGAGAAAAACTGGCTTGAGTTTCGGTTTCAGCACACCAAAAGACAATCAAATCAAACTTTTAGATGTAGATCTGTGTTTTTAGATAAATTATTAGATAAATAGATTTCATTTCATCTCTGAAGTACCATTGATAGTAAAGATACCATTGATAGTTAGTTTTGTTTTTTGACTTCGATAAATGGGTTCTTGATCTCCCATATGCCAGTTTGGGGACATAGTAATAATCGTTTTGGACCTCCACAATAACTTATCAAAATTCCTTTAATATTAGGCATTTGCGATTTTACTAAAAGAATTTCTGTTGCATAGGGAGTGGCTTTAAAGCCAAAGAAGAATATACAACTATGTTCCATTTTACACGAATTGAATTTTATATTGAAATTAGAATATCTATAATTAAGAATTTCAAATAAGATTAACAATTTGAATTCCTAAATCAAACTTCATTAGATTTCATTGAGATAATATCAAGAAAACATGTATTAGATTCAATGAGAATAAATTTAATCAACTCACCCTCTACCAGATCCGGGACGAGTAAACACAAGAGCTCACGCACGAACTTATTAGACTAGTATTACTTCTACGAATAACTTTAATTATACATGACTTAAACTTACTTTATGTAAGTTGTATGAATATATTGAATTCACGAATAACATTATGATTATTTCGAATAAGTTTAGATTTAATGTTCAAGGTGCCACGCACCTCACTCTAGAGATTTTTTGAGAACGCACAACAAACAAACCTGCGCAGAGGAATCCAAAAGAGTTTTAGTCCTGTGCAGGATAGTATTCCGAAGAAAGTTTTATACATTGTTTGGTGCTGCCATCTCTGTTCAATGATAACAGTTAGCAGTTACTTTGCAAATCAAGACTCCCCTCCATCCTCCGGCGGGAAGGGGGGGCTGAGCATGGCAGACTAGCGATTCGGTTCACTGATCTCTTGATTATTCCTGATGGCGTCTTCAGAGTCACAACTCGAACGATTCCATCATCACCAGGATGTAGTTCCAGAATTCTGGCCATGTTCCACTGGGCTGGCTGAGTAGAGGGCTCCAAGACTAGGACGAGCTCTCCGGGATTCAGATGGGTAACACCACTTTTCCATTTTGCTCTTGACTGTAGAGAAGTAAGATAGGACCTTTGCCAGGTGCTCCAAAAATTGGTCTTTAGTTGCTAGAAGAGTGTCCATCTGGAAGAGAAACTTGTACAAGATTTATTAGTATGACTGTTAGTTTGTTCAGGAAGCTTAAGAAGCGGAGCTCCTATTAGGAAGTGTCCTGGGGTAAGAACCAGATAGTTATTGGGCTCTGTAGAAAGTGGGATTAAAGGGCGTGAATTTAAGCACGCTTCAATAGTTGTGAGAATAGTATTGAGCTCTTCAAAAGGCAGACAACTGCCTTTACAAGTTTTAATCAAATGGCGTTTCGCCAATTTCACTGAAGATTCCCATAGGCCGCCAAAGTTGGGCCCGTAAGGTGGCATAAAATGCCAATGAATTTGTCTATTTGTCATGTAGTTTTGAATTGCGTTTTCTTTTGAAAGTGCCACTAGCTTTTTTAACTGGGCATGGGCACCAACAAAGTTGTGACCGTTATCGGAGTAGATGTCTGTAGGACATCCTCGACGACTGATAAATCTTTGTAGGGAATGTAAAAAATGTTCCGTAGATAAACTAGTAAGTAATTCAATATGTATAGCCTTGGTGCACATGCAAATAAAAATACATATATAAGATTTAAATCTTATACCCTTTCTTTTATGATCACACTTAGTTTGAATAGGGCCTGCGTAATCAATTCCGACATGTTGGAATGGTCGACAAGAGTTGACCCTGGCACTGGGTAAGTCACACATCATTTGCTGAATTGGGGTTGGTTGGACTTTGGCACAGGTGACACATTTTCGAAGCTCCTTTTTAACGGTTGATCTACCATCAGGAACCCAGTAAGACTGCCGTATTGAACTTAACACTAAGTCTTCACCTCCATGAAGACTATAATAATGGTAATGTCTTATTATAGATGAAGTAAAAGGGTGATTTTTAGGAATTAATACAGGATGCTTAGTGTCATATGGTAGGGTCATGTTTTTGTCAATTCTGCCCCCGAATCGCAATAAATTTGTTTGCAACGGGTTGTCCGCTTTGCAAAAGGGCGATTTCTGAGGCAAAGGACCTCTGTTGGACGACTTTAATAACAGTTTTCCTAGCCTCTGAAATTTCTTGAAACGATAAAGGTCCTTTCAACTTTGTAGTGTTTCGAGTATTGGTTATGAATCGCTTAATAAATGCCATTACGCGAAAAAGTTTTGTACTCGAAGAAATTTTTGAAACTAAATCCTCTATCACGTATTCATTCATTTGGTTTGACTCTATTAGTCCAGGGGTGCTCACAACTGTATATTGGGCTGATGTCGAAATCTTTGAATCGTGATCTGAGGCTGAGATCTTTTGCCAACTAGGCTTAGACCACCACAGGTCAAAGTTCTTTAATTTGTCTGGAAACAGCCCACGGGTTGCACAGTCCGCTGGGTTATGTTTGCTTGGTAAGTGATACCGTGTAGTTGGGTCTGTCAGAGATTTGATTTTGTTGTGTTACTCATATGTGTTACCCTATAAGGGTGAATTTAAGATTCAACTACGAGCGATGGTGGAGTCTGTCCATAGGAGAATTTCACCAATAGGATAATTTAACGAGCTCTTTACGACTGACACCAGTTCCGATAACAATACAGCTGCGCATAGCTCCAATCTAGGCAAGGTTATGGGTTTTAAAGGTGCTACTCGGGTTTTAGCTGCAATCAATTTTAAAGATGAGTACTGTCTACGACGTATATAAATTACGGCAGCATATGCCTTTGTTGAAGCGTCACAAAATCCCTGTATCTGGTAAATAGATTTGGATTTCAATTTTAAAAATCTAGGTACTGACATAACCTCAAAGGAAGCAAATTTTTCATAAAATTCATTCCACCTGTTTTGAATGTCTGGTGGTAGAGAATCATCCCACCCAAGATTTTGCTTCCAAACATCTTGTAACAACAATTTTAAATGAATAGTGGCAGGGGATAAGAAACCCAAGGGATCTAAGATTCGTGCAATTACTGACAGTAACTGTCTTTTTGTTGTTACACTTTCTTCGGTGCTAACTTTAACCTGCAATGTATCCGATGTCAAATTCAAGTTTAATCCTAAAATACGTTGGGATTGATCAGGGTGGTTTACGGAAATTTCGCCCCCAGCATCTCGCCCCCGGCATTTCGCCCCCAGCATTTCGCCCCCGGGAAATCTCGCACCCCGGAATTTTCGCCCCCGGAAATTTCACCCCCGGAAATTTCGCCCCCGAACACTGGATTTCGGAATTTTCGCCCCCAGCGTCTCGCTCCGAGTTGTGGAAAATATATATGCAATAATAAATAAAAATATAAATATACATGTAGTAATTCTTGAAATGTTTATATTGAATTCACACTATCTTTCCTTTTAATTTCAATATAAAACATATGAGTTAAAATAAGGTTTTCGAATGCAAAAATTTTTTTATTAATTTTTTATCGCTGTTAATTAAAATAAAGTACAATAATATCATTTATTTATTTATTAAATATTTAGTGCACACATAATACTTTTATTAATTTATCAAATACTATTTTACTTTGTTTTATTTATTAATCAATCTGATTATTAATGATAAATAAGTAAATAAGTTTACAGAAGCAAGAAATTTTTAATTACCCTACTACTGTAGGGTAATGAACTTATACTAGGCCAGTCGCATTAACCCCTGACGATATATAGAACGCCCCAGCCCGCCCGTTACAGCTCTTCGGTGTCTTTTTCTAGTCAATTTTGTCCTTTTATCCTTTCCGGTGTTATATATATATATATATATATATATATATATTTTACACTTGACATTGTGAGATATTTGGTTTCATCCCATGCTTTTTTCTATGGAATATTGAATCTTTTTTCCCCCTGTTTCTATGAATTTTCAACCTTTCCCCCTCATTTTCTACATTCTAAGGTGCGGTCCGAAAAATCGATATCGAGTTTTCACCTGATTTATACATTTTAATGCCTCTTGAGTCCAGAAAAGTAGTTTCTGATAGTTGGTCAGAGTATGTGTATGTATGTATATGTATGCATGTGTATGTATGTGCGGAATCTTCTGGGTATCATATCTCCGAAGTTAACAAAAATAGAACTACGAAAATTCAGAACTGAGACAGGTCTGATATACAGATTAATTTTTAAAATTTTGGGGGAAATTGAAAAGTCAGAAATGGACAGCGGAAAATGGAAATGGTACCGTAAGTCCGTATCTCAAAAACAGTTCTATAATTTTTTTTTCAAAGTTTCTATATAATCACTCTATAAGATGACCTTTCAAATAATATAGTTGGTTAGTTCAGGAAAATTTATGGGCGTCCGGCTTCGCAAGTGCATTCCTTTAAAAACGACTGCACGGATTTTTTTTTTTTTTTTTTTCAAACTCTTTACATTAACTCCTTTTCAAACATCTTTTTGTACGTAATTATCGTTTTCCAGTGAATAATTGAGTTTGCCAAGTTTTGGTAAAAGTTTGTATCTCAAAAACGGCTGTAACGATTTTCTTAAAAATTATTACGTAAATCCAATTCAGATATCCTTTGTCATATATTACGTAATTATAAGAGGAAAATTGACAGTCATCCTACTTAAGTAGGTCAGTTTTAAATCTCGGAAACTGGTGTTTAAAAAAAGTGGAAGTGGTGTTTTACACTCGAATTTCCGTGACATCAGTATGTAAGTACGTGTGTGTGTGTGTGTGTGTGGAGGGGGGTGGGGGTATGTATCTCGCATAATTCAAAAACTGTTAGACGTAGAACGTTGAAAGTTAGTGTATAGGTTTGTTATAACATCTAGTTGTACACCTCTATTTATATGATTTATATGATTATGAACTTTATATGATTTTCCATTTTGGAGATATTTAGGAAAATTATGTTCATAATGACTAAAAATACAAAGATTTTGGCCATTATGTATAACTTACCATCATAGAAATTTTAAAAAATGCTAATGATAGAGCCAGTAATGATATTGTTATGAAATTTGAAGACTTTTTGTTTGTAAAAAGTTATGCTTAAAGAGATAAGCAGTCTTGTCAATGAATGCATTTTTTTAAAATGAATATTTAGCCCGAAGATAGAGCCTGTAATGTATCTCGCATACCTGAATAGCGGCTCTACAGCAAATTGGTATAAGGGTTTCTTATAACATCTACTTGTGCACCTCTCTTTTTGGACTGTATATAATTTTCCGTTTTGGAGATATTTAGGAGAATTATATTCATAATGACCAAGAATACAAAGAATTTGGCCATTAAATATGACCTTTTATCATAGAGATTTCAAAAAAAGCTAATGATAGAGCTAGTAATTATATTGTTATAAATGTTGAAGACATTTTTGCGTGTATAAAGTAACATATAAAGACATAAGCAGGTTCTTGTCGATAAATGCACTTTATTTAATGAATATTTAGCCCACAGACAGAGCCCGTAATTTAATTGTTGCGAAAGTTTTCGACATTTTAGCGTTTTGAATTTGATTCTTTAAGACAGAAATTTGTTCTAGTCGACGAATGGAATTTATTTATGACTACTTAGCCCGTAGATAAAGCCTGCAATGATATTGATAAAAGACGAATTGTTTACGAATTTTGAAACAAACGAAAACATACTTAGTAAGCGAGCATTATTTATTTTGGCTTAATGCAATTTAATTAATTCTTATATTGTGAAATTTGCCAGTTATTATGTTATGATATTTTTACCTTTTGCCTTGTACTTTTTACTTTTCACAACATTATTTTTTTGAATTTAATCTTTTTATCTTTTACATATATAAATTTTCCTAATCCTACTAAATTACTTTAATTGTTTTAATGGCCTTTTCTCTTTACTTTTCTTAAAGTTGATGCTTTCCTTAAACAAAAACTATTTACTCTTTATGAAATAGATATACCATCAAATTTTGTTTACACTAGTAAATTGAACTCTGCCTGGATATATTTTGTTTTTCTCTTTTTGTTATCCATACAAATAATTCTAATTTCAAATAAAAATTTATCAAATTATTAACTCTAAAATTCAATAGATTACAACCTTTTTTTTGTATATAAGAGATAGCAAAATCAAATAAAGAAACACAAAAAAAAAACTCGAGTATAAATTTAATTCTAACTTATTATTTTTACAAGTAATTTAATATATCTATGTTATCTGATGTAATGCCAAAAGGTTACGGTAAAGGGTTTTTCTACAAAATTATCAAACAATCTTAATTCATACAGATCTATATCCAAGCAAGTTCATATCCCTACCTTTTACTAAAGAAAGCATCAGCATTTATTATACTTTTGTACGTATAGTGAAATAAAGAAAATTACGAACTCTTTACTCCTCAGATTGAATATTCAAAACAAATTCAATGAATAATTTTCTTTAATCATAACTAAAATAAAACCGCGTTGTGTAATTTCAATTTTAACCCAGGTAAAAAAAAAAACACCAGTGATAGCAATGTCCAATTGTTACCTATCTTGAAAGACACTGAACAGGTATGAATTAATTAATTTCTTTAATCTATTTAAGTATTTGGAATATTATTAATAAATATATATATATCTCCTATATATGATCTAGACCTCCTTGTTTTCAGTTCTAATTCAAGTCATTCAATTATCAAAAGGAATCGGGCAGTACTTAAATTAAATAAAAAGAAAAAGAAAAAATGTAAAAATGACTTTATTTCTTCATACATCTGGACCTAAAAAGGAAACTGTTAGCTCAATCCTCCTCTGGAATTGCAAGCAACAAAAATTTACTTTTCGTGTATTATAACCACCTACTATCATAGTCTAAATAATACACATAACTCTTTTCTTTCTTTTTTTTTTTTTACATTACTATTAGCAGTCAGAACACAATTCCAAATCAGAGGACTGAACCAACTCACTGCCCATGATTCCTGACCATTTTTGTGTTTAAAACTCACATAAATTTTACTTGCTAACTCGGTTATTTAATCTTGTTAGGTACTCATTACGAATTACCCTTAATATATTAAAGTTTTACTATAGACTAATTAAAGCATCTATAACCTGCTCAATAACTAAATGAATACCCATCCGTTTAATTATTCATAAAACATACTCCTAAATAATCAGGGGACACTGCTATCGCTGTTATGAATAAAAACAAATATTTATAATATAATTGTTCTACCTTAAAATTTACTTTAAATAATTATAGGATCTCATTATATTCATAAATAAAATAATACAGAAAAATAATCATATCAATAAAATTTATTACGCTTTTCAAAGAAATACACTCTTATTTAATGACAAATAATACCAGCAAGAGAAGTTAATCTTTAGAAACATTTTATTACATATTTTTCATAAAATAATTTTTTTATTTTATATATATATATACATAAACACCTTTTAATCAATCAAATATCCCTGGATATGCACATAATCAGTTATATTATTATTTCAGACACAAAATATATATATATAAATATAATTCTAATAAATATTTCAAAACTTACACTTATGGAAGGTTAAAGATTCCTCCAGACGTGGTGACACTGTCCGCCGCAGGGGCTTGGTTAGGGCCGTCAAAAAAAAACTAATTCAGAGGCGGATCTTCTCGCCGTAGGGCCGTCAAAAACTAATTCATATGCGGATCCTCTGGCCGATTATTTTTTCTATGAGCATCCAAGGATGACTAGGACCAGTCCATGGCTTTTCAGCGGTTTTTTTTTTAAACAACCGACTCGCAGACTCTTAACGTCTAGCATTTGTGATCGAGGCCGTTGTCTATAAAGTTATTCCGTGCCTCCCAGGTCTCCCCTCCAAAAGACGATCGGAGCTTCGTAGACCTGGGTGCTAGGCACTAACTAGGCCTCTTAAATATAATAAGTCTAATCTTGATGGTGCAAAGCTTGCCTTATTTTTAGTACCCAGCATGGTTTAATTCTCTGGACTTATACCGAATTCACACTGCAACATAGGAGCATCCGTGCAGTGGACCTATTATAGCTGCGGGTCGGAGAAACGGAGTAGTGTCTTTAGCGGCGTAGCATCGAGAGAGCTCCACGGCTACGAAGATTTCTAGGCCTAATATAGGACCTTCGGGAGGAGTACGAAGGGGCGACCATGCTGCTCGAACCCTCAAAACCTTCTGCTTATTCTGGGGAGCCCGCGAGCTCCCCTTCCTTTTAAGAGCTGCCTATTCACATGTCTTGGTACATCGCTGTCCTAACGTCGAATAATTAATTTTTTTTTTTTCAAAAAAGCGAAGAGCATTCCAGCTAGTGTTGCCAGCCGGGATTTCTAAATTATTCACTACCCAATGAAAATCCATTCCCTCAAAACAACCACACCTAGTCGTGATTCCCCCACGCGGTGATAGGACACTTCGCCTCAAGGAGGGACATTTCTCACCCCTATGTAATGAAGTAAAAAAAAATAAAAATTTCCCGCCCGATGCCCTGTTGTGAAACAAAAACATCTGGGATTTTTTTTTTTGTCAACTCACAAAATTCCAGAATTAAACTCTGAACTCTCCTGACACTATTCGCGAATTTATGTAATCCCAAGATCCCCTTAAATTCTCAAATTACGTACCACTTCCACCATTTTTACTAGCAAGATAGCATTTTTGAGTTTCCAAAAACAAGAATTTCTGCGAACGAGGTACAAACCCCACACGAACAAATTCCCTACAGCTCCCTAGCGCTTGTTTTTCCCAGAAAATGGAAATTTCTGCGACACTGTTGTCAACACCATCTGTGGGCAAAATACTCTCCCTTTCCCTTGAAGTAAAAACAAGAACAAAAAAAAAAAAATATAACAGTCATTTCATTCCCACCGCCTATCTTGTTTTCGTAAATAAGCTAAGAAAATTCTTAAGTGCAACTACACCCAATTTTTGAATTAAAAAAACGAAGAATATATATAAAAGTTTTTTTTTATAAAATTAAACCATTCGTGTAACGTTTAAAAAATTATAGAAACATATAGTTTTTGCAGAATTGGTAAATTAAAAAAAAAATTTAGTTTCCTGACATTTAGAAATTATAAAAAGGTATAGTTTAGTATATTTGATAAATTAAAAGGTATAGTTTAGTATATTTGATAAATTAAAAAAATTCACTCTCATGTACTAAGGGTTTAAAAAATATATAGTTTTGTAAAAGTATACAAGTTTTGAAAAAAAAATGAAACAGTTCTGGTAAAATTTAAAATATTAAGATTTAAAAAATATTGTTTCTGTTGAAATTCACAATTCACCATAACTTCACCATAACATTTCACCCTCCCTTTTATGCCAAAAAAAAAATAAAATTTATTTTATTTTTTTTTTTATTTTTTTTTTTTTTGAAGAAAAAGAGAATGTTAAAGTGTCCCCGGCGAACGTATAAATCAAACAACGATCCATAAATTTCCCAGAACCACCAAACACTCACCTTACCAGAAACCCCAAATCAGGCCTTATATCTGAGATTTCTGTCCTTCTCCAAAAAAAAACTAAGTTCCCAAAATTAAAATTGTACTAAATAAACTAAGTTCTTTTAATTAATACCTTGCTCAAATAATATTAAAATTAGTCTTTGTGTAATACATATAAGGTAATAATGTAATCGGTGTGTATAAGGAATGAAAACAGCAAATGGGAGTCCTTGCTACCAAAACCGTAGCTAATGTAAACAAACTCGTTGCTACGAGCCGGACTGTTTACAATCAACAGCTGACCTCCTCCCTCTTTGCGCTTAACAGCAGACGATATTTTTCTACCTCTTCCGTCGCTCCACCTTATCAATAAATCCATTCGCGAAGAACCGTAAGAGGTTTTTTTTTTTCCGACTGAAGCTAACGGGAGTTTCTTTTTCGACTGAAACTAACTGCCGTCAACCACTCAATCTGAAGAACCGCTATTTTCTCTCTCCTGATGGGGAGTTCTCCAACCAACCAACCTTACCGACGCGGTGATGTAAATATTTACGACCAAGCTAATTTACTTGCTATACTTCAAAGGGGACTTGACATTTTTGGGATTGAAATTTCCCTAGGCAATAAGGTTTTGTAATCTATCGGACAGGGCCACACGTCCGGAAGAATCCTTTACACACTACATTTTACATAGAAATAAAATAATAATTGATTACATAGACATTGTTACACAGAAGATAATATATATAAATAATAAATATAAATATCGAGCTGTGATGATACATCGATTTTTGTCTGACCACCGGTGGTCAATGGTAAATAAAGTAAAACAAAAAAAAACATATATATAGAAAATAATGAAGTGTGAACACAAAAGGTATGTATATACAAAAATAAATATGCAAAATGTCCAAGTGTTTTTTCTACCCATTGTGCATAATTAAACACAAAATCTTCTTAAATTATCATGTACGGTTGAATAACCTCTACTTGTAATGGGATTACATCCAGAAAACCAATATAACAAGGAAAGTCCATTGTATATATGATAAAAAACAGTTAGAGGTAAGAATTTTTTTCTTTCTCATTCTCTCTTTCTCACTCTAACTGAGTGTGGACAAGTAAATATGTCCATTTTAACATTTTTCGGCACTTTACATTTATAATCATGTAGTTCCTGCATTATACTGCAGTGCAAAAAAATTTTTTTTTTTTTTTTTTTTTTTTAATCTACATAATCTAAACAATGGCTCAAACATGACAGGTTTGCATAAAAAAAAATGCTTACATTTTTCCTAAGAAACTCCATCGAAAACTGCTAAGTTTTTTCACTTCGCATCCAAAGAATACAATAAAAAGTATCATAATTTTGCCTTAACTTAGCTTTTTGCCATCCTGACAAAACCAAAACAAATAAAATAAAAAGTTTTTCTTACATTTTTTCAAGTATATAAATGCGAGAAAAGTAAAAATGACAGTTTCCTTCAAAACTGGCATTAAAAAAAAAAATACTAATATAAGAATTGAGTGTTTACTTATACTAACACATAACATATCAAAATAAAGGTTATCAAAAAAAAAATAAATTATTTACAAAAATTTTTGTATACCAAATTCACTTTCGCTTTCTAAGTGAGTATTGGTGTGTGGGGATTTTTGACGCAGTTTTTAAATTAACTCTAGACCTTTTCACTTTTGACTGGCCTGGCATATGCGAGAAATCTAGTTCGGCTTGACTGACAGTAGGAGAGACCGACCTTTCCCTAATCTCTTGGGAGGGTAAAGGATATAAGGGATTTGAACCCGGCACTTCCTCATTTTCCGCTTCACTAACTGTAGGCGAGAAATCTAAAGGGTCAGACACTAGAGAAGGTAGAGTATGGCTGGGAATCGAACCTGTCACCTGTTCATCCAGAGTCCTATGAGGGGAATTTAACTCGAAAACCGTATCAAACCCTGGCTGATCCTGAGAAGTGTGAATACTCTGCGAATCACTTTCTGGTGAACCAACACAATTTAAGAGAAATCGTTTTCTCCTCTTTTCTTTTCTCGCTAACCTATACTTTTCCCAAATATCCTCCACTACAGGGTGTAGGTCTCCATTAACTTGTACCTGTGGTGTTGTAATGTTTTCTGTCAGTTCATTCTCTATACTATCTAAGACAGGGAATATGGGTTTAATTTCCATTTTCGATAATCTGTCAACATGCACAATTTGAACATTGTTTGGATTTTTCACTTCCTGTATCTCAAAATTTACAAAACCTAGTTTTCTAATAACACGAAAAGGACCCGAGTTCTTCTTGTTAAATTTTTTACAAAGGCCTGGTTTAATTGCTGGAGTATACAGCATCACCAGATCTCCTACCTTTAAATGTTTATCAACAGCAAACTTTTTCCTATAACTTTCTTGCCTTTCAGCAGATTTTTCTAATAATTGTTTGGTTTGTAAGAATGTATGTTTTAGAGAGGGAATTAGTTGCTCACAGTATGTCGGGCAGTCGTTATAATTAATAGGCTCTTTTTGACAGAAAATATTATAAGGAAGTTGAATATCTCTGCCGTATGTAACAAAAAAGGGTGTTTCATTAATTGTGGAATGTATACCTGACCTCATAGCTAAAAGTACAAATTTTAATTTATCATCCCAGTCATTGTGATTATTATTTACTAAGTGGGCGAGTGCATTATTCATAGTTGCATGCTGTCTCTCAACTTGTGCGTTACTTTGTGGGTGGTAACTGGAAGTGTGTCTGTGATTAATTTGCAATTTACTGTATACCTGTGATATTGTTTCGCTCATGTAATTTTTACCTTTATCAGTAATTATTTTTGTGGGTGTCCCATGTCTTGAAATAAAGTCGGCCAAGGTTTCTGCCAACGTATCAGAGGTGATGTTTTGTACTGCATAGGCTTCTGGCCATTTACTAAAACTGTCAACATAACATACAATATATTTATTTCCCTTTTCAGTAATGGGATAAGGACCACAGATATCAGAGTGTATGGTATCAAACGGTTTATTTGGAATTTCTAATCTCTGGAGCTCAGCTAATTTTTTAGGTTTGTGTGCTCTAAACTCTAAGCAAGATTGACAGGAAGCCACTAATCTTTTAACGTCTGAATACATCCCTTTCCAGAAATAATTATTTTTTATCCTAAAAAATGTTTTGTAAAAACCAGCATGACATGCTACTGGAGATTCGTGTGTCATATGAAAAACCTTTGGCACAAGCGCTTTAGGCAAAACAATTCTTTCTCCTTTTTCCTTTTTGTGAATTGGGTTAATTTTTTCGCACACAATAACTTCATTATTTACTGAAAATGTATAATTTTTAGGCGCAATAGGTAAGCCTTTACACAATCTAGCACTAACATATTTACAAAAATTATCTTGGCTTTGAGCTCGCCTGATTTCCTCTAAAAACTCTACATTACTTAAAGTGTGAATTTCTTGATTGACATTTTCCAGTACATTACAGTCTATGGTAGGATTATCCTCAACTTGTAAATCATGATCTATAAACCTTGACAAGAAGTCCGCTACGGAGTTACATTTTCCCTTTATATACTTGGCGACAAATTCAAATTCGCTTAAAGCACATAACCATCTAGCAATTCGAGAGGTGGGGTCCCTAAGTTTCAATGCATAAGTAAGAGCTGCGTGGTCAGTGTAAATAATGAATTTTCGATGGAAAATGTAACATTTGAAATACTGAGTTGCCCAAACCAGAGCCAAGAGTTCTCTCTCAGTAGCCGAATATTTTCTCTCAACCTCTTTTAATTTTCTACTAGCAAATGCTACAGGGTGTGGAAAACCTGAGTTGTCATACTGACATAAAACCGCCCCCATGGCCTCTGCTGAACTGTCTGTATACAAAATAAAATCTTTTTTCATGTCGGGAAGTAACAAAGAAGGAATTTTAGCAATTTCATTTTTCATATCTAAAAATTCTCGTTCAGCTTTGTCTGTCCATTGAAATTTTGTCTTTTCTTTTGTCAAATTAGTTAAGTTTATTGTCCTTTTCGAATAATCACTTATATGCCTTCTGTAAAATCCCACAGATCCCAGAAAAGATCTAACTTGTTTTCTGTTTACTGGACGCTTAATTTTACTGATCACCTCAACATTTTTGTCTGCAGGAAAAATTTCACCATCTTTAATGTTAAAACCAAGAAATGTTATTTGAGATTTAAAAAAATGACATTTAGAGGGCTTTAAACGTAAATTATGGGTTCTTAACCTATCAAAAACTAAATTTAATTTTTCAAAATGGGATTTTATGTCTTTAGAAGCTATGCAGATGTCATCTATATAAATTAGAATGTTTAGATGTTGTAAGTCACTTAGAATAAAATTCATTAATCTTTGGAAAGCTGCGGGGGAGGATTTTAAACCGAATGGACTTCTGGTCCATTGCAATAGCTTATCGTGCGTCACAATTGCTGTAATATGCTGCTGGTTTTCAGGTATCTTTTGCTGAAAAAATCCACTAGTAAGGTCTAAAGTGGAAAAATATTTGGCGCCTGCCAAAGAGTCTATAGTTTCAGAGATATTAGGGATAGGGTAATTGTCACTAACTATTTTATTATTTAATTTTCTGAAATCACATGCTAGCCTAAATGAACCGTCCGCCTTCTTAACTAAAATAATGGGGGATGCATATGGAGAATTAGATGGCACAAGAATTTTTGCTTCGATGAGAGTATTTATTTGTTTATTCATCTCCTCTCTTAAGTTGTAGGGAACTCTATAGGGAGAACTCCTAACAGGGGTGTCATCACTTAAATTTATGTTGTGCATAACAGTGTCACACCCTGGTAAATCAAGTACTGAGGCAGCAAAAACATCAGAGTTCTTTTGTAAAAATTTCTGTACCTCCTCTTTTAAATTTTCATCTAAGTGATCTAATTTAAACTCTGTGTCCCATTGCAAATTTATATTTTCCAATGCTCCAATTTCTGTCACTTCCCCAAAGTTTACTTGGGGCTTTGGCTCTTCTTCCCTAATTTCCTCTAAGTATCCAAGTTGACAATTTTTATTTAAATGAAAAGGCTGTTCTGTTAAATTTAAAACCTTTACATACAACTTATCCGGGTTATTTAAGCAAACTGTATGACTAATGACAATGGAATCAGAGATAAATTTATGAGGGTAAATAAACACATTTTTGGAATTAGAATTGTTCATGTTTCTTACTTTTACCGGTATTACTGATTCTGAGAGAGAAGGAATAATTTTTTTTGTTTTTGCATATATGGGGATAGGGTTGAGCATTGCAGTGCCAAAATTAACAGACTGGTCTTGTTGAGACCCAAACAAAATTTCAAAATTATCTCCAGTAAGTGTTTTGTTTTTGAAATCTACTTTAACATTGTATTTATTAAGCCAAGGTATCCCTAAAATAACTTGAAAACTTGGAGATAGAGAACCTTCACATATAGCAAAAATGTCAGAAAATTCAGTTTTTCCTAATTTAAACTGTAGCTCTGCCTTATTTTTTAAAGAAACTTCACCGCCTAAAAGTGTTCTGAGACTTGTTGAACAAGTCTGTTTACCTATTCCCCTAAATTTTCTTACAACATTACTGGCTATCAAATTGCAGGAACACCCAGAATCAATTAACACATTATGAGGTTCACCTTTATAGAAAAATGTTAATATCGGCAGTTCATTTACAAAAGATTTGTTCCAACCTGAATAAAAATATTCAGTATTTTGAGGTATGTGTGTTGAAAGTGCAGGATCCCAAGCCGCTACCTCTCTAGGTGAGATCCTTTTTAGTTTAAAGGTTTGTTTTCATGGTGGGCACTATTTGGCAATCTTTCAGTGCCTACCTGAGCACCTCCCCTACCCTGGGAACGATATCCGCTTCTGAAAGTATAATTTTGAGAATTTTGGGCTGAGTTCCTACTCTGTTGAACATCTTTCTGTCTCTTTAAACATTCGCTCTTGTAGTGCCCGACTTTACCACAATAATAGCACACAATGTCCTTTTTAGATTTCGGAGATGGTCGCTCATCTCTCCTACTCTCGAGGCTTTGGACTTTTGAGGAGAGCTGCGAAACTTGTACTGATAAATCAGCAATAAGATTCGCTAGTGTCTGGTGGGGAGTTGCTGACCTATCCTGGGTCGCTACTTGGGCCGCGCAAGCCAACTCAGCCACATAGCCGCTTGAGCTAGATACTTGCTGGGGGCTAACCGAGAGAAAAGCTTCCTCTTCTGCAAGCGCAATGCGCTCAATCTCTTCAACCGTAGTAGGGGACCTAGCTATAACCCCCTTTCTAATCTCGGGCCTCAAGTTTTTTAATAAAAGAGCTAGCAACCATTCATTTTCAGTTTGCGCTAAATTTTCGCTGGGGATTTTTTGGGCTTCTAGAGCTCTCCTGGCTCTAACCTTAGCCTTGACTATGAAATCCGATACTGACATGTCGGGTGATTGTACAAAGGACCAAAAATTATGTATGCAGCGATGCAAATCTTCCTTTGCTCCAAATCTATCTTTTAATAATTTTTCTAACTCCCCAAAATTTTTGACATGCATTTTGTGATCCCTGTACACGCTCTGTGCTGCTCCAGCTAACCGCTGAGTGACAGCGAAGAACAGCTCTTCCTGCTTCCAACCCAAAAAACCCGCGAACTCATGAAATTTCGAGAAGAATTCACTAACTGAGAATGTGGGGTCCCTTCCTGTAAAAACCGGAATTAAAGAAAGGTTATCTAAGAGGAGCGCTCTTCTTTGACTCTGCGCATTTTCCACCCCCACTGTCAGGTCTGCACTCGAATTCTGACTTTTAGCGACTAGTGAATCATTCTGAAGTCCACTACCTTCTAGGCCAGGCTCTACCGGGGTTCCTTTATGATTGTCACCTGTCATTTTTGTAATTAAACTGTTTAATCTAATTACCTTCAAGTTATCAAAACAAAAAAAATCTTTACCCCCCCCCCTTTTTTTTTTTTAAATAACAAGTCTAGAAAATTTAAAAAATACACATATATATAAACATAGTTTAGTAAAAGTTTAGCATTTAGACAGTACTCTGCATACAAATTATCAAATCGTGTTTTCTTTTCTTTTGTAAAATTTTAAATATAAATAGACTGGGAAAAATATTTTGTTATCATTAATTTTGGATCAAATTATATCTATCCATATAGGGGGCTAAGTAAATAAATAATAAAAGAAAATATATACCGAGAGAGAGAGAAAAAGAAAAATATATCCTTTCCTTGAGGGTAAAACTTTTTCAAGTGCAAGGAGAGGGCAATACCCAAATTTAGTATATTATTTTAATACATTCTACTGTTTTATATCACACTCAGTTTTGAGATATAAATATACTTCTATGCAAAAAAAAAATTCATACAAGCACAAAACACAATAATAAAAATTTTTTTTATACATATGAAAACAATTTCAAAGAATAAAACAATGAAGGATGTTATTTTACCGCACGACGATTTATATATATTTCTTATACCCTGATATATTTAAATATATATTTTTCTCTTTTATATTCCCCTATTTGAAATTTTTTTTTTTTTTTTTTTTTATAAGGAGTCTAGAAAATTTTAAAAATTAAGTATAGTAATAAAGATAATTTTTGTATAAGTTTAGCAGTTAAACCAGACAGTTTTTGAGTAAATAAAAATAAAAAAAATATCAAAACTTTTTTTTTTTTTTTTTTTTTTTTTTGGCTCTAAGGATAACTAAGCCATACTAGAATACACACTTCCTAGAAATAATAAAATCATTAATATCAAATTACAGTTAACCAATAAGGGAATACAAATCTTTTACAAAAGAAATAGCATACTCCAAATCAACACCATTAAGCATCAACAAAAAGGGAATCTTTTCTATAAAAATATCAACCTAGCGCCAACAATATTCTAGTAACTAAATTTATTAATAACTCTTTCCGCAATAACGATCATGTGAGATCCTGGTCTCACGGCGCCATTTCTTATATTGTGAAATTTGCCAGTTATTATGTTATGATATTTTTACCTTTTGCCTTGTACTTTTTACTTTTCACAACATTATTTTTTTGAATTTAATCTTTTTATCTTTTACATATATAAATTTTCCTAATCCTACTAAATTACTTTAATTGTTTTAATGGCCTTTTCTCTTTACTTTTCTTAAAGTTGATGCTTTCCTTAAACAAAAACTATTTACTCTTTATGAAATAGATATACCATCAAATTTTGTTTACACTAGTAAATTGAACTCTGCCTGGATATATTTTGTTTTTCTCTTTTTGTTATCCATACAAATAATTCTAATTTCAAATAAAAATTTATCAAATTATTAACTCTAAAATTCAATAGATTACAACCTTTTTTTTGTATATAAGAGATAGCAAAATCAAATAAAGAAACACAAAAAAAAAACTCGAGTATAAATTTAATTCTAACTTATTATTTTTACAAGTAATTTAATATATCTATGTTATCTGATGTAATGCCAAAAGGTTACGGTAAAGGGTTTTTCTACAAAATTATCAAACAATCTTAATTCATACAGATCTATATCCAAGCAAGTTCATATCCCTACCTTTTACTAAAGAAAGCATCAGCATTTATTATACTTTTGTACGTATAGTGAAATAAAGAAAATTACGAACTCTTTACTCCTCAGATTGAATATTCAAAACAAATTCAATGAATAATTTTCTTTAATCATAACTAAAATAAAACCGCGTTGTGTAATTTCAATTTTAACCCAGGTAAAAAAAAAAACACCAGTGATAGCAATGTCCAATTGTTACCTATCTTGAAAGACACTGAACAGGTATGAATTAATTAATTTCTTTAATCTATTTAAGTATTTGGAATATTATTAATAAATATATATATATCTCCTATATATGATCTAGACCTCCTTGTTTTCAGTTCTAATTCAAGTCATTCAATTATCAAAAGGAATCGGGCAGTACTTAAATTAAATAAAAAGAAAAAGAAAAAATGTAAAAATGACTTTATTTCTTCATACATCTGGACCTAAAAAGGAAACTGTTAGCTCAATCCTCCTCTGGAATTGCAAGCAACAAAAATTTACTTTTCGTGTATTATAACCACCTACTATCATAGTCTAAATAATACACATAACTCTTTTCTTTCTTTTTTTTTTTTTACATTACTATTAGCAGTCAGAACACAATTCCAAATCAGAGGACTGAACCAACTCACTGCCCATGATTCCTGACCATTTTTGTGTTTAAAACTCACATAAATTTTACTTGCTAACTCGGTTATTTAATCTTGTTAGGTACTCATTACGAATTACCCTTAATATATTAAAGTTTTACTATAGACTAATTAAAGCATCTATAACCTGCTCAATAACTAAATGAATACCCATCCGTTTAATTATTCATAAAACATACTCCTAAATAATCAGGGGACACTGCTATCGCTGTTATGAATAAAAACAAATATTTATAATATAATTGTTCTACCTTAAAATTTACTTTAAATAATTATAGGATCTCATTATATTCATAAATAAAATAATACAGAAAAATAATCATATCAATAAAATTTATTACGCTTTTCAAAGAAATACACTCTTATTTAATGACAAATAATACCAGCAAGAGAAGTTAATCTTTAGAAACATTTTATTACATATTTTTCATAAAATAATTTTTTTATTTTATATATATATATACATAAACACCTTTTAATCAATCAAATATCCCTGGATATGCACATAATCAGTTATATTATTATTTCAGACACAAAATATATATATATAAATATAATTCTAATAAATATTTCAAAACTTACACTTATGGAAGGTTAAAGATTCCTCCAGACGTGGTGACACTGTCCGCCGCAGGGGCTTGGTTAGGGCCGTCAAAAAAAAACTAATTCAGAGGCGGATCTTCTCGCCGTAGGGCCGTCAAAAACTAATTCATATGCGGATCCTCTGGCCGATTATTTTTTCTATGAGCATCCAAGGATGACTAGGACCAGTCCATGGCTTTTCAGCGGTTTTTTTTTGAAACAACCGACTCGCAGACTCTTAACGTCTAGCATTTGTGATCGAGGCCGTTGTCTATAAAGTTATTCCGTGCCTCCCAGGTCTCCCCTCCAAAAGACGATCGGAGCTTCGTAGACCTGGGTGCTAGGCACTAACTAGGCCTCTTAAATATAATAAGTCTAATCTTGATGGTGCAAAGCTTGCCTTATTTTTAGTACCCAGCATGGTTTAATTCTCTGGACTTATACCGAATTCACACTGCAACATAGGAGCATCCGTGCAGTGGACCTATTATAGCTGCGGGTCGGAGAAACGGAGTAGTGTCTTTAGCGGCGTAGCATCGAGAGAGCTCCACGGCTACAAAGATTTCTAGGCCTAATATAGGACCTTCGGGAGGAGTACGAAGGGGCGACCATGCTGCTCGAACCCTCAAAACCTTCTGCTTATTCTGGGGAGCCCGCGAGCTCCCCTTCCTTTTAAGAGCTGCCTATTCACATGTCTTGGTACATCGCTGTCCTAACGTCGAATAATTAATTTTTTTTTTTTTCAAAAAAGCGAAGAGCATTCCAGCTAGTGTTGCCAGCCGGGATTTCTAAATTATTCACTACCCAATGAAAATCCATTCCCTCAAAACAACCACACCTAGTCGTGATTCCCCCACGCGGTGATAGGACACTTCGCCTCAAGGAGGGACATTTCTCACCCCTATGTAATGAAGTAAAAAAAAATAAAAATTTCCCGCCCGATGCCCTGTTGTGAAACAAAAACATCTGGGATTTTTTTTTTTGTCAACTCACAAAATTCCAGAATTAAACTCTGAACTCTCCTGACACTATTCGCGAATTTATGTAATCCCAAGATCCCCTTAAATTCTCAAATTACGTACCACTTCCACCATTTTTACTAGCAAGATAGCATTTTTGAGTTTCCAAAAACAAGAATTTCTGCGAACGAGGTACAAACCCCACACGAACAAATTCCCTACAGCTCCCTAGCGCTTGTTTTTCCCAGAAAATGGAAATTTCTGCGACACTGTTGTCAACACCATCTGTGGGCAAAATACTCTCCCTTTCCCTTGAAGTAAAAACAAGAACAAAAAAAAAAAATATAACAGTCATTTCATTCCCACCGCCTATCTTGTTTTCGTAAATAAGCTAAGAAAATTCTTAAGTGCAACTACACCCAATTTTTGAATAAAAAAAACGAAGAATATATATAAAAGTTTTTTTTTATAAAATTAAACCATTCGTGTAACGTTTAAAAAATTATAGAAACATATAGTTTTTGCAGAATTGGTAAATTAAAAAAAAAATTTAGTTTCCTGACATTTAGAAATTATAAAAAGGTATAGTTTAGTATATTTGATAAATTAAAAGGTATAGTTTAGTATATTTGATAAATTAAAAAAATTCACTCTCATGTACTAAGGGTTTAAAAAATATATAGTTTTGTAAAAGTATACAAGTTTTGAAAAAAAAATGAAACAGTTCTGGTAAAATTTAAAATATTAAGATTTAAAAAATATTGTTTCTGTTGAAATTCACAATTCACCATAACTTCACCATAACATAATTATATGCTCCATTACTAATAAATAGTGTAAAATGATAAATGTAAACTCATAATAAAACTTTCTATGCTCTATGAGAGTTAAGAGTTACTTTTGAAAATGTACTATATTTGCAAACAACCTCAGTTTCGATTCTCAGTTCTTAAACCCTCTGAGGAGCAGAGTTGGTTGGTTGGGTTTTTACGTCGCACTAGTGCTGTGCAATGGGCAATTGGCGACAGTCTGCGTCTCGCCCCTAAAGGGGTCCGTAGACATGACATAAAATCTTTGACCATCACGGATGGGATTGAGGAGCAGAGTAATTTTGCTTATTTGAAAGTTAAAAAAGACCAGAATTTATGAACGATGTTAGAAGAGAAATAGTAAATCTTTTCAGCGTGAATGAATATATTCAACCCGAAACAGTTAGCTAAAAGTATTTTAAAAATGCATTGTCACCGTGTTCTAAACTATTTTGAAAGTTTCAAATGTCTAGTTTGTCGGAAAGTTTGTTAAATAATTATTTGTTGAATCATAAACGCTGCCGAAGGCAGCAGGGACCCGAAACAGTTTTAAAAAATGCATTCTCACCGTGTTCTGAATTTTTCGGAAAGTTTCAAATGTCTAGCTAGTCGGGAAGTTAGTTAAATAATTTTTGGTGAATCATAAATGCTGCCGAAGGCAGCAGGGACCCGAAACAGTTCGCTAAAAGTATTAAAAAAATGCATTGTCACCGTGTTTTGAGCTTTTCTGAAAGTTTCAAATGTCTAAATAGTCGGGAAGTTAGTTAAAATTCGATTGCAAGATTTGTACTGGACACACAAACAAACAAAGAAGAATCAAAGTTAATAAAAACATGGTAATACTTTGGGAAATACCGCATGTAAGTTTATATCTTTATTTGTAATTACATTTATATTTTACATCACTCGGGGGTGAAATTTCCGGGGGCGAAATGTCCCGGGGGCGAAATTTCCGGGGTGCGAAATTTCCCGGGGGCGAAATTTCCCGGGGGCGAAATGCCGGGGGCGAGATGCTGGGGGCGAAAATTCCGGATCCCGATCAGGGTTAAGGATTGATCAGGGTTAAAGTCCATTCCATTAGGTATTCTTCATCATCATCTATTTCTTTCTTTAAAAAAAAAAAAAAAATACAAATAGCAATTATTTCCAGATTGCATCATCTTCATTTTCCTATTTTTACATTTATGAATAACAATATAAGTGTAAAAGTTATGTTATGTTATGATAACGTAAAAGTTACATCAATGATTATCAATTCCAAAGTAGTACTTTTTTTTTTTTTTTTGGCAAGTAGAAAATTTTGTTACTCACGTGCAAATATATATATTTTTTAAACTAGAAAGTCATGAAATAAATCTTAATATACAAATTAGAAACTGGAAATATGAAATGGAACTCTCAATATATGTAACATTTTAATAAACTTTCATAATAAACATATGTATGAGCTTTGAATTTTCTGGTTTTCCATCTCTGATTGAATCTTCATTTTACACTTGAGAAATATATATAGGATAGTTTTCTAAATTATATATATTCACTTCTACTATTTTAAAAATATAAATGGGATGCATGATTCTTTATAAATTCCAATAAAATGTGATTCTTGATTATAAATTCAATTCATTTAATTGTTAATGCAATTATTAAAAGTAACGGCAATAATTACACTGCTCTGAAAAAAAAAAAAAAAAAACTAGTATGTTGTGGCCACCACAAGACTTTCTTCTATATTTACCTATACATATTCAATCAGTAACAATATTTAAAAAAAAAAAAAAAATAAAGTACGATTTTTTTTTTTTTTTTTTTTTTTGTTAGAAGTAAAAAAAATCGATAACTTTGTTTTAAATTATCACAGATTTATAGTTCAACCATTCGTTTTAAAGGTATTGACGAGACCTTTCGAAAGATACCCATCTTGAAAATTTATCCCCCCCGGGGGGGTACTTCCCCCCAGGGGGGGAAGCGATGCCCCCCCCCCCATGCAGAAATTTTTTTTTCCTAATTACATACTACTATTATCAATAATTCATATTAATTTTACAATCACAAGTTTAAAACAACTCTTATTATGCACATTTATACGAATTTTTGTCCTATGCTGCCATGTTAAAAATTTAAATAAAATGCTATCACAGCGCCACCTGTTGAGCTATTGATCCCCAAACATAATCAGCACCAGTTAATGTCGGGGACCAACTAAATACCAAGTTTGGTTAAATTTCGTTAAAAAAAAAAATAAAATAAAATAAAAATTGCGATTTTTTTTCTAAGTTTTGTTTTGTTAAAAGTAAAAAAAATCGATAACTTTGGTTTAAATTATCACAGATTTATGGTTCAACCATTCGTTTTAAAGGTATTGACGAGACCTTTCGAAAGATACCCATCTTGAAACTTTGCCCCCCCGGGTGGGAACTTCCCCCCCCCCGGTGGGGAGGGAACCGATGCCCCCACATGCACAAAAATTTTTTCCCAGTTAACTACTACTATTATCAACCTGATCTTTCGAAAGATACCCATTGTGAAAATTTACCCACCTGGGGGGGTATTTCCCCCCTAGGGGGGAAGCGATGCCCCCCCATGCAGAAATTTTTTTTCCTAGTTACATACTACTATTATCAATAATTCATATTAATTTTACAATCACAAGTTTAAAACAACTCTTATTATGCACATTTATACGAATTTTGTCCTATGCTGCCATGTTAAAAATTTAAATAAAATGCTATCACAGCGCCACCTGTTGAGCTATTGATCCCCAAACATAATCAGCACCAGTTTATGTCGGGGACCAACTAAATACCAAGTTTGGTTAAATTTCGTTAAAAAAAAAAAAAAAAAAAAAAAAAAAAAAATGCGATTTTTTTGTTTTTTTTTGTTAAAAGTAAAAAAAATCGATAACTTTGCTTTAAATTATCACAGATTTATGGTTCAACCATTCGTTTTAAAGGTATTGACGAGATCTTTCGAATGATACCCATCTTCAAAATTTAACCCCCCCGGGGGGGTACTTCCCCCCGAGGGGGGGGGAACCGATGCTCCCCCATGCACAATTTTTTTCCTAGTTAACTACTACTATTATCAATAATTAATATTAATTTTACAATCAAAAGTTTAATATAACTCTCATTATGCCCATTTATACGGAATTTTGTCCTATGCTGCCATGTTAAAAATTTGCATAAAATGCGATCACAGCGCCACCTGTTGAGCTATTGATCCCCAAATCTAATGGGCACCAGTTCATGTCAGGGTGCAACTAAATACCAAGTTTGGTTAAATTTCATTCATTGGTTCGTGAGATACAGCGTCCACAAAAAAATGATACAGACACACAGACAGACAGGCAGACACACAGACAGACATTTTTTAAAAACTATCAATTCGTGTTCAGGACATCCCAAAACGTGTAGATCCGTCAAAAAACGGAGGTCGAAAATTTTCGCGAATCCAATACTTTCTCTATATTACATATAGAAGAAAGTAAAAATCGAGATCTGATACCATTTTTGCAGATTCTTATGTAAAATGACCGCCTGAATCCGAATATGACCAACATTTCGCTCAATCCCCCACCGTTATCTAGATATACCCTCTCCTTCATTTTTTATCATTGTTTGGAAATTTTTTACCAGTTTGATTTGGAGAGGAACGATGATTATTTTAACCGTTAAATGTCTTCTGACCTGAGGAGCTACAGAGGTAGAAAGTTCTAAAACACGAACATTTGTACTAAAGAAGAAATCTGAGGGGATTTGTGCCCAGAAAACAAAAGAAAATCAATAAATACAATCAGTTTCTGTTTCTTTCTTTTTTTCTTTCTTTTTTTCGCAATATTTCTCTTTTTTTTTTACATATTCCAGCTTCCAGTTTGCCATTTTCTTATCAAAACACCCCAAATATTAAAATTAATACAGTGAATTTTTTTTCGAAATGTTGGTGAATGGAGTAAACTCCCTCGCAAGAAAGTTTGACTGATTCACTGTACTACGTTTGCTTTCAATAACTCTCACGTTAAATGTTTTAGGCAGTAAATCTTGAACAGTAAAATATCCTCCTTTGACACGTGTTAAAGATCACCACACAAGATCACCGCCATCGAGAACACCATAAAGTTCACTCTCTTATCACAAAACGTGTACTAAAGGTAGATAACGACTGACGACTACAATGATAAGAGCAATGACCTTTAACACGTGTCAAAGCAGGAGATTTTACTGTTCATGTTTTACTGCCCAAAACATTTAACGTGGGAGTTATTGAAAGCAAAAGTCGTACAGCGAATCAGTTAAAATTTCTTGCGAGGAATTTTACTCCACTCTCCAACATTTTGAAAAAAAATTTTACTGTATAATTTTTATTATTTGGGGTGTTTTGATAAGAAAATGGCAAACTGGAAGCTGGAATATGTAAAAAATAAGACAAATATTGCAAAAAAAAAAAAAAAAAAAAAAAAGAGGCAGAAACTGATTGTATTTATTGATTTTCCTTTGTTTTCTGGGCACAAATCCCCTCAAATTTCCTCCTTATTACAAATGTTCGTATTTTAGAACTTTCTACTCTGTAGCTCCTCAGGTCAGAAAACATTTAACGGTTAAAATAATCATCGTTCTTCTCCAAATCAAACTGATGCGTGTAAAATTACCGAACAATGATAAAAATGAGGGAGGGGGTTGTCTAGAAAACGGTTGGTGATTGGGCAAAATGGTGGTCATACTCGGATTCAGGAGGTCATTTTACATAAGAATATTCTGAAATGGTGTCAGAGGCAATTTTCATGCCGAGCAGTGTTACCGCAAAATTTTATTAGATATAAAATTAATTAGGATTAATTCACTTGAAATATATTCTATAAAAAAATTGGATGCATGTGCTTAGGAATCAGCTAGGAAAGCTCCTGTAAAAATTAATAATAATTTAACATGATAATATATATATGTATATATAATTTATGATTTTCTATTTAGGCAAATAAAAATTACAAAATAATATATTTTCAAAACACATATTTTTAAACATTAAAATTCTATATGAAGTATAATCAAAATAATTATAAGATAAAAGACTTTTTATATACCATGTTTTTAAATTTTCTGTTGAATTATAGCTATAGAACTGCATTAGCACTTTATAAATGTATAAAATTTTTAAAGTGATAATGACGTCAATTTTTGCGAGATGCATAATTTAACATTTTACAATTTTTTAACGTTCACGTTTAATTAAATGTATTTATTTTTCTCGAAAAATTTCTTTCTTTCTTTTTTTCTTTTTTTTTTTTTTTTTTCCCAACAATTAAATTACAGCTAATATTTTAATGGCTATTTTTAAAGCTATTAGTAGGTTGTTATTTTCATATTTTAAATAATTAAAAAAAAAAAAAAAACTAATAAAAAATTCAAAATCGGGCTTGGAAGTTGTATGCTGTCATCGGGTTCTATTATGAAAGTTTCAAATGTATAACTAGTAGGGAAGTTGGTTAAAAATTTATTGCAAGATTTGTACCGGACTAACAAATAACCCAAAGGAAAAAAAAAAAAGAATCTAAGTTAATAAAAACATGGTAAAATGAATTTGTTCGAGCGGACAGAAATAAAAATTTAAATTATTTAGAAATTATTTAATGATTTGGAAAGCAGTATACGTTAAAAGAAAGTTAATTTTACTATAAACGTTTGATGTTTAGCAAAAAAAAAAAAAAAATAAGAATTTTCTAAGATCATATATTGGAATGCTTATGTCAAATTCTGTACAATTTCTCCATGTATTATAACAGTAAACTACCTTTTTTTATTATTTTATTTATTATTTTATTTTATTATTATTATTATTATTATTTTATTTTATTTTTTATTTTTTATTTTATTTTTATTTTTAAGTTTGTGTTTTAGAAAATGATTACCACGAGATTTGGTCATTACGATCATGTCTGTCATTCCGAAATTAATATGAAATATCTTATTTACACCTTGTTAAATGTGTAATTTATGAAAGTTTCATATCTGATGAGGTATAGTTCGTGTAGTAGACGTGATATTGTAATACAGACAGAAAATGGTTAAAACTTTGCGCACCAAAATTTATGTTTTAAAATTCTAACTTTAAAGTTAGTAATAACATTTATTACAAACCTGTAAAAAATTAACATTTCGGCATGCTTAAATACACGTTTTAGAAAATCGTGATTAGCTCTAGAAATGTGATTTAGTACATTATGTCTATTTTCTAATATGTATGTTGAAATAATAAAATGCCCTTTTTATTCACAATCTATGTCACACATGAAATGAAAGGAAAAGAAAAGAAAACTTTTGAGAACAACTCCAAGCTTAATAACCATGAAATAGATGTGAAATATTCCCTCTCCCCCTTCCTCCCCCCCCCCCCCCAAAAAAAAAAAAAATTGAAAGTAGGACGTAATTAAACATGCAATTCCGTGTGAATTTTTGTTGACAAGCTTTAAGAAAATGCATCTAAACATAATAATTTTCTGGTCTTTTCGTGTTTCGTAATGTTGAAATAAAAGCAGAAAGGATTTAAAAAGTAATTAGGGAGGACTTATTTCGGTGTAATCAAATAGCGATAAGGGGGGCGTAAGGAACATACCAACAAAAGTATAAATATTTAAATTTGATTAGTATACTTTGCTATTCGAAGATTTAATATAATTTGATTTAAAGTAATCTGGTATGGCATTCACACTACTTTCTTTTCCCCCAAAAAGCTTAAGATGCGCACATTGTTACCGTTTAAGTTCTTTATATTAGCATCAATGGTTTAAAACTGCACCAAACCGCATACGTAAAACCTTTATTGTAAAAATCTTTGCTGATTTAATGTTTCTGCATACTAACCAGCGGTGGCAGTTTGATGTAGAATGATATAGAATAATGTTCTGCGATGACTACAATAGTTAAAAAAATATTTAGATACTTTAAGTATATTTTCTATATATTTTTTTTCTAATGGCATGTTACAAGACATCTGAATATCAAAAGGAAATAATAGTACATAATAAGAACGAGTTGACATCAGTGTATCTATAAACTCAGGGGGTCCCAAGCCACCCATTAATTCTTCTAAATCGACATACATAGGAGAGCAGGGTATATACAGAGATGAGCCATGCCCATTTATTCCTTAACATTACATAAGGGGCAAAGAGAGTCAACAGGAGCAACTTTGATATGGTGGAAGGCGCTTTCAAAAACAGTCATGACCGCACATAATAGACAGAACATGACGACAGGTTTCTTTCTAGGCCATTCGGGTACTCCAAGAATATGTCGAATCCATAATTTATTACTGTTTCTGTCAGTAGTTCTTGAAAGAAAGAGTTTCTAAAAAGATTTTTAAGAATATACTTGAGGGATTTGTACCGAAGTCTGGAATTTCTGGGTTGTGATGTTTGAAGGGCATAGTTTAGGAATCTACGTTGTAACAGGACCAAGTAAATGGTCGCAAATTTACCATAAAAAAACTGTTGAGTATGTTTATGTGTTTATTGCGTTAAAAGTATGCAAATGTCTTCCAAAGAATTGCCTACTCAGTTTATATATAAAAACAAGTAAAGTTATTGGTTCAATATCCGTCTCTACTATCTCTTATTCTGGTATATATTGTACCTATAAACAAAATTTCAGTAAAATTAATTTAAAATCAGAGCAAAAAATGCTAAAAAAATTCAAACATACAGTAGGTAACAAAAATCTCCGAACACTAGCAAAAATTCCTATATAAAAAAAGTACACTTAATACAGTTTTGTTAAATAAATCCTTGTCGGTTCTTAGTCAGTCTAAAAACAGGATTCGACAAGGATTTATTTAACAAAACTGTATTAAATGTACTTTTATTTTTAATAGGAATTTTTGCTAGTGTTCGGAGACTTTTGTTACCGACTGTACTTTTTGTTTTTCCTCCAAGTTTTCGTTCCTTAAAACCAGAACAAAAAATACTAAAAAAATTCAAACATATACATATAACTTTTTTCTTTTTTCCTCACAATTTTATTTCTTTTAAGACCAGAAAAAAAAAAGCTCTAAAAATTCAAACCATGCATTCATTTTTTCTTTTTCTTTCCAGTTATTGTTCGTTTAAAACAAAAAGAAAAATAAACGAATAAATAGTTAATAATAATAATAATAATAATAAACCCGCTAAAAAATTTAAGCACACACACACACACACACACATATATATATATATATATATATATATATATATATATATATTTCCACACAGTTTTTTCCTTTTTAGGACCAAAGTCGTATTTCTTTTAGACAGGAAAGCGTCATAGCCATTTTCAGTGTGCCAGATTGAGCATAATATATACAGTTCCCACCGCTTATTAAAATCACATTCTTTCTGAGCCAAATTGATTTTATTAAGCGGCTGATTTTTTATATCCGGCGAACGTTCCTGCCCTTAAGGAAAAGGTATTACTTCCCTGAATTTCGAAAGAAACTGCAAAAGGTAACTAATAATGCAATTAGTAAACAATAATTAATTAATTTTTGGTAGATAATTAACTAATTGTTTCTTCGATATAAGTAAATTTATGTAAATTAAACGCATTCCAAGTTCCCATGCACTTTAGTTAGAGGAAAATCATTATTACTTTACCAAAAGTTCACGCTGTTCTTATAAATTTAAAATATTTTCGTTTAAGCCTCATGTATTATAGTAATTTCAAAATGATAAATAGAAATTGCTTTTAATAATTAGAAATAAAAAAAAAATCATTTCGAATCAAATTTGTAACTTATTACTGCGCTTTGAAGAATACGTTCCTTGAAATTGTTAGGAAGATAAGTTGCGGGGCGTGCTTAATTTGTAACTGTGCTGCAAGCGTAAAATCTTCGACAATGAGCGATAACGGAGAGTTTGTTGCGCTTTAATTTCTTTTTCTAGTACAGAAAAAAAAAGAAAAGAAAAAGAAAAAAGAAATCAATGTAAATAAAAAATTTTTGTAGTGTGCATAAATGATATTTTTGGCTGCTGAAAGGATATTTTTGAGTTTATTAACCGGCGATGCTGATTTTATTAAGCGGCGGTTTTAAAAGTAGTTTGCATTGATTCGATTCCGGTCCTGGCAATTTGATCAGATTAAGTGGCGGTTACTGTGTTATTATATCTCTATTATACTAATATTTTTATAATAGGAAACAGGTCTATTATAAAATCAAGAATTTACAATGCGCAGAGGAAGAAAGTCAGAGTTAAAAATAGACCTGGGGTCTATTTTATTTAGGAAAAGTTATTTTTATAACTTTAATATAAGTTAATTTAATATTTATTGTTTTATACTATTCCATAAAAAGAAAATCAAATAATTTTTTTCTTGGAAATAGGAAGTTGCGTTTCTTAGCAACGGTTACTATATTACTACTATTAATATAGAAAAAGCATTAAATAATAAATCGCCTTTAATCTTACAGAGTACAGTTAAATTTGATCCGTTTGGAAAATAAGAAAATTTTTAATTTAAAATTATGTACACGTATATACATATATATAGCAGTAATTAAGGAAAATATTCGATTTCTAAATATAGTAAAATTTTAAAATATTTATAAATGCAGGTTATTTAAGCGCCTTATCTTTTCCAAAACTGCGGATAACTTCTGAAAATTAATAAAACTTTTATTGGGAATACTTACAACTCGATTTAGAAGGAATGCAAAACTTTATTTTTAATTTCGTTATCTTAGAGGACGATTCTAAATCAACGTTGCTTAATCTTCTACTCAGTTTCTTTATCTAGCTTTTGAGAAGAATCGAAATAACAAATTCCTTCTTCGATAGAAGGATTAGTAATGCTTTTAAAGTATTTAAGTTTAAATATTCAAAGGGAGCGTAGCGAGATTTTTCAATGGAAAACAGAAAAGAAAACATTGTGAAAAGAGTTACTTTTTAAGCAGTATATTTTTAATTGATAAAAAATAAACATTTATTATTTACTGCTTCATGGTGATGACTGTTAAGAAGGGAAAAAATATCCAAAAATGAATTTTTAATTAGGTTTGCAATTATGACTGAGTGATTGAAACTTTTTATTATAAACTGAAAAAACACCATTATAAACTGAATATATATATGTATATATATATATATATATATATATATATATATTCTATTTTTTAAACTAAATATAAAGTACCAGTATATTTTTAACACTTTAATACAAAGTTGAAAAGCGTTTATGACCGTGTCCTAACTCCCGTAAATATTCACGGGATTTCTTGAAACTGATATATGTTATTCAAGGTCACTATGGGATGTTTTCTCTTGAAAAAGAAATAAATACGGTCACTGATATGTGTACAGGGATCCCCGAAAGAATGTCAAAGCATTACGTTGTATAAAAGACTTTTTTTTTTTTTTTTTTTTTTTTTAAGCACACTTTAGTATCTTTATTTGGCGCAGATTATAAAGAAATTGACATTTACGATTAAAATCAAATTTTATACTGAATATAGTATGATTAGCAAAAAGACTTACTGGAAATAACAAAAATTATCAGGTACATTAAGGCCTATAATTAAAAATTGCTTTAACTGTATTTTCGTTTTTATTAGGTATTTTAAATGCTTTCTCATAATGATTAAAAGTAATGATGAATTTAATTAGTTTAACTGTCTGTGTTTCTATCCTTCTGTCTGTATGCTGTGTGATCATATAGGCAATGTTCATAGAAGGTTAAACGAGGTAACGAGAACGTTCAAGTGAAAAGTATTTATAATCTATATGATCTGAATGATTTTCTGTTATTGTTTGCATATTAATTCAAATATTTGCTAATCTTGGGTTGTTTCATTCTTACCATGTACGAGTTTTTCATAAAATTTCCATAGAAATATCAAGGGTTTAAATAAAATCTAATAATAAAATTATACTTTTAAAAAATTAAAGAACACGCTTTTATTGAAATGTGAACTAAAAAGCACAAAATATCTATCTTTATAGTATTAAAATGCAGGGTAAGAAAAAATTGTGTAAGTGACACACCATATTACAGGGTGATTATAAAATAATTTAGAAGTAAACAAAACCCATTTTTAAAAAATCTCCCCTGACTGGGCTCGAACGTTAGACCCTTAGGTTCGTAACCCGGAGCTTTACTCACAGCCACAGTGTTCACGTAGGAAAAGTCTTTTTTTAGAATATAGATTTTTTGTTTGCTCCCAGAGCGGTTACAAACATACATACAGGTGAAGCTAAAAAAAAAAGCGTGTTAAAAAATACAGTTGCAGATCTGCAAACCCTCCGGATTAATTCATATCATTATTCTCTTTAAGTTCCGGCTTATTTAATCACAGAATTTTTACTAAAATATAAAGTGGATACTTCTATGAAAATTTACGCTTATTCAAATGCCCGGTAAGTTAGCAAGTCTGCAGTTGTTTTTAATACATAAACATGCATAATTTGGTAGGAATTAAAATGCTTCTTTTAAATATTAATAAAAGTTTTTATCATTGAAAAAGGTGTATTTAAAATTCTAAATGCAATACTATAAATGTATATTTTTAATTCATCTCAATAAAATATATTCATATTTAAAAATGTAAAAATGTCTGTAAACACAGCATATTTTATATTTCTATTTGTTTAGTGTCTGCTTATGTGAAAATACCGAGGCAATAATTAATTATAATGATACAATTAAATAATACTTGTAAAATATTGTTGACATTAATCATACAAATATTTGATTAAATATGCAAACATTGCAATATAAATTTTGTCTTGTAAGATTTGTGCATTATATTTTTAAACTGGTATGCTGTGACCACCACAAAACTTTCTTTTCTATTTTCGTATAAAAATTCACCCTGTACAAATTATTTATTAAAATTATTTTTCATGATGAATGTAGGCAATTTTCATCTTAGAGAAGTATCACACAATACATCAAAAAAAGTTAATTTTAACTTTAGATGACATTTAAAAAATGCATTTTCTTAGAATTTTTTTTTTTTTTTTTTTTTAATGAAAAAAAAAAGATAAATGATAACTTTGTTTCAAATCATGTTATATGCACAGTTTAAGCATTAGTTTTAAAGGCATTGACGAGTTTGTACTTGCCAACCCTCTCATTATGAACCGTACAATTTTTAGTACCCGCCTATATTTGCACACCAATAATTTTTTAGAGTAATTTTAGTCTTATTTAATCGTAACAACATTTGGAGAAAATAACTCTAAAAATATAGTGGTGTGAGAAAAGGGACGTTTTTTCATGGGGTGTTAACACATGTACGGTTATTAATGAGATGGTTGTCAAGTGTGCGAGTTCTTTTGAAATATACTTATATTGAAATTTTACACCCCTCGGAATTCAATTCCCACCTTCAGGAAGTAAAAATGATGCCACGCATAAACAAAAATTTTTCTTCGTTGACTATTAATGTTATAGTTACTGTATTTTATTTCACTATGATCATTAAAAATAACTCTCAATGTGTACATTTATAGAAATTTCGGATCAATACTGCCATACTAAAAATTATGAAAGACGGAATGACAGTGCCACCTGTTGATCGATGTATCCCAAAATGAAATCAATTCCAATTTACAAACTGAATTTTGATTTTGGTTAAATTCCGTTCACTGGTTCGTGAGATACAGCGACACGAAATCGTGATAACACAAACAAATGCACACACAAAACACACACGGACAAATATTTTCTAAAAACGGTCATAGCTGGTTTAAGGCATCTCAAAACATGTAAATATATATAGAGGAAGATAATATTAAAAACACTAATTAATATAATTAAAAACTACATGAAAAGCAGAGAAGGGTAAATCTCAAACACGAAATTAAGATACACCTAGGACTATGTTTCATTCATACATTTAAAATTATTTTTAAACAAATGGGTTTTATCATTTTTATGACTATTTTATGGATTTTCATAAGTTTAAAACAACTTCTTGAGAGGAACAGGTTTCTCCTCATGAAACGTTTCTGAATTTAGAAATTAAGTAGCATTTTTACTGATACATTTGATAATTATTAATGTATTATAGAAACATTACAGGTGAAAATTCAGCAGCTAATATTTCTCAGAAACGCTTCGGATATATATATATATATATTATATATATATATATATATATATATATATATATATATATATATATATATATATATATATATATATATATTACAGTGTAACGTATTTCACAACAAAGCAGATACTTTATACTTCATAATTTTATGTACCTTTTTTTTTCCTTTGTTCTGATAAAAAAAGAAGGAAATAAAATTGAATTAATTAAAACACTTAATTCTCTGCGATTTTTTTTTTTTTTTTAATATAACAAAAGAAAATGATATAAGTAAATTATTTAATTTATTTAAAGAAATCTCACATAGCAAGTTTTGTGTTATAACATGCCATAAAAGCTAAGATATAACAACCATGAACATTGCCACCTATTGAACAGCGCCACCTATTGAAAGATATGTACCCAATTTTAACCATCATAGTTTTTCACAATAGTCATCTAACACATTAAATTGTGTGTATATATTCACTATGAAAACTGAGCTATGGCCTTGCCGTTGATGGAAAATTTTGAAGCAGAGCAACGCCACCTGTTGATTCATATGCACCAAAATTGAATTAGTGTAGTTTTTTTTTTTTTCCTTTTTTAATAATCATCTCATGCATCAAGTTTAGTGCACTTATACACTATAAAAGCGGCGACATAGCGTACATATAAATGGGGAAAATTGAAGAATGGTAACGTTATCTTCTATATATGCCGCAACATATGCCTAAATAACAAATGTGTAATTAACACTAATTTATGTCAAAATCCAAAAAGTATAAGTTTCATAGAATTTTGTCGTTATATTTTGAAATACAGAGCTTTCAAAATTTTGGTAATACACACACTCACCATCAAATGGACAAATAGGGCGCTACAGTTACTGTCGGTAACAAAAGTGTCCAAACAGTAGGAAAAATTCCTATGTAAAAAAAGTACACTTAATACGGTTTTGTAAAATAAATCCTTATCGACTTATGTTCTTACACTGACTAAGAAAAGGATTCGACCAAGATTTATTTAGCAAAACCGTATGAAGTGTACATTTTTTACATAGGAATTTTTCCTAGTGTTCGGACACTTTTGTTACCGACTGTACCTGGTTGGTAGAATGCTAAGCTTGTAATTGGAGGATTGTGTGTTCGATACTCGAGTCGACAAAAGGCTATTGTATACATTAATAATAATTGATGCATGTGAAATTCGTCATAGCCGCATATTCCCCATGTTTTTAAATTAATACCTCTGTAGGTTACCGCATCGATAAGAGCCATTCCCTCCGCAGAGGATTAAAATTGTGATGGTATGTCTCCAGACCACCCCCTCGGAGTGAATCTCAGACCGATGTCTACTTCGTAACTATACCGTGATGTTAAAACCCAACTCAAAGAGAAATATATAGAGATATTCTCGAAAAATAGTCAAATCGAATACAAACCAGGGCCTGTAATACATAGTCCGACGGGAGCGAAGTCCTGAGCATCACAATTTCAGGTGAATCAAACGTCTGTGTAGTCTTATAAAGTACATCAGAATTACTTGTTCTGGTTAATATTTTACATAGAAAAAGTACGGTAGTTTTTGCAATAATGCAGAAATACACCTTCTTCTTCCTCATTTTTTTTTTTTTTTTTTTTTTTTGTGAGGGATAGATAGTTATCAAATTGTATCAAATTCTGGACCTCACAGAAGCTTTATTGAGATCCTGTTCAAGACATTTCAAGACATGTAAATACTTCGAAAAACAGAAATAAAAAATTTTCAAAAATTGGCTGTTTTCTTCTAAATAGCAGGCTTCGCCCGCTTTGCTGTGCACAATATTTAAAAGTTTTGTTTTTAATTGAATAATTGAAACTCTTAAATAAACATATTTCGATTGGCGACTATTTTCTACACAGTTTTAGTACAGGATCTCCTTGACAATATCAAACATTTTTTTAACTCGAATCTGTACAACAAAACTATTATTAAAACGAATTTTCTCGAAAACAGTCAAAGAGAAATGTTAATTCTTCGAACATTCTGGAAACAGTTGAAGCTGTTACTCGTAAAGTAAAAGTCACTATTCGATGAATGGTCGAATCAGAGAACGCACGTAAGTCGTTTTCCCAGTAATCACTATAACGCACGTATGTACGCATCACGCTCATGAAAAAAAAAATATATATATCACTGGACAGCCCTGCATTGCTGTGCATGAATCTCAGAAAACACGAAAGTCGGTTCCGCGTCAATCACTATCACGCATGTTAAAACCAAAAAAACACCACTGGGCACCCTCTCTGTGCACGAATCTGTAAACGCACGAAACTCGGTTCCACGGCAATCACTATCACGCATGTTAAAACCAAAAAACATCACTGGACACCGCTACCGCGCTGTGCATGAATCTGAAAACGCACGAAACTCGTTTTCGCAGCAATCACTGCCAAGCATGTTAAAACCAGAAAAACATCGCTGGCCACCCCTACCTCAAATCAATGAAAATCAAATAAACTATTCAGATCTCTCCTAATTCCTCAAAACGTAGCTCTAGCTCAACGTAAAGTACACTCAAATCAATGAAAATAAATAAACCATACAAATCTCTCGTAATTCCTCAAAACGTAGGTCTAGCTCAACGTAAAGTACATTCAAATAAATGAAAATCAAATAAACTAATCAAATCTCTTGTAATTTCTCACAACGTAGCTGTAGTTCAATGAAAATACACTCAAATCAATGAAAATGAAATAAACCAATCAAATCTCTCCTAAGATTCTCCATTCTGCGTCATTATATAAATGGGAAGTTTTATTTTTATATTTTTATTAATTAAACGAAAACTAATCAAAAATTCGAAAATCTGACTTCGATGTGCACAATGACCCATCGGGGGGCACCTTTGTGTGTTAAATCACGTGACTGTCCGAGCTACCGTTTTCGGGAACAGTGAAATATACATATATAATATATACAAATATTGCTCACTTGATAGTAAATGTAATGTACTATAAACATGTATTCATTAGATCATAGCAGTTCATTGATTACCCAATGCAGAATTAGACAAATTATCGGAAATTTTTAACGGAACAGTTTGAGGAAATCAAGCTCTCAGATTAGTAGATTAGACGATATGTTGTTATTGATTTATTCTCAGCAGTGTCGAAATATGATACTGACGAAACGAATAATTCACATAGAAGCTGAACCTAATATCAGAAAAGCCTTTATCTTTTCTGTTTATGCGTTGGTGCTCATAGAATTGCATCTAGTCCATTGTATTTGAAAAAAACATCTGTAGAATTATGCGGCGATTAATAAGAAGTATTATGTCATTGATTATTCTAGCAACATTTTCAATAATGTTTAAACACCTTCGTTTACGATATTTTAAATAAATTTATCTCTTCTGGGTAAACCAGATTTGTTAACTGAAGATTAATATATCCTAAAATAATTTAATTGAGTAATATTTTAAAGAACCATTAAATAGGTATGTATGACTGCATGTAAATCATAATATTTTATGTGTGAAATGTTATGATTTCTACTAAAAATTTATGTTTAGTCCTAAAATTATTTCAAATTTCTTCCCCCCAAATGTATTCAAAGTTATTGTATATTTAATTGGTATCATTTGACTATTATAATCTTTCTCCCTTTACGGAAATTCACCTGATTGCCAAAAGTTTAGCACTCTAGCCTTTAATTGTCAAATTCTCGGTTTGTATCCCGGTTGAGTTATGAATATATATATATACAGGGTGATTCTCTACCGGTGAGACTAACTTACATGAGATACAGGGAGCACAAAAACGGAATCACATAGCAATGCAGGGTCGAAAGTTCAATCCTAACAACGCAGGGGAATTTCTAATTGTTTAAAGACATACCCAAACGGTTCCAGTGCTTAGTGAATTCAAGACACTTTTGTTAAAATAAGCATATAATTATAGGCATTTTCATTCACTTGATATTATTTTTTAATGCATTTTAAATAGCATGAAGCTCATTGATGCTTTTTAGCTCTCTCTAAAATATCAAGAAAACAAGAAACAGTGGGCGTGGGAAAATAGCAGGGATTTTACGTACACGAGAGTTACAGTCGGCAGCAAAAGTATCCGAGCACTACCAATAATCCCTGTCTAAAAAGGTACGCTTAATATTGCTTTGTTAAATAAATCTTTGTCAAATCATGTTCTTAACCAGTCTAAGAACATAATTCGACAAGGATTTATTTAGCAAAACAGTATTAAGTGTACTTTTTTGATATCGGGATTATTGGCTAGTGTTTGGATACTTTTCCTGCCTACTGTAGGGTGTTAAGGGCTATCAAAGGAAAACTGTCAACAACCACGAGCTAGGATGAAAACTGTGAATACATGGTGATAGCGAAATGACATTCAAAGGCCAAAAGCTTAAAAATATGTTATGAGTATCCTAATAATTATATCCCCTAATGACCCCCATATTTTGCTGGGATTGCATTACCGACCCTGCATTTCTATGCGATTTCGAATCGTTTTTGTGCTCTCTACATCTCCTGTAAGTTTCTCGCATCGGTAGCGAGTCACCCTGTAGAGGACTCGTTCAATCTGTACTTGCGCAGAGGCTTCCATGGTCGCAAGAAATGTGGTTAAATAATATGTATATTTGTTATGCATTTGTTTATTTATCATACTAGATGAACGTAAATCATGTATTTTATTTACATTAGTTGTTTAAAGAAGTTTTTAACATGATTCCTGTGTAAGCACTCTTTTGTTAATGTTTAAAAATATGATGAAGTACTATTTTGAAATTTTCCTCTTAAAAACATTAATAAGAAACTATAATATACGTTTAAAAGAAACCTTAAATAATATTTTCACCGCAATATTATACAAGTAACATAAAGTTAAAAGGAACCAAATAGTTATCGTAAAAAGTTTGGGAAATATTGAGAATTGTAGGTCTTTAGTTATGGCATTTTCTGCATAAATAAAAGAAATATATGAATTTATTAGTTGAAACGTATGGAATATCTGTAAAAATTTAAAGATACACTAATAACTTTTCAAATTTGAAAATTTGAATTATTTTATTTTTATATGAAATATTCGTGATACAAAGAAAATGATTGAAGTTCAGTCATTATTTCATTACTCAGGATTAAAGTTCAGTTATTATTTTATTACTTAGGATTGAAGTTCAACGATTATTTCCTTATTTAGAAGAAAAGAAATGTAACAGGAATTAATGTAAAGCGAATGATTAGGATTATATTATTTTAATTGTATCTTTTAATCATTAAAGTTCTTAATTTGTATAGGGTAGGTGCTCCAGTGATTGGCATGCTCCAGTAATTGACATCTATCGTGAAATAATTAATAAATAATAAAAATAATAAAATCATATATTTTACATATGAGAATTTTAACATTTTATGTCAAACACTGGAGCATAGGTTGCTAATAACTGGTAAAGATAATAACTAGCAGTGTCAAACACTGGAACACTGGGTGCCAATTACTGATAAAACGAAAAACTGGCAGTGTCAATGACTGGAACATTGAGAGGGTGTTAAATAAAAATTCATAAAAAAAAATTATTATCAAATGTATATATTTTAACATATATGTGGTTCTGAATATCTTTCATACCATATGTACTAACTTAAGATTTCTAAAAATATTTTCTGATGACTAAAACATTAAAAACATCAGAGATTGCTCTAAAAGTGTCAATCACTGGTGCACTTACCCTATATTGTAATAAATAGAAAGTGTCGTCTTAGTATTGTAATTCATAAAATATAATTTCTTTTTTCTAAGTGTCACTGATTTCAGATACTTTCTATTCTATTATTTATGAAATTTTTCTCAAAAAAAAAAAAAAAAAAAAAAAAAAAAAAAAAAAATTATGAAAAGAGAAACACTTAATGAAGTCATGTATTAAAAGTGACACACCCTTTTCATGCGCATTTTCATTTCTAAAACTGGAATATTTTAACATGTTTTATCATTTTCATTAGCTTTTTACTGATGATTAAGGGAAAAACTAATGGACAATTATACAAAATATGGTTAAAATGCATATGCAACATATGATTTTATTTAATTATAAAACTTTTTTTATTTTTATTTTTATAGTGTGGAAACAAATTTGTAATTGGATTCAGAGCTAATTCCAGCACTCATATATTTATCCTTATTATTATTTGAACTAGCACTTATAATTAATTAATTAAAAGTTGCATTTCATTTTCTAGATTTAATTTATTAAAATTCAATGTTCTTATAATTAACAATTAGCTATCCATTTTAATTATAAAATTAAAGTGGATAGGTCATCTTTTTTATGTTTCCTTTTCTCTTTCTTTTTTTAAAACTTTCCAACAAGGTTTAAAAGTGTCAATGTCTTCGGTTTGTCTGTTCGTCCGTCTGTCTAACTCTCGTAAATATTCATGGATTTTTTTGAAACTGATATACGTTATTCAAGTTCACTATCGGATGTTCCCTATTGAAAATGGAGTGCGTATTTCTACTGTTTTGTGCACAGTGACACCCGAAAGTATTCCAAAGCATTGTTTTCTTCGAGAGATACTTATATAAACAATATTTTAATACCTTTACATTATACAAATCTTAATGAATTTGAAATATTTAATTTATAAAAATTACCTTTAATTAAACTCTGTTAAAACTATAGACCTTTCAGGGCGAATCCGACCCTTCTTCAGTAGCTATTACATGGTCTGCTTTGGTCGAAACTGATCTTGTCTTCTTTCCTCTGTGTTGATCTTCTATGAGGTGGCGCCAATTGACCGATTAGCGTGTAACGGGCACGAGTCGCGCGTCGATTTAGATCGTGCGTTTTTATAAATTAAGTTTAGAAGTTTTAAAATTTTTAATGAATTTGAAATATGTTGTTTAAGTTCATTATCGGATGTTCCTCATTGAAAATGAAGTACATACCATCACTGGTTTGTATACAGGGACAGCTGAAAGTATTCCAAAGCATTGCGTTCTATGAGAGGTATTTCTCTAAACAAATTTTTAATAATTGAACTTCGCACAAATCTTAATAAAATTAAAATATGTTATTCATATGCACAAAAGAATGCTTTCCACAGAATACAATATGATTAGCATTAGATTTACAGGGCAACACAAAAATATTCAGTTACATTAAAGGGTATTAATGTAAATTTGTGAAATTTCATTTTCTTTATATTAGACGTTTTTATCACTTTCTAAATGTTTGTAACACTTTCTAACAAGGTTGAAAAGTGCTAATGACTTCGGTTTGTCTGTCCGCGCATATGGAATTTCTTGAAACTGGTATACGTTATTCAAGTTCACTATCACATATCGCCTATTGAAAATGGAGTGTATACCTCTACTGGTTTGTGTACAAGGACACTCGAAAGTATTCGAAAGCATTGTGTTCTATGAGAGGCATTCATATAAACCATAGTTTAATACCTTTAATTTACATAAATCTTAATGAAATTGAAATATGTTGTTTAAGTTTACTATCGGATGTTCCCCATTGAAAATGGAGTAAATAGTATCACTGGTTTGTATTAAAGGACATCCGAAAGTATTCCAAGGCACTGCGTTCTATGTGAGGTATTTCTCTAAACTAAATTTTAATAACTTTACTTTACATAAATATTAATAAAATTTAAATATGTTATTCATAATTACAAAAGAATAATTTCTACTGAATGTAGTATGGTTAGCATTAACTTTACAGAGCCACACAAAATTATTCAGTTACATTGAGGGCTTTTATTGGAAATTTAGTGGAATTGTATTTTTGCTTACATTAAGCGATTTAATACTCTTTAACGATTTTTAAATGTAAATATCAATTCAATTTGTGTATTTATCTGTTCGACAGCTCATCTGTCTATCTGTCCGTCTGCCCTCCCCGTTTTCCCATCGTCCGTAAATATTTTCAGAATTTTAAAAAAATTATATATGTTGTTCAAATTCACTATGGAATGTTACCTATTTAAAATGGCATTAATAGGTCCAGTGTAACTGGTTTGTGTACAGGGACACCCCCAAAAATATGCCGATGCATTGCATTTTAGGACAGACATTTTTATAAATTACATTTAAGAAATTTCTACTGTAAAAATCACAAAGAAATTGACATTTATTGTTAATATGCTAAAATAATATTTTGTATAGAATGTGATATGGTTAACCTTCATATTTACAGGGCGGCATGAAAATATTCAGATACATAAAAGGCTGCAATTGAAATCTGTGGTCTACGTTTTCTTTTGTGTTAAGTTGTGTGATAACGTAGGCAAAGAATAGCGAAAATTATACAATACAACAATTATGTACAGTTGGAAAGTGTTAATAAACAATGCGTACCGCATAATTTTTCGTTTTTGTTTCTTTCTTCTTTGAAATCAAAATATTTGCAGAGAAAATCTCAGTTTATTAAGCTAAAAATCGTGACGTAATTAAAATAGTTTGTTTTAGGCAATTAAAATTTAGGCTTTTTAAATGATTTACGGGTGAGTGAATGTTATCACATACCAATGCAATCGAATATTTACAGAAATAACTTGTATTGTAAAACGTTTTCATTGTTAGAAAATGTGTAATAAGTCCCTCCTTAAATTCATAGAAAATTTTAAGATATGTATAATTCACATTTTTACTTTTTTCTATATTCAACAGAAGAAACTATTGGATTAGCAAAAACGTTTTTTATTACCGGCTTTCGATGGATTTACACGTTTTGAGAGATCTGGAATGCCATTTGATCATTTTTAGAAAAATGCCTGTGTGTGTGAGTGACAAATTTTTTTTACGGTTGTATTTCAGGATTTACGGCAAAAAATTGCTTATAAATTTGTATGCTGAAGCATCTTAACGTAAATTAGTGTCTATCAAATTTTGGTATCAGTCTCTCAACAGGTGACGCTGCTATACAGCGATTTCCGCAATTTCAGGGAAGGCTAGATCTCAGGAACTGCTGCATAAAGTTGCATAGAAATGTATTTGCCGATGCACCTTGACACAAGTTAAGGCCTATCAACCTTGCTTGCCAATCACCCAAAAGTACGTGCTTCTATAGATCGATTTCCTTAATTACAGGGAACGCTATATCTCAATAACTATTTCACAGAATTACATATAAATCTATATGTACATGCAGTTTGACATAAATGAGTGCTTATCAACTTTTTGTGCCAATTGTTCAGCAGGTAGCGCTTTTATACAATGGTTTTCGCAATTTAAAGGAAGGTTATATTAAGCATAATCGAACAAAACTTCTACTACGTATAATCGAACAAAACTTCGTATATCAAAAGGACATTACGGGACATTATGCTGATTAAATTGGGTATATATTAGAGGTGAGTTCGGGCTCTATTTTGGCAATCCGAGCCCGTCCGGGCCCGAAACATTTTTGAACTGAGCTCGCCCGAGCCCGAAAAATTTTGTGTGATCAGAGCCCGAGCCCGATATTGAAAGTGGTACGCTGTGCAACGCATACACAATAGTAAAATTAAATACTGTTTTCTTTTTCAAATTAATTTTCTTATTATCAATCCTCAATTTAAATAACTATAAATGTTATTGTAACAATTTATAATGTCTGTGTCTCTGTATACATGTATACATTAACATAATATAGATTTATAGTGCAGCCCATTGTTTATGACGCGTCTATCGGGGGACAAAAAATTTATCCGAATGAATGATATAATGAGGTCCAATATAAAGAAGGAGGAAGGATTACTGTATAACAAAATTTCTTATAAAAATTCACGTAGTAAAAAAAAATTATTAAAATTACTGTCATCATGAAAATAGACGATTTGCATCTCAAAGAAGTATAATTCTTGTACATAATATGCATCCCGTTGAAAAAAAAAAAAAAAAAAAAAGTTCCATTTAGAAAATGGAAAGTCAAAGCTACTAAGGTTTGCAAGATTATTTTGTGATTTATAACCTATCATGACTATTATGGAATTTCTAAAGGTGCTCTCAAAATAAAATATTTTTTTTTTTTTTTTTACATTTTCCAGTTAGTGAAGAATAAAATAAACGGAACTTTCAGATTGAATCCGAGCCCGCCCGGAGCCCGAAGATTTGCGTAAGATTTGAGCCCGATCGGGCTCGGGCCCGGGCTCGGGCTTACGGGCTCGGGCTGAGCCCGTCTCATCTCTAGTATATATACGCCTGTAGGTAGCATTACTGTACTGCAAATTCCCCTGAGAATTAGAAGGATGCTATCTGCACCGTAAAAATTCACTTCCCTCGGACATTTAATGTAATACTACTCTGAGATAAAAATCGTCTGCGTTTACAATGGATTAAAAAATAACAAATAATTTGTACTGCAGAAATTGTGATATGAAAATATAGAAGAGAAATTTGTGATGGCCACAACATATTAGTTTTTTATATTTGTTTTAGGGAGGATCCATTTTATTTATAAGCCCAGAGTATCAAGAACCTATTTACAATGATCGCCCTAAAGCATCACCACATTAACTATTTACGTACACTCGTGATGTACATGCGTTTTATAGCCAAGTCAGATGTCAAGAGTTATTTATATTTACAAAAAATACATTTAAAAAATATAAAAGAGCGTAGTTCATAGAGGATGGATTAAAGCTCTGTTTAAAAAAGGGTGTAACCAACGAGATATATAAACTAGAGTGATAAATGGTAACCCCTGAGAAGGTCCAAGATGAGTCATGTGACATGCTCCCCTTGCACCTGCGTATTCGGTGATTTCCTTGGTTACAACTAGCTTATTTCCCAACATTCTATGGAAGAACACGGTTTTTAAAGTTGTGAAACTCTTTCGAAAATAATTTATTTTATTATAAAAATAAATGGGTAAGCGCTGATCAGTAAGTTTTCACAGGTAAATTATAATTGTTTTATTTTGTATGTTTTAATTCATAATATTTGTTATTTTTCTTTCAACTATTCGACGAAGGCTATGGAAATAAATCATGTGTTGAAAATAATTCCTTTTATGAAAGATCGTACAATTTAATTATTTATTTATTGCTAAAATAATATTTTTATTATTCATTCGGAACAATTTTTCTGACAATTTGCATTCATAGTAGTATATTTCGCATAATTGGAAATAATATTGTAAATGGCGCCGCTTGGCAAACCCAGCCAAACATTGTCGCCAAAGCTTTCGTTTGTTTACGTTCTATGATTTATACGAATGCTTTTTTTTTTTTTTTTTTCAAGTTCATTTGTGTCCTTATTTTATGTTGTCTTTTAATTGTGTGTAGCAATTATATCCCATATTTATTTAAGTCATCATATCAATTTCAAATCATTCTGTAGTTAGATAAATTAGAGTCTTTCGCGGACATTCGTCAAAAAAGCGATAAACAGCCAAACGTAGCAACCTATTAGTTCATGTCACATGATTAATCTTGAACCATGGAAAGATGATCCTTCATCCATTGAATCAGCACTCTAATTTATATATCTCGTTGGGTGTAACATCATATTCCCAAGCTTACACTATGATACTTATTCAATATCTCCCATTAACTAAGCTTTCATATGTGAATCAAGTGCCTTATGATACGTTGATAGACATCTTCTCCTGTACTAAATGCATCATAATGTGTTTCTGAAATTTATATTTTTTTATTTATCCGTGATGGGCTTGGTGACCATGTATTAAATTATGAAGAAACATCATAGCAGCTCCACCTGATGAGTTATATTCACGCAATTTGAATGCAGTTTTTTATAATAAATAAATACCTCATAAAATTAATTTGGCTATTTCATTATCTTTTTCTTACTATTCAAGAATTACACTTTTAGTCTAACGCAGATTTCAGATAGCACAGATGCTATAACACATATTTGCGTTAAAATCTTTTTAAGGATACTTATTGTAATTATTAAAAATCTGGAGTGACTCACCTCAACTTTCCGAACATTAAGTAATTAACGGATGTATAAGTAAAAATCCCTGTAAAAATTTATAAGTGCTAGACTCTCCGAAATTTATATACCTCGGGCGACGGTCACCTGTAATATGTATGTAAATTTTCAACTCAATTGAATGAGACGTTTAGACGCTATCGCATTTTGAATAATTTGAGCCCATAAGGCAAAATGATAAAGAATTTTTCCTTGTGTTCCTTTAAAAAAACTATAAGTACTACATGGTCTCAAATAGATATAGTTAGTAGGACGTTGATGCATAACATGTATATAAATATTCAGCTCAATTCGATATGGTGTTTAGACATTATCGAACTTTAAAGAATTTGAGCCCATAGGGCATAATGTTAAAGAATTTTTCGTTGTCTCCTTATAAAAGAACAATACGTGCTAGATTCACCAAAATTTATTCATTTCGTGCAACTGTGACTTATAGCATGAGTATAAATTTTCAGATCAATTGAATATGGTCTTTAGACGCTATTACAGTTTAAAGAATTTGACCCCATATATATCATAACGATAAAGAATTCTTCTTTGTGCCCCTGTTAAAAACCTATAAACGCTAGATTCACCAAAATTTATACAGTTCGTGGGACGGTGACTCATAACATACATATAAATTTTCAGCTCAATCAAATAAGCCATTTAGACGCTATAGTACTTTTAAAAAATTTGGCCCATATACACCATAATGATAAAGAATTTTTCTTTGTGTCCCTGCAAAAAAAAATCTATAAGTGCTAGATTAACCAAAATCAATAGGGTTCGTGCTATGGTGACCTATAACATATGTACCAAACTTCAGCTCATTCGAACAAAGCGTTTAGGTGCTATCTTTTTCACTCATATATATACACACATAATACGTCATCGTAAAAATAGTAAATATGAATCCAGGAGACCTCAAAAATCTAGAAACGCCAAAATCTCAAATTCGAATTTTTGACATGATTACAATACTTTCCTCACGCTAGTGTTCGGAAAGTAAAAAATGATGTTTATTGTATGAGAGAAAATTAAGACTTATGTTACTGGAACTTATGAATTCGAAAATTGATTCTCATATAAAACTTAATATTTTATTTTAAAACGAAAGAAATAAATTTCGATTGTAACTTTTAAATAAAGTTTAAATTCTTATTATAAAAGTAGATTAATTCATTGACGGCAATCGTCCCCATTTACAGACGATTAATAAAACAGTGCATAGAACCTTTGTACAGTCGGAAGCAAAACCATCCGAGCACTAGCAAAAATTTCTATGTAAAAAAATGCACACTTAACACAGTTTTGTTAAGTAAATCCTTGCCGAATCATGTTCCTAGACTAATTAAGAACAGAATTCGACAAGGATTTATTTAACAAAACTGTATTAGGTGTGCTCTTTTTTATAGGAATTTTCGCTAGTGCTCGGATACTTTTGCTGCCTACTGTAGTTTCTCAGAATATTAAGTGTAATAACATTTAACTAATCCCAAAATTTTCATGTTTATGCTAAGTAAATTTAATTCTCGATTTAGAAAGTCATTTTAAGATTTTTTAATATTCGCTTATGCATTTGTTATTTTCTCACTTACAGCTTCTAATGGCAGCGTCAGTAATAGTGTTATAATTTTTTACTTTGAAAGTCTGTTGGCCGTATTCACCATTAACTTCAACTCCCGGTTCAATGCAAAAACTTGAAAAGCGTCTAAAGGCAGGGTATAGCTTTCCAGCTAAATTTGGCACGCTGTTTCTGCCATCTAGCGTCGATGATTTTATATAATCTTTGATTGGTTATTTTCTTCTAAAAAATCTAAAAATAACTATATCGCTAGATGGCAGAAACAACACGGCAAAGTTTGCTGAAAATTCGCACTCCGCCTTTATACGCTTTTCAAATTTTCATGTTCAACCGGGAGTTGAAGTTATTGGTGATAAACAGCCATAGTGTAACATATGTATAAAAAATTATCAATCACCTTAGTGAAACCATAAGCTTCTTTCAGTGAGGACAAACTGTAATTTTAGTTCTTTTAAAGGGTCTTATACTTACTACGTCGTCCGGAAAGGTCGTGACAATTTTCGTCAGGTGGCATAAGGACAGGTCTGAGTATTTTAGAATGATTGAAAACAAATGGCATGCGTACGTATTCTAAAAGTCGGTATTTAAGACATATTTAGAAAAAAAAAATTGGTTACGATACGCTAATTGTTGTCAGTTTTATACGCCTTTGAATATGGAAGTGTATGCAACAATGTGTGTTATAGGGTTACATACAAACGGGACGCTTGCAATTTCGATGACGTAAATTTTGCAAGTTTTTTGCAAATACAGTCGGCAGAAAAGTATCCGAGCACTAGAGAAAATTCCTATGCTAAAAAAGTACACTTAATGTAGTTTTGTTAAATAAATCCTTGTCGAATCCTGTTCTTAGTCAGTCTAAGAACATGATTCGACAAGGATTTATTCAACAAAACAGTGTTAAGTGTGTTTTTTTCACATAGGAATTTTTGCTAGTGCTCGGATACTTTTGCTGTCGACTGCAGTCATACATTTGGAACGCTTGCAAACGGCTTTGCAACTGGAAGTGTTTCATTTGTATGTACCCCATAGGCATTTAATGCTTTCCTTTTACCAGAAAGACGAAAATTCCACACAAGCGGCGAGCAAAATATGCACATGCACTATTAATGGCGAAGGTCTTGTAGCTGAAAGAACTGTGCGGAAGTGATTTACTAGGCTTAAAGCTGGTGATTTCAACCGTCAAGATCAAGAACGACCGGATAAGCTCTCCACCACAGATGAAGATCTGATTTAAACACTGATCGAAAACTACCCGAACTATACGACATGTGAATTAGAATAAATGTTAAAAATATCAAAATCCGCTATCCACGAGCAGTCAAATGTGTTGCGTTTCAATTTTCCTTCAAAATCGGCATGAATTTTCCGGACCACCCAATAAAATGTTTTAGCGAAAAATAAGTCTGTTTAAAGGTAAAATAAGTTTAAATGAAAAATAAGTCTGTTTGAAGAGTTTTTTTTTTTTTTTTTTTTTTTTCACTTTTTTTTAAATTAAAAACCGATTTACAAAAATTGTTTATTGTGATTGTTAAGAAATGTTCTAGCTTTTGTAAAATTACAAAATTAATTCTCTTAATTAGTTTCAACAAAAAGTATAAGAAGTCATCGATTTACCAATTTTTTTCCGCGTTATTAGACGATAACTTAGTTCAGAATTAACATATCACTTGCATTAAAATGTTCCAAAAACTTCCTTCCAGAGGATGAATTAATATTTTAAATGAATTAAGTATTTTCATTATTTTTAATGATTTAATTAAAAGTTTCATACTGGGTACATACTGTTTTGTATTTTACAAATTTACTTTGTATTTTAAAATACTTTTTTCCAAGGAATTTCTAGTTAATTAATTTATCCCAGAGAATTCATTTGTAGGAAAATTTTAATTGGGGAGTAATATGTCAATATTTAAATTTTAAATTATCTTACTAGTCGTAAATTAGCTCTGGAAAGTTTTAAAACGTTAATAATTTCCTATAACTTTTATTGTAATTAATTTAGAGTAATAATTATGTAAAAAAAAAAATAAAAGATAAAATAATCTATAATACAAATAATCATACGAATTTTTGTGTAACTTTAATGGGAATTGAAAACTTCTTGCAGTTAAAATAAACCCATTCGTCCCTTGTACTACAACCTTTTAAATTGTAAATTTTTTTTAAAACATTTGAGTGTTTGAATCACATAACTTCAACTCATAGTCACTCATATTAATACCCGTTTAAAAATATACATTAAAATATATTTAATAAAATTTATACGGACATTCTTTTTTAAACCTGTAAGATTTCATTTTATTTATCTTGCGTAATATGTGCACAGAATTCACGTGCTTTATTATTTGATATTTACAATCCAGAATTTTTTTTTTTTTTTTTGCAGCTTTCAAAGATATTGGAATTCCAGCCCCATCATTAATCTTCCTAGATTAAGTTTCGTACGAGAGTGAGAAGTATAGGTTTCATATGCGAAATTCCAATCTCACCATATGTCATGATGAAGGGGGTGAAGAAATATAAAAAGGCGTTCATCATCTTTCAAGGGAGACAGACGAAATAAATCCACGTTCAAACACAAACACTCAATAATACTTTAGCATTCGTTTGCAAAATATAATTCTTTATTTATGTTTTGAAAAGAATGAGAAATTTCTTTTGAGACAGATCAATCAAAGACTACAAAATATTTCGTGGTCACAATAAATTTCCTAATACTCGATAATTCATATCATCTGACCATTAACTTTATTTTACAGTCAATGCTTAAAACATTTCTTCTTTAACTCTTTTCTTAATGATGATACTTAAAATACCATTTGAATAAAAAGTGTATAAAAACAAATTTATGAAAGGAGGACCTACGATACTTTGAAGAGTCAAATATATACAAAATGCGTGCGGTATATGGAGGCAAACGAACATTAAAACTAGTTTGTTTGTATTTTTTATAAAATTTATTATAATTCCATGAAATGCTTACACGATGTAATCAATGAAATCCCTATTAGTGACAGTAACGGACTCGATTCGCAATTAATAACGACTGCATGTCGGGATCGAATGCTTTTATTTCGTGTTCTGAACTATCGTTGCTGTAGCAACTTTCAGCGATGAAATAGTGTTTTAGGAATGTTATTGGTATCTTTTTCAATTGCGTAATAATTCAAGACTTTAAGATCGTGATGGCTAAATGGCCATTAATTTGAAGTGATATGGTCATAGGAATTGCCAGATATCAAATCTTGTGTTTTCCTGGCTTTGTGTAAAAAGAGCATAGTCTTGCTGGAATATGTATAGTCTGTCGCCATGTCCATTATGAATCCAGGATTTCACAACTGTTTATACAACCTAAAAATAGGTTGCAGCATTCCTCCGAAGCCTTTCCTCAAAGAAGTGAAAAAGCATAACGTGTCCTTCGCTGCTTACAACCACTAAAAATATAGCAGTTGCTGGTAACCAAATTACAGCGTCTAGAATAAACAGTGTGGCAATCGCCTATAACCGTGATGTTAAAATGATGCTACAAAAATTAAGCTTACCCAGATGTCGCTGTGATCGAAACTATTGCTCAAATCGAAGACCTGATTGGCTTTTCCCAGTTTCGTCAGTTTAATCACGTGATCTAAGCATATAATTAACCAATAGGGAGTCTCGGTTTTGTTGTCGTGACACTAGCTTCGATTACAATGACATCTGGTGACAGGGTTAATTTTTTAGTACAATTTTATTCGCCGCTTTCCACACTGTTAATTCTAGACGCTGTAACCAAATTCAGTATAACACAGGGATGTAAACATAACCACTGAGCAAATCTCTCTCTTTTTTAATTTTTTTTTCTCTTTATCGAATTTTTTACTGCTTTTAAATCGCTGCTTTTCGCGCACATAGCGACCGTAATTTACTGCTGTTTTCACTTTTTTCATAACTTTATAGACCTGCATTCATTATCTGAGAAGAACACTTTAAATTATTATTCTCCAAAACCTACAGCTACAGTCGGCAGCAAAAGTATCCGAGCACTAGCAAAAATTCCTATGTAAAAAAAGTACACTTAATACAGTTTTGTTAAATAAATCCTTCTCGAATCATGTTCTTAGTCAGTCTAAAAACGTGATTCGACAAGAATTTATTCAACAAAACAATATTAACTGTACTTTTTTTACATAGGAATTTTTGCTAGTGTTCGGATACTTTTGCTGCCGACTGTACATATACTATTGACAGCAAAGTTATTCGAGGGCTAGCAATAATTCCTTTGTTAAAAAAAGTACACTGTTTTGTTGAATAAATTCTTGTCGAATCATGTTCTTAGACTGACTAAGAACATTATTCGACAAGGATTTATTTAACAATAGTAAGTGTCCTTTTATACATGTAGGCATTATTGCTAGCGCTCCAATAATTTTGCTGCCGATTGTATGAATGTTCTCAATTATCTTACACACCGTATATCTCACTTTTAATCTCCTTGCATGCCACTAGATGACGCATGAAACCGTTTTTCCTAGAATGAATTTTAATTTGTATTGTCACTCTGTATGACGGCCATTTTTCACAAGAGTCACATGTTTTATAAAGAAATGTTACCTGAAGAATCTACCATGAATTTCCGAAAAAATATATGAAGATAGTAATAATAATAAAACAATAAATAAATAAATAAAATTTTGATTTTTTTTTTGTGTGTGTATGTGTGTTCGACCTTTATGTACTAATGTTACACTAAACAGACTAAATAGTGCAATCATCATCCTAAATCCTTAATAATTACTATGATGATTTGATATGCATAGTTCTTATGTATATTTGAAAAACATTTTTTATTTACTTCATAATATGTAAATAAAGGGTTAAAAAAGACGTTTGAAGAAATCAGTATAATTTTAAGAAAAAATAAATTCTTTATTTGGTGGTAATTCGCATGAGTTCATCTACAAATATTTTTAAAAATCTTGATTACTTTCAATCTTCATTGAAGTGCATGCACAATATTTTCAGTTATAAAACTGAAATACTAATTTATCGCTTGCATTAAAATTATGTCAGAGTTAAGCCTGAAAAATAGAATTTTAAGTAATTTGCCAGCGGATGGTCGATCCTTTAAGCTTACTCGCCACTTGTTTTTGCAAAATTTTTGTTTGAATAGGAAACTGCGAAATAAATAATTTTCTCGTCCGAATTTTTAAAGGAAATTTTTAATGACATGTTGTGTTTGTGAAAAGCTCGTTCAAGATTTTCGATTTTTGTGAAGGCTATCTGCCTTCGAGCTCCAATTTTTCTTATATAGACCTTAAAATTGTCATTTTTTTCCATAGTTACGTGATAAATTCTGTAACTTTTTGTGCCCGATTGACAAATAAACCACGATATCACTGTAGCCGATTGTCAAAATTCTAAATTAGTATTTAACTGCTAAATTTAAAAAGAAGACAAAGAAAAAAGAAGGAAAAAAGGGAAAGGAAAAAGTAATGTAATCGCTGCTGATTGCTTTCGTTTATGATTGTTGAAATCTGTGTTTATTTCATTTTTAATCGATAAAGTTCACTCTTTTTTTTAAAGTTGATTTTCGGAAAGTGAAATTCCGATAAAATGGAGAAATGGCAATGGCATCAACAGAAAATTTTGTATATTATGCTCGCTGCAAAGGAAATGTTATTTTTTCCTATTACCCGGCAACCGCAGGCAATGTAAATATTGTCAAAATTTCCATATCGAATTTTCACTTGATTTAAATATATTAATGTCTTCTGAGTCCAAAAATGTGAATTTGAAAACTCGTATGTGCGTATGAGCAGGGAGGGCAGTTCTGACTATCATAATCCAAATCGGAAATATAGAGAACAACAAAACTTTACAAAGAAAACAGGTTCCATGTAGAGATGTGTTTCCCAACTTGAAATGAAAATTTGAAAATCATAAGTGGGACCCTGAGTTCGTATTTCAAAAATAGCTTTACACAATTTCTTCAAACTCGCCCTGTTAACACTGTTTTAATTTTTTTTAAATCTTTTCCTGTAAACAGATGAATTTGGGGAGATTTGGTGAAAATTAGAATTTGGACCAAAAATCGGAATATCAAAAACAAATTTAACAATTTCCTTCAAATTTGCCACATAACCTCTTCACATGCGTTACTTGGTTACTAGAGGAAAATTAATAGGTGTTCTCATTAGGTAGATCAGTTTAAGATATTAAAAATTTGCATCTCAAAAAACAGTATTACCGATTTTCTTTAGCTCTTTAAACTCTCTTTAATATGTCTTTACGACATATTTATTAATTAGCTACTGCAGGAAAATTGTTCGGAATTTGATTGATTGAGTGAATTTTACTTCTTCTGACAACACTATCTCCAAAAATGTTTATAATATACCTTAAAATACCGTTCAAGCGCCCCCTCCATTTTTAAGGAGTATCGGAATACATTAAGGAAAGGAACAAGAAAAGGGTAAAAATATGCAGATAGAAATCGATATATGTATTTCGCTGCTAAAATTGAGTGGCATAAAAATGATTTTAAAACAAAACATTGTAACTTAATATATATGTGTATATATTTATATTAAGTTACGGTGATAAAAAAGAATTAAATACAGTAAATTGGCAGTTAACTGGCATTCAACTAACTGGAAAATTCAGAAAACTCTCTCCCCCCGCTCCCCTTCCAATACAATTTTCGCCACCATTTTTGACAGCTTACGGTTTCCATTTACATGTAATAAGTGTCCGATTTAATATAATACGAATCAATGTTTATACTTATAAAGGCAAATCTGGTAAAAGAAATAAAGTAAAAAACTGTTGCCAATTCGGATGTAGTTTACCATTGTTCGTAATGGGGCGTTTATTCGGTGTTTTAAGAATAAACGAAATTCATGTGAAAAGCAGATGGGAGCGTTTATTCGAGGGAGGGTTTGCAGTATTTTACGGTCTGTGGTAGTGGGTAATAGAAATCGTGTGGCTGTTACTCGTACATACAAGATTTTCATTTTAATAATATCCTTAATTGTTATCAGTGGATAAAATGTTAAAAATGCGCATTGTCTAGCATTACTTCATTTTTATTGTTATATATTTTTTTTTAAAGATTTATAGAGTAAATAAATAATTCCTTTTGTTCTTGTCCTTTTAAATGTTTACTTTTTTTTATAAGATATTACGGAATTAAATGAAAATTTAATATCAATAACAAATAACAAGTAATATCAATAACAAATTATTTGTACCGCTGTTTAATAATTCTACATTAAATAAAGTGTTCAAAAAGACATATAACACCATATATAAATGAACAAAAATCTAATTTACTTTATTTAATTAAAAATGATAGTGGTTACATATCTTTGGAGACGCAAAATATTTATTTAGACGAAGTTAAATGTTGACCATTTCTCTAGTCAATTCTCATTATAGGAGAGTACGGAAATTAATTGTTTATGCAATATTTTTTGTAGCATAATAACAAGAAACATTCTGGGAAAGATATTTCTTCTCTTCTATTTGTGTATAATCTTTTATTCCATATACAGAAAATAAGTTCTGTAAGCAATTCTTTTTGTTTTGCATTTAATTGAGTCTACGAAAGCGAAGAAAAACATATGTTGTATATTTTATGAAAAAATGCATTTCACTTCCTATAATTTTTCTTCATGAGCATTTTAGTAAAGAGAGGAATATTGCCATTGTTTTCTAAGAAATTTTTTATATATCCATTTTTTTCAGTTTATAAACGGGTATTGTGACGTTTGTTTTTCATAAATTTCCATGCAATTCCCAATTCTTGCGATGCGCCCTACATTCCTTAAAATAGAGTTTTGATTCACTCTGTATAATCTCTGTATGTGTACATTAAAATCTTGAAACAAATCATGATATTAGGTCGTTGCAAAAGTTCGTGCGGACGCGGATCATTTTATTGCCTCCAAAGACGAGAGCTTCTATCGCCATGGTAAACATTTGTTACCCGAAAAATGGACAAAGGTTGTAGAAAGTAATGGAGCATTTGATTAAAAATTGTGATTTGATTTGATATATTTTTATGAAATGAATGAATGAAAAACCGCACGAATTTATGCAAAGACTTAATATCATTTCAAAATGCTTTATTTGAAAATTGTATTAAAAAATAATAATAATATCTCAAATGGTATTTTTATCCCTCAAATGGTAAATTCCTGTTAAAAAAAATATAAAAATTAATATTACAAAGCATATTTTCGTTTTTATGCAGCATTTTATTTAAAAATGGAACAAACTTCAAATAGAGCAATTTGAGTGCAGTTTTCGAAATACGCATATTTTTATTATCACAATTAACTTTACTTTAAGGTAAAAGATAATTTTAATAGGATTTCAGTTTTGTTTGAATCGTAATTGGTCAATTACATTTTCTAATATCCTGAAGAATTTAATTCAAAATGTTGGAAAACGTAAAGACTTAAATGACTTTTTCTAGACATACTTAAAATGTTTAAAGTTATAAGCAAATACAAAATCCTCAGAGAGATTACTTCATTATGATATTTACTCATCAAACAACTTATGCAAATAACTATTATTTAAATAGATGTTTAATAGAACTTTTAATTTTTCTTAATTTGTGTTATGGCCGTATGTAGTTTAATGTATATCCATTATAACCATTTAAAATATTTGTTTCATCAAATAAAATTTCATGTGATATAGTAATTTTGGATATATTCTCAATTTTATCTAAAACTTTCACGTTAAAAGAAAATGAAGCTAAGTAAACAACAGTGTAATTTAATTTATTTAATTTAGTTTAGTTTATTTTTATTTATTTTCTTATGCGTTGCATTAAAGGAACATTATACTTTAACTAAAATTGAATTCGCGTTACACATGTCACAACTGAAAATATTAAAAACTAAATTCTATTTTTATTCTTAATCCGAAGTTATAATTTAAGCAATAAGTTGCAGAAATACTACATGTTTTTAATATAAATGATAAGTAACTAATATACTGGGGCCCACACAAAACTTTCTTCTATATCATTCGATAAAAAACGCCATCTTCCGTTTAACGGGCACAAAAATGTAATCAATCACAGCTTCTAACAATAAAGATTTTACTTATACAGATCGGCGTAATTTTAATTAGTAGGTGTCGAGCTATAGTCTTCTGAAAAAATCGCAGCAAGTTAATAACTGCAGCACCACTTACTATCTGATATACACGCAAAGTAAACAGCCTAATTTTTCATAATACATAAATCACCTTTCCATAAATGGAAAATATTGCAGCATATCAACGTCACCTCTCATATGGTGTGCAATCTGATTCAGTCAGCGTATATTTTCAAAATATCCATCTCCCACACAAAGTTTAATGCATTCACAAATCATAATCTTATATTATTTTACCGTAAACCGAGACAGTTTTTCATTATGGTCATCATACATATTACGTTTGCTGCACTTATACCCTATAGAAGTTGAGGTACATTCTGCCATTAAATAATGAAAATTACAGCATTACAGAGGTACCTGTAGCAGAAACACCACAGACAGATATATTAAAAAGTCTAATCAGCACTAATTTAAGCCAAGGTTCAACAGTCGAAATCTTTGTTGAATTCCGTTCATTAGTTCTTACAATACAGCGACCCCAAAAATTTGATGATTCAAAGCAGACGCACAGACAGACAGGAATTTTCTAAAAATGGTCAAATTGTGTTCAGAACATCTGTAAATGTGTATTAATAGAAAATTGGACGTAGAAAATTTTCACGAATCTAATAACCTCTACTTATATAGGCGAACGAACACACACACACAATAAATGAATAAATAAATAAATAAAACACACACACAAAAACCTCCCTCCCTCCTAAAATAAAATTAATTTTTGCGGAATTTTGAATTTTTATTCCTTTATATGCATCTATCTATCAAACCAATAGTTTTTCCATTCACTTTTTTTTTTTTTCAGAATAAGTAGACAATAATTTAGAATATATTGTAATTAATCTTAATACACATCCATACATATACGTAAATTCCTATAACGGAAAAAAAGGTATAATCATTTAATTTATTACAGCTGAACATCATACATTCCTTTGGTTACAAAATATTCTATTGAATTTTAAAAAAGTGTATGTAATATTATGCATCGCTCAACATATAATTTTCTTATGCATGTAATATTTTTATTGATTTGTATCATATTTTAATTATTAACTCGCAATAAAAAATATGTATGTTGCATTTTTAAATTTATATAAGAAAAACATTTTTACTACCGTCAAATAAATTCCTTCTCCAAACCAATACTACTAATGATAAAAATAGAATAATACCAGCATTTTCTACGCACGTTTGACATAAACTTTTATTTTGTAATAAAATAGCTTTAAAGAACGCCATTTGGATCCAAGATTCTAAATCTGCCTGTCTTTATCTCACAATCAGTACCTTTATCTTCAGAAATAATTTGTATTCGCTCCTAGTACTCTTTTATCAGAAATTTCTCATTTACGTTTTCTGTTATCTCGCGACACTTGAGCAAGGTTACAGTGAAATATTGGATCTTTAAATGGCTTTTGTCGAATATATTCAAAGTCTTTAGCCTCACTGGCTAATGGAGAAATCCAATGTGAAATTATTTCATTGGTTAATTACTCATTAAAGAGCTTATAAAGATAATTTTACTTGCGATCGAAGTGTAATATAATGTCTGAAAACTTTCTAAATTCAGATTCTAAATTTCAATTTTCTATATTCATAACACAATCATGGTTCTAAATGGCAGAATAAACATCCTATAAAGTTCTGTAAATTCCAAATTTTAAATTCTTCCTCGTTCTTTAAATAAAACTCAAATATTTATCTAACATTATTTAGAATATAGCATATATGAAACTTTTATAAATATTACATTTTAAATATAAAATCAAAATCCGTCAATCTAACAAATTGTCAAGTTGTACTACTTATATCATTATTATTCTTATAATATCGTTTATTTACATGTAAGAGTTAAATCACATAAATACCAAAAATATATTTATATGATATATATACACAGTCGGTAACAAAAGTGTCCGAACACTAGCGAAAATTCCTATGTAAAAAAAGTACACTTCATATGGTTTTGTCAAATAAATCCTTGTCGAATCATGTTCTTAGACTGACTAAGAACAGGATTCGACAAGGATTTAATTTAACAAAACCGTATGAAGTGTACTTTTTTTTTACATAGGAATTTTTGCTAGTGTTCGGACACTTTTGTTACCGACTGTATATATATGACTTTAACTAAATTTGAAATAAACGGCAAAAATGTATTTATTATTTATTTGTTCTTTTAAATAACTTTTACTAAATTTAGAATAAATTATTAACACAAAGTATTAATTTTTTATAACCATTTAAATGTTAGTTAAGTTTTCCAATCTAGTGATAGCATAGTCATGCCCAGGACTCCAGGAATTAAAAAAAAAAAAAAAACTGGTCGCAAGGAGAAATTTTTGGTAGCCAGTAAAATAAAAAAAAACCTCCCGCCTTTATTTATTTATTTATTTTTCAATTTTGAAATTTACGTGGATATAGAAATTAAAATTCTGTGTATGAAAATCTAATAATAATTAGGACTGGATTACACCTTAGGAAAAACCTGTTTAAATTTAACATCCTCATACCAGTTTTATTATTTCTTCTAAATCGATACACCTTTGGTATCGAGACATCATTATACCAGTGCAAAGCGAGCGAACAAGAGCAGTCTAAAGTGCATTTATTCGACATTGTTAAACATGCATCACAGAGAAACGTGATGTGAACTCCCTATTGGTATATTTATTCAACACTGTGACTTAATTCAACACGACGGTGTGCAAAACACGTTAGATTTGTTTCTTTCACGAATTGATATGAATCACGCTGCAGTTTAGCATGAGTTTTAGAATTCGATTCTTGGTCCAATTTTTCTAACAAAATATTAAAAATTTTGATAAATATTGTTTTTTCATTGAAAATATAGTCGCCAGAAAAATATATTGGTCGCCAATTGCGACCAGGCGATCATATTTCACGAGCCCTAGTGATGTCAGTAACAAACATTATGTATTTACAGTTGAAATTTCATTTTGTATCTGATACTAAGAAAATATGGTAAAATTCATACAATTTTTTAAAATTTTTTTCTTTATATTTCTTTCTTCAATTTTTTCTTATTTCCTGTTATTAAAAATAAGATAAAGCTGATTGTATTAAAACTTTAAAACCTATTGTAAGCTAATAACATCTAAAAAATTCAAACTTACATAAACAAATTTTTTCAAAATGGAAGGCAATAATTTTTCATTTACAAACATTTCATTTAACGATCAGAGATTTCTTTTTGTCTTTGAACTGATAGATAACAAATATTTAAATCTTTATATCGCCACTAAATGTAATCAATAAAAATAAAACCGATCAACATGTAATATATTTTTATTTTATTCTGTATTATTAATTGTTTAAGAAGTTTAAATCCCAAATGAACTGCTCTATTTCAAATAAAAAATTAGTTTAGAATAATACGCTTCTTTATCTCTGAAAATTCTTTAAAAAGAAAAAAAAAAAAAAAAAGACTACTGATCTTCAATTTTCGTGCACTGTTGAAAAAACAAATGTGCCAATTTAGATACAAGCAATATTTTTGGAAATTTGGTGCGTTAAGTTTTACTCAATTACTAATGTCATTGTATTATTAAATTTTTTTATAGATGTTAGTTACAGCTAAATTAACTTTCACAATTAGCCGTTTAGAGGGGAAAAAAATCAAAATCAAAGAATCTAGTTATAATTTATACGTAGATATACATAAAGAAAATATTCAGATCAATTTAATATCTGCTTTTATTGAAACCAGTTAATAAAATTGCATCGAATTGCATACAGCAATGCTCTATGGAACGATTAGGGCATAATTTTCTAAATGTAGAAATGGCTCATTATGGTCAAAATGAGCTCATTAAAGTAATTGTTTAAATAGGTTTGACATTTTGTGCTTTAATTTAATCTCCTAAATGGTTGCATATTTAACTTGGCTCAGCTACTTAACAAGCAAAGCAAGATGAAATAAAATATTTGGTAGTGTGTGCCAGATAAATATGAATTGTTTTTTTTTTTTTTTTCGATTACTAGTGACATAATGCTTATAGAATTTTCCACTAAATGAAGATTTTAAAAAGTTAATAAAAAACGATTATATGGAAATTAAAGATTATTTTTTGTTTTATAAGGCTCCATCCCTTTCTTCTTCCCCATGTATTCCTGTCAGATTTTAATTGCTTCATATTATAAGGATATTTCATTCATCATTGATCTTGTATCTGTTGCTTGGCTTCTACTATGCTTAATAGATCATCTTTATTATATATGTATGTATATATTATTATTATTATTATTATTATTATTATTATTATTAATTCCATCAAAAGCAGAAAAATTTAATTTCAAAAATAAATTGTAACATTTAAATTATGCAAGACAAATTATTAGAAGATTTTTATTGAAATTGGATATTGCCAACGTGTCATGCTGAAAAGAAGGCGCCTCCTCTTTAAAGAAAATGTAAGCAATTCATTTCGTCTCTTGTTGGCTCAGTTGGTTAGAGCGTCATGTTGATAACGCGAGAGCCGCGAGTTCAATCCTCGAAGGACCGAGGTGTTAATTTTTACAGATAATTAATAGAAAAGTCGTCAATTGATAAAAGAAATTTTTTCATTATCTATTCAGTATCCAAAAAATTTTTGTATCCTAAGGTTTTTTTTTTTTTTTTTTTTTATGTAGTTACTAAAAAGCACAAAATAAAAAAATAAGTAAAAAAAAAAAAATTATAATAATAACAATAATAAATTTGTTTAGAAGATTTTTATTCTAATTGGATTTTTGTCATCGAATCTTTGTGTCACGCTGAAAAACAAGGCGCCCGCACTTTTATGTAAATGTAATAACCGTTTTTCGCCACTCGTTAATTCAGTTGATTAAAGCGACATGTCAATAACGCGATGGTCGTGGGTTCGATCGTCGAAGGCTGATGTGTTACAATTTTGCAGATAATAAAGTGAAAAGTTGTCAACTCATAAAAAAATATATATATCTTTCATTGCCTGCACAGTATCTTAAGAAATTTTGATTAGTTTAATTTTTTTTTTTTTTTATTAGACACTGAAACACACAAACTAAGAACTTAAGTAAAAAAAAAAAAAAAAAAAAAAAAAAAAAAAAAACTTGGAAGATTTTTATTTTAGAGTCCTAATAAGCATAAAATAAAAAATTATTTTTTCAGAGACATGCTTTGAAAAATTAAAGATTCAAGAATAAGACAATTTTAAAGAAAAATATAGATGTTTCACTTTTGCAAGAAATGGAAGTTTTTAAATATTTATAATATTTTAAAAAGCATTTGAGAACAATATTTTATATGTATATATATGTATTTGACAGATTTTCCTTGCATGTCCTGTGACTTTTCTTCACCGTTCTTTGATTTTTGGTTTGAGCGTCATGCTGATAACTCGATGGTTCTGGGTTCGATCCTACAAGGGCCTATGAGTTAATTTTTACAGATAATTAATTGCAAAGGTGTCATTTGATCAAAGAAAAATTTTCAATGTCTACAGAGTGTCCTAAGAATTTCCGATTAGTTTTTTTTTTTTTTTTTTTTAGAAGCTTTCTTTTTTTGTAACTAAAAATCACAATATAAAAATTTAAGTAAAAATACATTTGTTATCAGTAGAAGCTTTTTATTGTGGAGCCGAAAAAAAAAATTAAAAAATTAAAATTTATTCTTGCAAGGATATTTTATAAATAAATGAAAGTTTCAGCACTACGAAAACTTCAGAGAAAAATATAGATATTTCCCTTTTACAAGAAATGAAAATTTTTAAATGTTCACTTTTTATTTATTTTTACTTTATTTTATAATTCAATTCAAAATTTGAAAAATTTAATAAAATATTATTTAATTTTTTTGAATATAAAATAAATATTTTTTTTCTATTTTTAATATTTATAACTTAAAAATACAAAACTTAAAAAATAAATTTTGGTTTTATTTTAACTGTAAAATAAGGTAAAACTAAAGAAATTGTTTTTGATTATTTATCGAAATATTTTATTTTATTTTAAGTATGCTTGAAACAATACTAAATTTTGTTTTTTTAAATTGAAAAAAAATAATAATAACACAGAGAAATGATCATTTTAATTGCATATATAATTACTATCCAAATTAAATAATTACTTCTCCAATGAATACAGTTTCATGAAAAATTATAGTATAGGATTACGACGCTATTAAATTATTACAGGTAAAAAAAATTTATCTTTAAATGTAGATTTTAATGAACATCGTTTCTTTTTCGATAATGACTTCCTTTTTTTTTTTTTTTTTTTTTTTTTTTATCATCCCTTGCACAAGATAAAATTCCACCTGCCCTTTATTATTAACAAGCTAGAAGCGTTTACGTAATTTATACACATTCAAACAAAATCAGGAAGCTCAAACCAATATTTAAGTAACACCTGCTAACTATTTTACACTTTGTTTACAGCTTGCATATTTTTTAATTAATTATATATTTGTCTGTTTTTCTTTATGTTCTTATTTAGGGTTTTGTAAAACTGAACTTTATTTTTTAAGTTATAGAAATTGTATTTTTAAGTTATAAATATTAAAAATAGAAAAGTTATTTTATACTCAAGAAAATTAAATAATTTATTAAAATTTTCAAATTTTGAATTGAATTGTAAAATAAAATAAAAATAAATAAAAAGTTTAGATTACATAAGTTAAAGAAGAAAAAAAAAGTAGTCTCGAGGTAACCTCGAACCCAAGTCGTCTGGCTAACAGACTCGCGCTTTAGGATCACACCACTGGTGCGCTTGCTCGCTTGCGAAATAACTTGTATTTAAAGATTACTGAAACTTTAAATGCTTTTTCTCGAAATTTTGTGGATAGTGGGTCCTACTGCTTTAATATGTTGTTACCCTCAAAGTATACTACAATCCTGCGCAATTTCGTCCCGATTTGAAATTTCCATGTCGTGACCTCTCCTTGTGACAGAAACTTTTTTCAAAATGGCAAATAGAGTACCTTCATAAACATGTCGTTTTTAGTTAATAACTTCTTTCATTAAAATGATAGAAATTTCTAAGCGGCTGAAATGCCGACCTTGGAGTACTCGGAACACATTCATACCTCTCATGACGCGAAGGACCCTGCCCACCGTTAGAAGATGTTGTCGCAGACAAAAGAATTTGACGCCAGTGACAGTAACTTTTTTTTTAATATATAGAGAATTCTATTTTTTTCTTAAATTTTTATTTTTAACCTTATAAAAGCAAGTAAACCTTTAAGTAGCCTCAGAATAGAATCTTGTATCTGGACAAAAACCTTAAATCGACTATTGAGCTATTTAAGACGTTCACCAAATAAACATTGAAAATTAAATTTATAGCAGATTTGCCATAATATTTTTTATATATAAATTTCGATTATTAAAGGTATTTATTTTAACGGACATTTTATAAGTATGAAAATATATTTGTAAATATATATATATTAAGCAAAAAAATTGTTTTCTATATTTGAGATTTGCTCAATATTTGTCGATAACTGTGCGATAATTGCCGTTCTGTCGACATGTGGCGTGAATCCTGCATATGTGCGGCTGTCTGCATGCATGTATATGCAAAAAATAAAATAGAATTTTGACAAGTATTCTAAATTAACTAATCATTACTTTCCTATATTTGGGTTAATTAAACTTATGTATTTATCTAGATAACAAATTTAACTTTTTTTCTTTTTGTATGAATGGCTTAATAGACGGAAAATTGGCACGTGATTTACTGTTTATTAAATTCCTCAACAGCAAATTTAAAAGATGTTTGAATTTTTATTCAATGATGACAAACATTTAATAAATACAAATTTCCAAAATTGGATAGTTATTTTAAATGCTGGAAAAAGAAATCTAAAAAATTAAATTTTCAAATTTTCCTTGGGAAATTAAGTTTATTAGACACGTTAGTTTAAAAGGTATTATGAAAATGCACTGTCTTTATCTCAAGACACATTTTCCTTGTCAACTGAAATGAACTTAAACTTGTCGTAACTGGAAAGTTATGAGAAGACATTTTCAACATCATGGAATTTTATTTTTATTTTAATGTTTGGAAACTTTCCAGATGAAGGGAATTGAAAATGTTTAAGGATTTAATGGAAAATATTTTGAATAATATGTATGAATGCCATGAAAGATATTTCTTGTCAGTTATATTTAAGGAGTATTTAAAAATCTTTAACGTTCTGAAAAACACAAATATTTTTTCATATTAAAATTAAGTTTTAGAGTGATTGTGTTGTTGATCATTCATTTTTACTTTCGGAACACTATAGTTAGGAAAGTATTGTAAACATGTCAAAAATCCGAATTCGAGATTTTGGTGCTTCTACGCGTTTTGAAGTCCGTTGAATTCATATTTACTATTTTTACGATGATGTATGTGTGTATGTACGTGCGTATGTATGCGAGTGAACGTGATAGCGCCTAAACGCTTTGTTAGAATGTGCTGAAAGTTGGTACATATATTATAGGTCACCATAGCACGAACCCTATTGATTTTGGTGAATTTACCGCTTATAGCTCTTTTTTTTATAGGGACACAAAGAAAACCTTTTTATCATTATGGTCTATGGACCAAAAAGTGCCATAGCGTCTAAATGCTTTATTCGACTGAGCTGAAAATTTATACACATGTTATGCGTCACCGTCGCACGAACTGTATAAATTTTGGTGAATCTAGCGCTCATAGTTTTTTTCCCCAGGGATACAAAGAAAAATTCTTTATTTGTTATGGTAAATATGGACCCAAATTCTAACTGCGATAGCATCTAAACATCTCATTCAATTGAGCTGAAAATTTATACACATGCTATAAATCACAGTTACACAAAGTGAATAAATTTTGGTGAACGAAAAATTCTTTATCATTATGCACTATGGGCTCAAATTCTTTAAAGTGCGATAACGTCTAAACGCCATATCGGATTAACCCGTTAGTAGTCGCTAGTTGGTCGATTCGCCACCGATTCCTTCAGTGTTTATTCAACAGCCACCAAAAATTTTTAGAAGTGGCATTTGATATACATAATCGAATATTATTCCAGTGGATTCGCCTTTTATGAAAATCTATAGCCTCCTAAATTAGATGCCTGTCGCGTTGCATGAAAACTTGGCAACAATTGAAACGGTAGACAGCGCCACCTGGTGCAAATTGCGTGACTTTTTTATTCAACAGCCACCAACAATTTTTAAAAGAGGAATATGATATACATAAAAAAAGCAAATTGAATCAAAGAAACGTCGATTATATATATCATATATCACTTCTTAAAGTTATTGGTGCCAGTTGGATAAAAAAAAGCGCGCCATATGTACCAGGTGGTGCTGTCTACCGCTTCGACTGTTGCTATGTTTCCGAGCTACGCGACAGGCATCTACTTAAGGAGGCTATGGTATATCAAATGAAATTTCTATATAAAAATTTTTGGTGGCTGCTGAATAGACACTGAAAGGATGGGCTGCGAATCGACCATCTAGCGACTACTAACGGGTTAAGCTGAAAACTTATATACATGTTATATATCACCGTCACACTAACTGTATCTATTTGGGACCATGTAGCACTTATAGTTTTTTTAGAAGAACACAAAGAAGAATTCTTTATCATTGCGCCTTATGAGCTCAAATTATTTAAAATGCGATAGAGTCTAAATGCCTCATCCGATTGAGTTGAAAATTTACATACATATTACGGGTCACCATCACACAAACTGTATAAATTTCGGTGTTTCACTTATAGATTTTTACAGGGAGACAACGAAAATTACTTTATCATTATCGTCTATGAGCCGAAATTTTTTTAAGTTTTATAGCGTCTAAACATTTTACTTCATTGAGCTGAAAATTTATATACATGTTATAGGTCACCGTTGCATGAACTACACTGACTTTGATGAATCTAATACGTATAATTTTTTACAGTGGACATAATGAAAATTTCATTATGTCCTATGGGCTCAAAATCGATAAAGTTCGACAGCGTCTAAACTCTATATCCGATCGAGCTGAAAATTTATATGCATTTCATAGATCACCTTCAAACGAGCTGTATTAATTTTGTAGAATCTAGCACTTACAATCTTTTTACAGTGACACAAATAAAAATACTTTATCATTGTGGCTTATGGGCTCAAATTATGTAAAGTGCGATAGCGTCTGAACGACTTATTCGATTAAGCTGAAAGTGTATTTAATTGTTATAGGTGACCGTCGGACGAACTGTATAGATTTTAGTGAGTCTAGCATTTATAGATTTTTACAGGGATACAACGAAATTTCTTTATGATGATGATCTATGCTGAAAATATATGAAGGGCAATAGAGTTAATTTAAATAACATACTGCATAGAGAAAAATACTTATATGCCTTATTATAATTTTCTCTTTTGTTTATTTAATTACATCTCTTACTTTATTTATACAACCGTTATTTACTTAATGTTCGGAAAATCGAGTGGAGGCAATCCCGATTTTATTATTATTATTATTATTATTATTATTATTATTATTATTATTATTATTATTATTAATGTTAAAAAAAAAAAATACGGCATCAAAAATGTGAAATAATTTAATAATTCTTCTGATGCATTTCAATGACAAAGATATAAACTGTCTAATTAATGATTTATAATCCACTCTAAAAATTGCCTTTTAAAAAGCAGACTTAAATTTTTGCAGAGTAAAAACATTTAAGATAAATCCAAGTTTTACAACCATTTAAATATAAGAAAAATATATCAGAAATAATGAATAATTTGTATTGAATTTCTTAAATATTTCAATCTCTATATAGTTTTGTTTTAACAGTATAAAATGTTTTCAAATAATTATATTTATCCTTCACGCCAGAAATAAAATTTAATGGTTTAAGATAATCACTTATTTTATAATTTAGTGGTCCAAAAATATAAAATTATAAATAAACATATACAAGTGCACAAACATTTTATAAATATTTTTATGGTGTTTTATTTGTTGATGGTGATATGAGAAAAGCAGACAAACGTTTTCATTTTAAAATATTCTATATAGTGACTGTGTATGTGTTTTTCTTATAATATATTAATAATAAAAGAAGTACACTTCAATCTCCTGATTACCTAAATGGAGAAAATACGTTTATAATTAAGCGAAACATTTGTGAGTAATTTTAGCGACATTTATTGATGACTTGGCGACGTGAACCCTGAAATTAATAAAATTTTATTATAAACAAATTGCATGTGCTTTCTTTAGTGGCAATTTCGGAGAGAAACAAAACTCGTCTACTAAATCAGAGTACTTCAGTAAATCAGGATTTTATGTATTTAGACTCAGTGTATTGATAAAAGTAATAAAAAATGTAATATAAATATATTAAAACTGTTGTATGATTATCAGTATCCTAATCTTGTTTATAACAATTTATCATACATTATAATTAGTTTTATTTGTCCTAACAAATTTGATATGTCAGAATTTTCGTCTTCTAATATTTATTTAGTATTGTAATCTGAGTAAAAACAATTCATTATAGATTATAATTAATTTTATTTGTTCTACGAAATTGAATTTGTTAGGATATTTTAATTTTGTTATTTGATGTATTTAAAGTTTTTAAGCATTTTAAAAAATGATTAGACTACTGGATGCTGCAGTGCAAGAACGAATTGAATTTTATACTAGGCCGACAGAAGCTGCTACAATATCTATTTTTTGTATTTTTGTGACAGATACATAGGTGAAGGTCTGGAGCAAAATTTTACACCAATATTTAGAAATATTTCTTCTTTATTTATAATAATAATAATAAATTATAAAACATTACTATATGAAAACAATGATGTGACATCTGTTGCAGACACACACTCATGTAGATGTACCTCAACTTCTATAGCATCATATTTATTATATTAAACTCATATTTTGGAATGTTCTACGGATTTTTCCGATGAGCTCTTATTTTCTGGTAAATAAACCGTTATTTTGAGAAATTATTCTGACTCAATTTTCATGTACACTGGCCTGTAAGGATTACTACAAGTCATCCTATTGATTGTGTATTTTATGACTATATGCTGGCCCTTATAGTGGGTATATTATGTCTTGTGCGCTATACATAAGATATTTTGTACGCGAACATAATGCTGATTCATTCTGACGCGTCTCTTCCGGCAAGTAGCGCTGCAGTAAACGATTTGAACGCTTTCAGCAATTTTGGAGATTGTTTTCAATTATGTCTTTAAAGCAAAAAAATCACATTAAATTATATCAAATTGCCTTTACGAAATACTAAACTGCTTCAACTTTGATTTTAAATGTATCAAATGACCGAATTGCTATACAGTACTTTCAGTTATTAATTGTATTGCTGTTTCATAATTTGTATGGTATAGCATTAATTGTACTTTCTTTTCCTTAATATTAGAAATAATATGACATTACAATGATGTAAAATAGAGTTTTACAATGGCTGTAATACTTATAGTTCATTTTGGGACGTATCGACATAACGGCGATTTTCTCGAATAATCTTTTTTCCAGAAAATCAATCCATAATAATACATATATAATAATAATAATACATACACATATATAATAATCCATAATAATAAATAGATATAAGGAATTGATAAAATATTCATGCCCTACCCGGAATTCGAACCAAGTACATGTGGTTCCAGAAATCAGTTCACTGTTATCTAGATCAGCGGGCTGACGTATACTTTGAATAAACACCATAAAATGCAACAAACTCGCAACAATTGTTTCGGTTCGAAAAAATATCTCCCCCTTCGTCAGACGAACAAAGTAGGCACGAGTGCTGCAATGAAAACGTTACTGCTTTGCTTGCAGCACTCGTGCCTACTTTGTTAAACTGACGAAGTTGTGTACTTTTTCGACTCGAAACAAATGTTGGGAGTTTATTGCATTTTATGGTGTTTATTCAAAGTTTTGTACTTATTACTTTAAAACGCTAGTTTTGGGATGCTTTCTTATTATTTATAGTGCATACTTGTTATAAAAAAGTAATCGTTTACGCAATTAGTTCACTTTTTTTAAATTCCCCTATTTAAAAGAAAATTAAATCAATAAAAGCATTAATCACTAATAAATATAGAATAAATGTTGCTATTAAAATACTGCTTTAAAGTCAAGTCTTAAAAGTTTAAAAAATTATATATATATATACTTTTCAATATAATTATATAAACTTTAATACTTTATTTTAAATAAATTACTCTTAACAAAGTTAAACGAATTGATTTGCAATCATTAACGATTTAAAATTATCTTAATAAAACTTTAGCTCAAACCTAATAAAATAAATATAATTTCCTTTAACAAAGTGTCTTTAATTCCTTATTGAAAATTGTAAATCACAAGCTGCATATGCAACAAATTAAATACCCCATAACAGCGTCAATTTCGAGGATATTGCTTTTTCTTTTACAATAATTATTAAATTTTCCTCTAATAGACTTCTAATCGAATATAACTAAAAATCGATGAATAGATGTCTCCATTCAAAATGTCACAGAATTTTCCTTTAACGCTTCTTGTGAAAATTCTGTGAAACACTCAATTTAAATTCATAGCTATTTACCAAAAAATATTATGAATACAATATATGAAAGCCTCTAAAAGGTTTTTCATGTATATAAATCTTTTCCTGCCTTTGAATTTGTTTATATATATATATTTTTTTTATGAAACCGATATTTCCATTATGTGTAATACCGTTCTATGGATTTTATATTCTATAGTTTTTTACTACGCAATTATAAAAAATTTTCACTTGAATTATAGATTAAAAAACGTTTATAATGATTCCACAGATATATTTTATAAATAGTTTGATGGGCTAGGGGGTCCTGACCGCTCCTTGCTCCGCCTTCCAACACCTGCAAAAGCTTACTAGGCTTCGCACTCTTCGCTAGTTACAATATTTAAATGAATAATAATAATTAAAAAAAAATGAATAATTTAAATCTTTAAACATAGCCTCCTAAACTAGATTCCTGCCGCATGGCTTGGAAACTTGGCAACAGTTCAAACGGTAGACAGCGCCACCTGGTACAGATTGCGCGACTTTTTTATTCAACAGGTACCAAAAATTTTTAAAAGTGGGATTTGATATACATAAAAGACAAATAGAATCGAAGAAACGTCGATTATATATATCATATATCACTTCTTAAAATTATTGGTGACAGTTAAAAAAAATTCCCGCAATCTGTACCAGGTGGCGCTGTCTACCGCTTGAACTGCTGCCAAGTTTTCGAGCAGCGCGACAGGCATCTAGTTCAGGAGGCTATGGTTTAAATAAATATAATTTCATTGGCGACTATTTTCTGCAATTCAAAACCATGGCAAAATTCCGCTGTAAATATCCGTTAATGAAATGTAAATGACATTTAATTATTTGTGTTTGATTATATTGATTAGAAACAAGGTTAATTTAAAGTAAATTAAATGTGCATTCATATTAGATTGCGGACGATAAAACCAAGAAAAATAAAGCGTATAAGATCCTTTGATAAATAAAAATTAATATTCAAATAATAAATCAATCAAAATCAAAATTTTAAAGCTATAATGACGCCAGTTTTACCAAACATTCCAAATGATACAGGTTTAACCTATCATTTCTTTTTATTCACCTACACGAAAATGTTTGTCTTTATATTAAAAAATAAATAAATAAAATATTATACGCACTTTTACATCAATGTCACCTTATTGAAATTACAATCTAAAGAAAAACGTCGGGGCAAAACGCAAAAATCGCTTAACATAAAATATCAAAATAAATATAAAAACATTTTCGAAACTTAAAAAAATGTTACATACTGCATACCGCAATTATCTGATGTATATCTTAGCAAAATCCGATAAGATTTCTATGAATATTTTTCGAGTCTATACAATTTTTATAACTTAAATGTTTTGTCCTACTTCTACATTAAATATTTCCTAAAAAAAAAAAAAAAAAAATGCATTGACATAAAAACAGTTTACTTCATCATGTTCTTCACCTATTTCTGTAGAAAACTTGACATTTCATGCTTTTATGTGAAACAATTTTTACGGTATAAGCAAAGAAAGCGGAAATGACATGATAAATTAGTGAACAGCAGCGGCGTTTTTTTTTTTTTTTTTTTTTTTTTTTTTTAGTGAGATAATGAAAATTTATGACATCATCCACACACTGAATAAATTTCACATACTAATAACACTGACTCTGAAATATTTAAGAGAATTTAAAACAATTAGCAAAAATAAAACTTATAATTTGTTATTTAAGTTTATTAAATTACTGAAAAAATTTAAGAAATATTTTAACAAAAGGACTTATATTTTAATAGAATATATCTTGTCTATCTAAAAGCATTAAAAGCAAAATTGGTAATAAATGCTATAATTTCTATAAGATTCTTGGTTATTTTATAAAGGATCTAACTCGAATTAAGAAACTATCCATTACAAAAGTAAAATTGAAAGCCGTACAAGGGTAATCATTCCCTTAACCTAGTTAATATATTAATGTTTACGATTAAGAAGCTCGCTTTTTATTTCTTTATTCCAGTATTATAAATGCGCACATAATAAAAAGAAATCAGTTTTAAAACTATAAAATAATAGTAATAAAAAATATATTATTAAAATTATTAAAAGAATTTTGAAAAGAAGAAAGAATAACTGCATGCAATATATATATATCTATCACCTTGTTTTAGATTTTTAATCCGAAAAATTATGCCACTGTTCCGCTCTATCCCCTGACTCTTCCAATACTAAGGTAAAGACACCAGTGTTCACCATCCCTAAAATTTGCTGCAGTGTTCACCTTCTCAGAAAAGACATGTTAAAATAACAGTTAATTAACTTCAACGAATTTGAATCCGTCCGCGCTAGATTCCCTAAGACCGGAGAATCTAGCTCGAGCAGATTCAAATTCATAGATGTTAATTAACGGTTATTTAACCTGTCTTTTATGAGGGTGCGAATTTTGCAAATTTTAGGGTGGCAAACACTGATGTCTTTCCCTTATATTTATATTGTAATCTTATATAGTTTCTTTCCATGATCAGTTAAGGTGAAAATTATTATGCAAATATAGTATGGAAGAGTCAGCGGGGAAATGGAACTGTAGCATATATGTACAATTGTAAATTACCTGAATTAAATGTCTCGACTATCCCTACTCCCACTTACTAAGCTATGTAGTGAAAATATTTTTTCAAAATATTGGTTTTAAAAATGCAACTTGTATTTCGTTTCCACTAAAATACATTTGATTTGTCATGAAATGCTGTTTAACAGCAGACCTCTTGCTAATAATTAAAATTAAATAAAAAGGTTCGTTTCAAAATAATCCCTAAACAATTGCTATCAAATTTTACAGCAAGTATTTTAAAGGGAAAATATTTTGTACTAAATCTGAGTTAATCATGACAGTTTATTTGCTAAATGATTTCAGATCTGAATTTTCACTTTTAACATAGGAAAAAAAAAGAAAAAAGAAAAAGAAAGAATACCCATCATGTACAAATACAAATTCCTTTAAAATAGTACAGTTTTTAATTTATCCGAAAACCCATTTACATTTATTCCCAGAACCATTCTTTCTTGTACAACGAAATGGACTTCTAATGCAAGCTATGTTTCGCATTTTGAACATTACAGAATTTTATTTTAATGTTAATGTTGTGAAAACTCGCAGAAAACTCAAACACATAAATATTTAATGGAAAATGTTGCGAAAGCTATATAGAAAAGGATTTTCTTTCTACAATTTTTATTGCTTTGACGCCTTTTAGTAATCTGCTTAAACAAAAAAGTATTTCTCTTATATTTTAGGATTTTTTAAAGCTTTCACGCTTTATACATATACGCAAATTTTATAGATTTTTCTAAGCTATTTTTAACAATTATTTTAAATAGATAGATAGATAGATAGATAGACCTCTATTTAACGAAACTCTACGTATTTCACCATTTTACGAATTTTTATTTGAAAGTAAAAATAATTAAGAACTTACTTGTATGAGAATCTCCCAATAGCGAAGTGCATTCTCTATATAACAAACATTTATATATATATATATATATATATATAACTGAAAATTTTGTTTCACTGTGTTTCTCAAACTATTCCCTTTTTTCCTATACATTTTATGACGCCCAATAAATTAAAACTGGACTTAAAAAATATATATATATATATATTGTGAAACTGAATCGGATATTTTATACAGGGAATTAAAATAATGCAGTAAAAAGTTGTGATGAATATGAAAATTCAATTTTTTATGAAGTTGTAATCAAGTTACTTCCTGTGACATTCATGAAAATAAATGAGCTGTAGCTATAGTAATGATTATGATCCAATTCAGAGTTTTCTCTGATAGCTTAGTGTGAAAGAATTTTAATGACTAACAATATATTTTTTGTACTAAAGAGTCCATCTGACAACCGAATAGTTAACAACCGTAGAGTAACAACCCAAACCCGAGGTAAACAGGAATAGTTAAAGATCTTTCATTAGAAAAAGTTATTTCTCCATCCTTACTCCTGCCCATCCGGTGGTTGATTCAGCGAATACAAAATTACCGCACTGATACAAAATGATGCCTTTCGTCGAATAACAGAAGTATCATTTTGATGCCAGTAAATTGTAACGTTTTTGTGGACAGATGTGTTCGAAAAAAAAAACCACCTTTAGCAATTCGTGAATGGGTTGTCGAAATAGTACCAGAAATCCGACACATAAATGAACTTCGCCGATACGTCTGACATTATATTCGATATAAATATGACGAATTCTGATACTTATAGTACAAAAGTGTTATAAAAAATGGCATGAATTTGTTTTCACTGATGTCTGACGGTTATCATTTTGAACATTATTTTCGACGCTTATACATAGCTACCAAATTTTCGAAATTTTAAATCAGATTTATCGCCACTGTTTTCATAAAGATATCTGTCATATATATTTTCGACGATTAAATAAACCGAGAATAATAATAAAAAAATTCTATTATAGAGCTTTCTTTGAAAAGTGGAAGAGTTGGTAGCTATGCATATATGATAATTATCGAAACTGTGCGATCTACCAAAATTTACACGTACGTCGAAATCGCCAGACCCTACTTATTAATTACAATATCCTTTAAAATGAAAGGGTGGCTGTTATTGTTCATCGTGATAACGGACTGTAAGTTAGCAATTTCTTAGAATACAAGCATGTTTATTTATAAATATTTAGTGGTGGCAGTGAATAAAACCAAACAAGGTTAATTGTACAACATCATTAACATTTAGATTTATTAAATCTGATGTTAAAAATATATCTCATACAATAATATATCTGATACAATCATATATCTGATACAATAATATTTTGCATTCTATACATTACTGGCGCCTCGTAAAACTATCAGGTTTGGGATATCTGTCTGATAACAACTATTTGATACATCTGTACATCGCGTAAAAATATCATATTTTTGGAACCATACAAAGACACCACATATGTGATACAACTTTTTTTTCATGAAAAATATATCTAAATGTTGCACGAAAACTGACGTAGCTGACAAATCCGATATATCTGATACCAGAACATAATGTTTCTGATACTTATATGTTTCCTAGGGAATGGTTAGAGCTCTGGCCTTCAGTTTTCAGATGTAAGTTTCGAGTCCCGATTCAAGCATGAATTTTCGTAGAATTTCAGAAACCACTTTAAGTTGTAGGTCCTCGTCTCATGAGCCTTAGTGTGGAAAACACGACCTTAGAACGATAACTCATCTCAACAATTCTCACTTCTTACTTTCACGTCCTGTGCGCACCATTTGTTTGCAGAAAACTGTATGCGAGAGCAAGCGCAGCTTTCTTTATGTCAGTCTGTTGAGTATTGTGTTATTAGGTTTAAGGCCGATTGTCTACTCTTGAGACCATAGCCCTAAACAGTAGCTTGTTTATTTGTTAAAGAGCAAAACTGATTAAATGATTTATTATACTCATTTTTGTGTTTGTATGCAGGAGGATTCACAACACAGCATCCATCAATGATGTGCTAACATGTTAACATCATTATGAAAAAAACACTGACTTAAATTCGTATATATTGGCCAATAAGTTGCGATGCTGTTAATTACCCTCTGCAATTTTTCATGCAATGGCCCTCTGCAATTGTAACTACATCTAAACATCTAATATTGCTTAAAATTCCTCTAAACTGCAATAGAACTTTTATTGTGAGAAGCTGTGATTAAATTTTTGTATCTGTTCCCCTGTAGAAGGGGCTATTATATATAATAATACAGAAGGAATTTTAAAATGGTCCAAATTAAAAAAATTTCAGTTGTATATACATATATTTTTTTAATTAAAAATATTTTATCTTTGTCTGTTTATATATATCATCATCATCAATTTCAGCTTTATCAATACACTGCAGGATGAAAGCTTCTCCTAAGTGATTCCAAATTGCCCTGTTTTCTGCAATTCTTCTCCATTCTGCTTTTCTAAATTTCACAATTTCATCTCTCCAACAACACAGTGGTCTTTCCTTTGGTCTTTTCTTATCTCTTGGTATCCAAAATAGGACCTTGATGGGTCCATCTATCATCATTTCTTCTCGCAAAGTCCTCAGCCTAGCTCCATTTTAACTTCTTGACTCTAGAAATAACACCAGTAACTTTGGCTCCAGTGAATCCTAACATGCATCTCTCCATGGTTCTCAGGGTTGTTTGAAGTTTTTATATAGCTTTACATGTTAATGTCCAATTTTCTGAAGCATAAGTTAAACGAGGCAAAATACACTGATCAAAACCTTTTCTTTTCAAACAAATTGGGAGGTCGTTTTGAATAAAGCATTTGTATCTTCCGAATGCTCTCCATGTAAATTTACTTTGGTTGTTAATTTCTTCCATGGTGTTTCCTTTCTTCGCAAGGACTTGTCCTGTATAAGTATTATAACTTCATACCGTTTCTGGTTCATCCATATCAATAGTAATTTTTAGAGGAGATACAAAGGAATTTGACATAACTTTTGTCTTGCTGAGGTTCATTTTCAAGTTTGCTTTCTTTGTTTAATTCCTGAAGCATTTCTTGCGAATCCTCAAATGAGAAGGCAAGCAGTTCAATATCATCCGCAAATCTCAAACGATTTATAAACTCTCCCTCAATTTTTACGCCTCTCTGTTCCCAATTTTTTTTTAAACTTCTTGAAATACCGCATTGAAGAGTTTGAGTCAAATTGTGTCCCCTTGTCTTACACCCTTTCAAATTTGGAATGCATTACTCGATTTGTGGACTTTTAATTTGGCTGTTGTTTCTAAATGAATGTTTCCAATAAGGTGAATATATCCTGAATTAATATTAGTATTTTTTAATGTATCCATAATTGCTAGTGATGACACGTACTCAAAAGCTTTTTCCTAGTCCACAAAAGACACACACAGAGGGAGTTCGTAATCATTATTTTTTTCAATAATTTATCTAATCTTTGTATAGTCGGTAACAAAAGTCTCCGAACACTAGCAAAAATTCCTATATAAAAAGAGTACACTTAATACAGTTTCGTTAAATAAATCCTTGTCGAATCCTGTTCTTAGTCAGTCTAAAAACAGGATTCGACATGGATTTATTTAACGAAACTGTATTAAGTGTACTTTCTTTATATAGGAATTTTTGCTAGTGTTCGGAGACTTTTATTACCGACTGTATATATATATATATATATATATATATAGTAACCGCCACTTAATAAATTCACTGGTTAATAAAATCAGTCACTTAATCTGATCAAATTGCCTGGACAGGAATCAAATCAGTATAAACAACATTTAAAACCGCCGCTTAATAAAATCTGCATCGCCGGTTAATAAACTCGAAAAGTTCTCCTCAGCAGCAAAAATATCATTTATGCACACTTTTTTTTCCCCCCACTGTGATTTTTTTTTTCTTTGAAAAAGAAGTTAAAGCCCGTTATCCCTCCGTTATCTCTCATTGTTGAAGATTTTACTCTTGCAGCGTGTTTACAAATTAAACACGCTCCATAATTTCATTCCGCAACAATTTCTAGGAACGCTTTAAAGTGTAGCAATAAGTTATATGATGATTTTTTTTTCAAATGATATATTTTTTAAATTTTTAATTACTAAAAGAAAATTTCTAGTTCTTTTTTTGAAATAACTATGAATCAAGATGTTTAAGTGGAAATATTTTTAATTTATATCAAAAGCGTGAACTTTTCGTGAACTAATGATGATTTTCCTCAAAGGAAAGCGCATATAGGAACTTAGAAAGCGTTTGATTTACTTATATCGTAGGAACAATTAATTAATTAATTTTGTTGAGTAATTCCATGATTCGTTACCTTTTGAAATTTCTTTCCAAATTCAGGGAAGTAATGCCTTTTCCTTGAGTGAAGGAATGTTCGCTGGATATAAAAATCAGCCGTTTAATAAAATCACTTTGGCTCAGGACGAATGTGATTTTAATAAGCGGAGGGTACTATATATATATATATATACAGTAACCACAGCTTAATAAATTCACTGGTTAATAAAATTAGCAGCTTAATATAATCACATTGCCAGGCCCGGAATCAAATCAATACAAACTATTTTAAAACCGCCGCATAATAAAATCAGCATTGCCGGTTAATAAACTCAAAAATATTATTTACGCACGTTAAACAATCTTTTTTTTTTTTTTTTTTCTTATAAAAAACGAAACACAGCAATCCCCATTATCTCTGTATTTTCGGAAAATTTTACACTTGCAGCATAGTTATAAATTAAACACGTCCCATCAGTTGTCTGGGTAACAATTTCAGAGAACATATTCTTCAAATAAATTTAATGAGTTACATATTCGATATGATTCACAAATGTTTACTATTATTATTATTATTAAAAGACAATTTCTAACTTTTATTTTGAAATTACTAAGAAGCAAGAAGTTCAAGCTTAAAAATTTTAAATATAAAAAAAAAGTGAACTTTCAGCAAAGTAATGAGGATTTTCCACAAAAAAAAAAAAAAAAAAAGCACATCGGAACCTGGGATGGGTTAATTTATTGTATTGAAGGAACAACTAATCAATTATCTTTCAAAAAATAATTAATATTGTTAATTAATTCTATTATTTGTTACCTTTTCAAAATTCAGAAACGCAACACCTTTTTTTGTGTTGTGCAAGAACGTTCGCCGGATATAAAAATCAGCCGCTTAATAAAATCACATTGGCTCAGGACGAATGTGATTTTAATAAGCGGCGAGTACTGTATATGTATATTGGTGTATTTGTTCTTTTAAAAGATAAAATGTCAAATATAAAAATTATCTAGACACATCTTATAAATTAATTATTTTCATTGACGCTGAAAACATTATTTGTATTATTATTATTCTAGTAGATATTAAAAAAAAACAAAAAAAATCCAAATTTTAGTAAATTAATTTTTAAACCATTGAAAGATTAATAGCATTCGACTTTCTGATTAAAAATTTTTATATCCGGCACATAATAGTTCAAAAGAAGTTTTATTGACATGGACAACGTAGCAATAAAAAAATTATCTCTTTAGTACTCTCCATTAAACATTAACGATCAAAAATGGTACAAATTCTAATCAGATAGGGTGTGTCATATCAAGAAATAGTCTTTCTCCGAGGCAATTTTCAGCGAAAAAGTAATTCCTACTTTATTCTTAGAAATGAAAGTCATAACTGGTTGTCATTTGTAACGGTTTGACAAATGATGGGATTTTATTTCGTGTACATATCAATAAAAGTTTGAAATACTTTTTGGCAGTAAAGTTGGATTTATTCTTTTTTAGCTTTACTATGTTATATCTTCTGTTTCAAAATCTAGTTAGAAAGGAGTTAGAACATTCGGTTACACAACATATCACGAGAATAATCACTTGTCATTTTATGTGAAAAGGATATTATGTAAAGGATTTCAAATATTGATATATTTTTTAGATAGATCTATAGGAATTAAAGGACTTTTTAAGCATAAAGTAGAGTTTTATCTTTTTACATTAAAAAAAAAAAAAAAAAAAAAAAAAAATGTATTTTGATCCGTTTCCTGGAATTGTGCTGAGTTCTATTTTTTCCTTTTTCTAAGTGTACTGATTTACGATTTTTTATAATTTATTTATTTATTAAATAGCAAAAATTTGTTTGTAAAAGGAAACAGCATTTTCACTGGTTACCCAGAAAAGATTTATAATTTAAAAAAATATATTTATTTAAAAATTGAAACCAGTTAGCTAAAATTGATTTTGTCTGTAAATATCGCAAACACACAAAAATTATACACGATAACATATACACATGTATAATATTATGCATATGCAGTATCGTGCATACAAACATCATATAAACATTTGGGGAGCATACTTGTAAATAAACATAAACAAAATTTTAATTTAGAATACATTTGAAAGACAATATATTTGAAATTGTTACAACTTTTTTATTACATTTTATAGCTGAAAATGTAGGCATGCCCTGATTAACAAATTAGCACGAAAAGCCCGTGTTAACTTTGAAATTTTTGAAAGCACCCCGAATTAAACAAAATAGAGGCCCCCAATTGCAGGGTCTGTTCTCTGACTACATGGTCTAAATTCAAAAGTCATAGTAAGCTCGATTACACAACTATCAGTTCTAGATCATAAGACATTGTTTAAATGAAGCCTTTAAGCATATAATTGCAATAGGATAATTTCATTTAACGTAGAGAGTACTTTCAGCTAGTGTTGCCGCTCACCTTAGTTTGGCTATATGCGCAACCTTGGCGCGCATCTCTTGTTCACTTGCATTCCCGCTTTAGCGGAGTAGTTGTATTGTTTTTCGTTATAAGAGTAACATCTCTCTTGTTTATCTTGTTCGGTGATATGGTTCACCTCTTTTTTATAGTTTGCGTTGACTATGGTGTCAACATATTTGAATACGTTAATAATACGTCATCTAATAACTGTAAATATGTACATACTATTTGTATAATAGTTTAATTAAATGTTTGTGAAGTAATAGCTTCAGAATAGTAATTATTAAATTGATATACAGTCCACTCGTAAAGTATCGTCAACATTTGGTCTAGTAGAATCGGAGGAAGATCAATCGTAATATAATGAAATAGTGGTGGTGCTCATTGATGAAAGTAATTATGGATAAAAATAAATTAGTTATCCTAAATCGACAACGTAGAACCTTGAAAGGTCAATTGACTAAGATAGTGACATATTTAGAGTCTGTTAATGACGAGGATAAAGACATTATAACTTTAGAAATAAAGAAGGATAATCTGCAAAAAATAGTAATAAAACTGGATAATTTGAAAATCCAGTATTACGAAATAGCTGATGAATCGGAACTGGAAGTCCAATTGAACGCCTTCGCAGAATTGGAAGAAGAGGCAGAAAAATTAGAGGTAAGGCTTCGAAAATTCTTACACTCTAATAACATTAGTAAAAATGTAAATGAAATTATTTCAAATGAATCAAAAGCAGATAATTCTATTATCAATTTTCGTTTACCTGAAATTCCTTTACCCAAATTTAATGGACAATATAATGAATGGTATAGTTTTAAAGATCAATTTATAACCTTAATTGATCAGAATGATAAACTTTCAGATAATCAAAAGTTATGTTATCTAAAATCTACACTTTGTGGAAGAGCACTAGATGTAATTACCGAAGACGATTCATATATTTCGCTTTTTAAAGCATTGGAAGATAGATTCCAAAACAAAAGAATGATTGTAAATTCTCACTTAAATGAGATATTGAACGTAGAGAATCTGTCTCAAGATTTAGTTAAAAATTTGCGAACAATAACAGATAGCTGTCAAAAAAATATTCGAGCACTCAAAGGTATAGGATTGGAATTGAATCCCTTTACGGAGGCCTTACTTATAAACTTAATTCTTAAACAGATCGATAAAGAAACTAAAAAACAATTTGAATTATCTTTAAGTTCTACAGAATTGCCAACATGGTGCGATTTCATTAACTTTTTACAAAAAAGATGTTTGGTGTTAGAAAACTTACAATGCGTTTCGAATACGAAACCGAAATTAATGAATGCGGAAAAGAGTACTAGAATAAAAACTTTCTTTTCTAAAAATGATTCTTTTAACGATCAAACCTGTCCCCTTTGTAAAAGAAATCATTCTTTAGCTAAATGTTGTGAATTCTTAAAATTAAATGAACACGACAGATTCCTAACAGTCAAAAAATATTTGTTATGCATTAATTGTTTGAAATCGAAGCATCAGGTATCGAATTGTAAGAGTAAGCAATCCTGTTATATGTGTTCTAAAAGACACAATCCACTCCTACATCGTTTTCTGCCGGAAACAAAAAGTAATAATTTTCCATCTAAACCGCAAACAGAAAATCCAAATAACCAGACAGATGCAGACATACGGCACCTGTCTCCTTCGGATGATGATTCATATTCTCAATTGCAGAAGAAAAAAAAAGAGGTTTCGATGACATTATATAACGAGATTAATAATCCCATCTTAAAAAGTGAAAAACATGTATTGCTGTCAACTGCTATAGTTTATTTGGAAAGTAGCAATAAAAAAAAGATTCCGGTTCGTGTAATTATTGATAATGGGAGTCAATGTAACCTGTTAGACAGAGAACTCGCTCATTTATTCAATTTGCAAAAAAGGAAATGCGATATTCATATTTCAGGAATTAATGGTAAGATGACAAATGTGAAATCTTCAGTACGTACCATTATTTCCAATAAAGATGATTCATTTAGTGAACCAATTGAATTTTTAATGACACCTAAAATAACAGAATTCATTCCTTCACACAATATAAACATAAGAAGTTTAAATCTACCACATGACCTTGAATTAGCTGATAGTGAATTTTGGAAAAAATCTAAAATAAATGCTTTAGTTGGTGCTGAATTTTTCTATGAAATATTAAAGGCAGATAAATTTAAAATAGGACAATTCACCTTTCAGAATAGCGTTTTTGGGTATATTGCTGCCGGAACCATAGACCGCAATGTATCTGAAAATACTTTTTGCGGTTTTACTGCATGCAATGATTATCTTAATGAAACCATTCAAAAATTCTGGAAAATAGAAGCTCCTGAAATTGACTTACGTCCAATTAGTCAGGAAGAACAATTGTGTGAGAAACATTTTTTAGAAAATTATCGGAGAGATAAATCGGGAAGATTTATGGTAGCCATGCCTTTGAAGGAAGATGCTAGTGTCCTTGGGGAGTCTAAATCTATCGCAGAAAAACGGCTCAAGCAGTTATGGAATCGTTTAGAAAAGAATCCAACCATGCGAAATCTTTATTGTGATTTTATTAAAGAATACACTAATTTAAATCATATGACAAAAATTGTTGATAATTTAAATGATTCTGGCTGTTATTATCTACCGCATCATGGCGTTTATAGGCCCGAAAAATCTACTACGAAGCTTCGCGTTGTATTTAATGCTTCGAGTCCGACAACTAGTGGAATATCATTAAACGACATAATTTATAAAGGTGTCGTTAATGAAAATTTGTATGAAATCATGTTACGCTTTCGACAACACCGATTTGTGTTTTTGGCCGATATTGAAAAAATGTATCGCCAAATAATGATTACCGAGGATCAGAGAAAATTATTAAGAATTTTATGGAAAGATAATGTGAACTCAGAAATTGAAACCAATGAACTTAATACCGTAACATACGGTACCGCTTGTGCCCCTTTTTTAGCCATTAGAACGTTGAAGCAATTAGCCCTTGAAGAAGCCGAGAAATATCCGAAGGCATCCGATATTTTGCTACATGATTCGTATATGGACGATATAATAAGTGGGGAAGAATCGCTAGAATCTACTAGGGAGCTTCAAAAACAGCTTATACACTTGTTAGAAAGCGCTGGAATGAATTTACATAAATGGAATGCAAATCATATTTCCTTACTTGACTTTTCTAAAGAGACATACCCTGAGTACACATTCTCTGATAAGGAAACCAAAGCCCTAGGGGTTGCCTGGAAACCCAATTTAGATGCTTTCACATTTAAAATAAATTTGTGTCAGTTAAAGTCTATGACAAAGAGAAGCATTTTATCAGACATTGCTCGCATTTTCGACCCATTGGGTCTCATCGGTCCTGTTATTGTCAAAGCCAAATTGTTTATGCAGGAACTATGGAAATTAAAATTGGACTGGAATGACCCTATTCCAAGCCCTATTGCTCAAAATTGGCTAGAATTCGCCACTTCGTTAAAAGCTCTTGAACAACTTAGAATAAATCGCTATGTTTTAATTCCTGAAGCACAACAAATAAACTTACACGGATTCGCCGACGCATCGTCATTAGCTTTTGGAGCAGCCGTGTATATTCAGTCTATTCATAATTCTGAAATTGTCTCCAATTTGGTTAGCAGCAAATCTCAAGTTGCACCTCTAAAAACTGTTTCTATCCCTCGACTCGAGTTATCTGGTTGTCTTTTGTTATGCAAATTAATTGTGAAAATTTTGAAATCTTTGAGGTTACAGATCAATAATATTTATCTCTATACAGACTCTCAAATAGCTCTTGCCTGGATCCAAACCGAGCCTTGGAAATTGAAAACATTTGTTGGCAACAGGGTTGCCAAAATTCAAGAACTGTCTAAAAACTTCACATGGAACCATGTGTCCTCTGCGGAAAATCCTGCAGATTTAATTTCACGAGGTCTAACTACCACCGATTTAATGGATAATCAGTTGTGGTGGCAGGGACCAGACTTTCTAAGTAAATCCAGTAATATTATAAACAATGACTCTGACTATCTGTCCCCCAGTGATAATAGTATTGTGATTAGTGAGTTGAAAAATAATCACCAGGGTGACGCTAACCCTGCAGTGTTGTGTGGATTAATCCAATCCACGGCTTCTTCCCAGAACTTTTATAATCATTTGTTTTCATTAACAAATAATTTTTGTAAATTAATTAGAATATGTAGTTTTATTTTTAGATTTATTAGGAATACAAGAGCAAAGGTCAATAGAGTAACTGGACCACTCCGAAGCACCGAATTAAACGACACTGAAATACACTTAATTAGACAGGTACAGTATACACAGTTTGCCGCAGAATTGATCTGCTTAGAAAAAGGGAAGCCCGTATCAGGTAAATTAAATTGTTTTAATCCAATTTTAGATTCTCAGGGACTCCTAAGAGTCGGTGGAAGGCTAGAAAATGGTAATTTAAATTTTGATAGTAAACATCCCCTTTTGTTGCCCCACGACCATAAATTATCTTCCATGATTATGGAACATTTCCATAAAAAATTCTTTCATGTAGGACCTCAAGCTTTGTTATACCACGTTAAAAAAAAATATTGGATAGTTAGTGGGAGATCTTTAGCTCGGAAAATAGTTCGTAACTGCGTAACGTGTTACAAAATTAAACCTTTAACGGTCAATCAACTTATGGGAAATTTGCCAAAGGAACGAGTAAATGTGACTCATCCATTTTATTGTACCGGTATAGATTTCTGTGGCCCCTTTTTAATTAAATATCGGGATCAAAGAAAAGGAATCTATAACAAAATTTTTGTTTGTATTTTTATTTGCATGCCTACTAAAGCCGTGCATCTAGAGGTAGTTAGCGATTTAACATCCGAAGCTTTTATCGCAACTTTAAAAAGATTTTTTGCTAGACGAGGCAAAGCCCAAACATTATTCAGTGACAATGCAACAAATTTTGTTAGTGCAAATAATGAATTAAAAAGGTTACATAGATTAGCTACTCCGCCTGATGAAAACCTTACTAATTTTTTAAATTCAGAGAATATTAATTGGAAATTTCTGCCACCCCGTGCCCCAAATTTTGGAGGGCTATGGGAGGCAGGCGTAAAATCGTTTAAGTATCATTTGAAACGCGCAGTAGGAAACGCTAAATTAACATATGAGGAATTCTTAACCGTTGTTTGTCAAATTGAGGGAATCCTCAATTCTCGACCCCTTACCCCCCTTTCAAACGATATCGAAGATTTGGACGTCTTGACTCCCGGCCATTTTTTAGTTGGTCGACCCATCACAGCGGTGATCGAACCCGAGTTCTCTGGCATTCCAGATAATCGATTAGATACCTGGCAAAAATTAACTAAAATAGTTCAAGGAATATGGAAAAAATGGCAATGTCATTATTTAAATACGTTACAACAAAGAAACAAATGGAAATTTGAAACAAATAACATTAAAAATGGGGATATGGTATTATTAAAGGAAGAAAACTTGCCCATATGTAGTTGGATTTTGGGTAGAATAGTAGAAATTATTCCAGGAAAGGATAACAAAATACGCGTAGTCTCAGTTAAAACAAGAAATGGGACATATAAACGACCTATTTCCAAAATTGCTCTTTTGCCTTTGGAAAAGTAAAAAAAAAAAAAAAAAAAAAAAAATTGTTTAAAAGTGAATAATGTATATAGTTAAATTTAATTTGTTTATTGTATTTCATTTGTATTATTTTATTGTTTACAATGTTATTAATATTTCTCTTGTATAAGTTTTATTATTTAAATATCATATATATTATTTTCGTATAATTAATTATAATTAGTCTATTACATATTAGAACTGTAATTTTGAAACAATGTTTCAAGGTGGGCCGGTATGTTGCCGCTCACCTTAGTTTGGCTATATGCGCAACCTTGGCGCGCATCTCTTGTTCACTTGCATTCCCGCTTTAGCGGAGTAGTTGTATTGTTTTTCGTTATAAGAGTAACATCTCTCTTGTTTATCTTGTTCGGTGATATGGTTCACCTCTTTTTTATAGTTTGCGTTGACTATGGTGTCAACATATTTGAATACGTTAATAATACGTCATCTAATAACTGTAAATATGTACATACTATTTGTATAATAGTTTAATTAAATGTTTGTGAAGTAATAGCTTCAGAATAGTAATTATTAAATTGATACAGTCCACTCATAAAGTATCGTCAACAGCTAGTTTGTATTTTGGTATGAATAAGCGAATTTATATGTGTACATTTACTCAATTCTAGCTAAATATGGTTTGTGTTTAATGACAAATTTGTAAATTTTTCAAAATTTTTGTATGCATCCTTGTACTAAGCAGTCAGTGTCAGCCCTCAAATCGGTTTGGACTTCGCCTCAGTTTAAAGGTTAATCGGATACTGCGACGTAAGGAATGCGAAGAATAAGACAAACGTTTATTATGCTGATTCTACTTAAGAACAAATATTTTACTAAACAAGTTAATAAGTTTTGTTTTTCTCTTATATATAAGAAAATAAATCATTTCCTATATATAGGAGCACATCCTTCTCATTTCTTTGTGCACTGAAGACAGTACGTTAAATGCTACCAAAACAGTTGTCTTTTATTGGGCTTTTCTCTTTACCGTTCACGACGTTGAAGATTTTCCCTAGATTTTTAAGTTTTGTTGAACAAAACTGGTGTTGTATTAAATTGAGGATTTCAAGCTTAGTTGCTTCTTTTACAAACTAATCTGATCTTTTGCCGCCTAAGTTATTATACTGCATGTAACTAACTTCACTGAACAAAATTATTTTCTAAAGTTTACATTATAGTCCAGATTTAAAGTATATTATTATTGCCCTAGATTAACGTAGAATTCACGTAAAAAATTAACATTAACATTTTTGTTTCTTCAGTACAAAGCTTTGTACTTTGGTGCGTTTACAATAATAATTTAAAAGGTCAATATATATATATATATATATATATATATATATATATATATATACATTCTTAAATTTAAACCTTCCACACAGACATAATTAAATATGTATTATCAAATTAGTGTAAATTATTTTTTTTTTTGTCTAAGCTTCAGAAATTTGATATAAAATAAATAAATAAAATTTAGTGAAAGAAATTTGACGTATTAAAATAATGATAGCATCAAAACAAAATGGATTTATTTTTTTAAATTACCAATTTTGTTTTAAATTTTATTCAAAATTAATTATACATAACACTTTTAAATGAGTCACGTTATTCTGTCACTGACTTTTAGTATTTTGAACATTGGTACATTGTCTTGACTTATCAAATGCATTCTTGACAGCTCTTATTACAGTTACATATTTAAAATCAATGAAATAATAAGTATTTTGCCTAGTACAATTTTTAAGGCTGATGATAATGTTTAGATTTTTTTTTTTTTTTTTTCAAATTGACACTATTCTATCGTATATAAATAGTTCTTGGACATATTTAAAAATTTTGGCCTGCTAAAAGTTCTTTTTTTTTTCTTTCCCCATACTACTGAAACAAGTAAAGGTATCTTTATTTTAGGATTAAATTATTGTAGTTCAAGAAATATTTTCAATATCTGGCAAATAAAAATATAATAATAGGTGTCAAATTATTTTTATATTTATTTTTGGGGCTAGTTTTTTAAGGAAAAAAAAAAGAGAGAGAGATACTTTTGTGAAATTCAAGTTTATTTTTCTGGAAAAAAAAAAAAAAAAAATGCGTAAATAATTTTGTTTTAGAAACTGGCATATTATTTTAGTCCCAATAACAAGATAATAATGTTTCATAAACTAAATCACTGAATGTGTATAGTATTCTTTAACACATTTCTTGCGGCCATAGGACCCTCTGTGTAAGTACGAACTTAACGAGTTCAGTGTTAAAATAGAGGTGATCACCCTTGTCATTAAGGGAATATAATCGACAAAGGAACACAGCATGGCTGCTGCAAGTTTACCAAATCCCAACCTGTCAGTAAATTTGGCACCCCTCCAAGCCTTTGGAATCGTCCTCACTGATAGGCCTAGGAAACGTAGTTACACTATAATTTGATATATAGTACTAAAAATAAATTTTGATCAAGGAGAAGAAATAATGGTTAAAACGAAATTTTTGATAGATTTGTTTTTATAAATTTGAATTAGTTAAGGGTATCCAAAAGGGTTTATATTTTGTCTCAATATACATTTGGTTAGTATATCACTTTGATATTATGCACAAATCTTATTATGTATTTGTTATAGTAAGAGTGTAGTGCATCTATGTAGTGTATCTAAAGTAACCTCACCTTGTATCGTTCTAAACACGTAGGCTAAATATAAAAGGAGGACACAAAAGACTTTAAATAAAGTGTAAATCCTTTCTTGAAACTTAGAAGTGGAAACGTCTTTTACTCGCTTGCAAAAGACTTGGGACGGGAGCACAAGGCAAAGTTAGATTTACGGCGGCGAAGATGTACTAAACTACTACTTTACTGCCGATGTGACTGTGAACAAATCTCGTTGATTTCTACGAATTTTGCCAAAATTTATACCTTTATCGCAGAATACCTTTATAATCTACCATCCAAGCTCCTTCTGTCTACAATTGAAGCACTAGTGCGACATAAAAAAACAGCCAACCTTTTATTTACAAGTAGATTCATCATTCAACGATTTTGACGAAACTGTTTAATTACCTTTCTTTTCCTCCTTCCCGTCCAAATTGTAGCATATAATCCAAAAATTTTTGGGCCTTGTAAAATAAATTGAAATTAATCCGCACAACCACAACGAAAATGCTGAAAAATTTTGCTGTCTACAAAATCCTATGCTACTACTGCTATGTATGTAAGATCTATGTATGTAAAATACTATGTATGTAAAATCTTGCATTACCATTAAAAAAAAAAAAAAAAAGAAGAAGAAGAAAAGAAAAAGAAATGAATATTACACTTACTTATTGAGGATTAAATTTTTATTTCAACTATCACTTGATTTAGGTGCTTGATAATTATCAGATATAGGGTCAGACGTCAAATGATGGGGATTAGTACACTAGTACGCATTACTTGGCCTGTTTTTATATCAATTTTAATTAAGAAGAAAGTGTACTTCCCCCAACATTGGAAAAAACACAAGTTTTATTACCGTAATTTACGGAAAATAGCGTTTTCAACATTCAGAGTTATTTTAAAGGCTCGTTAAAAAATTATATTTTGGATATTATCTGCCGTAATTGTTTGAAACAGATTTTTAAAAAATCATGTTGTAAAATATATACCTATATCATTGCATTTCTTTTAAAGGTAATGAATTATAGTTGCCTCTTTAAATAATGATAGTTTTCTGTACCTGCACTGAATAGAGTTTGAATAAACTTAATCTATCCTGTTTTATAAAAGAAAAATGGACTTTTCTCATATAAATTAGATTAGTTTTCTTACTAATACTAGCAGTATCTTTACCGGCAGAGACAAGTATTATTCCGTATCCTTAAGGAAAACTAGGTGAAATTTTTAGAGTACACACGTTCAGCATATTGATCTTTCTTAGACAATATACGATGTTATATTTATTTTGTTATGTAAGAGAAAACCTTGAAAATCATATCACAAAATCATGTCTTGAAAATCACATAAATCAGATAATATGTAGAACTTGCAGAATAAGCATAAAAAAATAAAATAAAAAATAAAATAAAATAATGCATCGAATACGTGTTCAAATATAAACACTTTCTTAAATCATTTATATGTACAGGGTCATACGGACGAATACGGTTAAATTTTTTGATGATTATTGTTTAGAGTGCATCTTATAATGCACGTAGACATGCATTATCCATAGATGTATACAACGGCGCTAAACATAATTAATTTTCATTAATGAACTCAAATTCTTTATAGTGGTGTTACATAGTTTTAAACTACACGAAACTTTATTGTAATTACAAATCTCAAATATTTTCCTTACTTATAGCACAAAAAACTGCTGTAAATTAATTATTTTATGTCTTATGTAAAATACTTTATACATATTGGCAAACAATATTTTTATAAATATTATTCGCGGAGGCATATTAGTGACCTATAATACTTTTTATTAACCAGAAATACTTTTTTTTATTTTTTTATTGAGAAATGAAACTCAAAAAAAAAAAAAAGATTCAATAATGATTGATATTCTATATTGCTTATTTTTCACTGAAAACAATTTTCAGTTTCCAGAAAGTATGGAAAAACATTATAGTAAATTTACAGAAATTTTTAACAGTATGGTTAACACAAAATTGAAATGCGAAAAAAAAACCACCTCACGAAAACAAATTTCTCTTTTTAAACATAAAATAAACCGTATGCATTCAAAATTACTAAAGCATGAATAAAGAAATTTAGAACAGAGATTATGCATATCGCAAATAATGTAATAAATCCATAAATTGCATTAAAAAACAAATGAAAGGAAAAAAGGTGAGAGATGGTAAGAGAGAGAGAGTAAGAGTTAATGATATTACCACAATAATGATAAACAGAATTTCAAATAATCTGGTGTGTCACTCACACGACTTTCTCTTACCCTGAAATTTAATACTATAAGTACAGATTGGAGATTAAGGGGTAAGACAACGAGTACTGCTATGCAAACCAATGTTAAAATAATTCAAATTAGGCTTCGGAGCAGCTTTATTTGATAAGTAATTCCTACAGTAGTGAAACGGGGTTTCACTACTGTACCTACATTTATATAGAATTCGAATCTGTTATTAAATTCAAAAGTTCATTTAAAATTATTGAGACAACTTTCACACCAACATTCCTTGAAACTTATCAATCTTGATCATACTTTTCTAGTAACGAAGACATTAACTTCAAAATACAAAATTTGGATCGCCTGAAATTACTTGTTTTTAATTTATTCTAACAAACACAGACAAAGGTCAAACGTTAAAAACTTGACATTGGTATTAAGAAAGCCTCAAAACGTCTAAGTATACAAAAAAACAAACGATGAATATTTAGCTTAAAATAAACACATTATTTACCATAGGGCTATGAGGAATTAATTTCAATTCCTGAGCAGCTTTCCTGGACATGGTAAAATATGGCAGTAAACAAAAGCCACTAACAAAATAAAAAAGAACGTTATGGCTTAACTATTGGCAGCGCTGTATATATTCTAAAAATTATGTACACATCATGTGGAGGGCATAAATATATCCCTATATTAATAATACACGGCGCAACCTGAAGTACACTTCCATCAATTTTCAAGTATTGTCATACTATAACCTAGTTCTTTTGTGTAGCCCTGTAAATGAACAGTGAATGATTTCTATACCATATTCTACACGAAACATGTTTTTACGTATATAATATATATCTATATATATTCGTTTCATTTGGTTTAGTGCAGTCTATAAACGTTAAACTCTACTTACCTGCAATTTCCCCCATAGACGTAATATATTTGAATTATCTTGGGTGTCCCTGTACACGAACTATTTTCTTGATCTCATCGAAAAGTTTAGTGTAGTATCCCTGTACACATTTAGAATACCAAGTTTGGACTTTCTGCTATAATTTGTTTTTGAGATATGCTGATAACAGACACACACACAGACCAACCGCTAAGCACATGATTTTTGGATTTAGGAGACCTCAAAACGTGTAAATAAAATAAAAATTCAATTTTGAAAATTTGAACCAAAAAAAATACTTTCTCTCTCTACCTTATGGATAAGAGAGAGTAAGAAGAAAAAAAAATAAATGAAAAAAATAACAGGTTAAATAAATACCAATTGCACATTAAAATTATAGAAATGTAAACAAATAAAAAAAGTCGTAGAAATAAAGAGAAGGAATAGACGAAAAATTGCATAATAAATGAAATAAAAAGAGTAATTATTTTGTAAAATTGCGAGATTTTTGTACAAGTTAAGAAGTATTTAAAATTAATTAAATATTCAGAGTGTAAAATGCAACTTATGCATTATTTTATAGTTGCCATTTTAGACAAATACTTTTTTGAATGCATTCTTAGAATATTTTGTACACAATATGTTGCGATAACTTGCAGCAGATATATTCTTTGACTATTTAAAATAAAAGTTATTAAAACATATCCCATCGAAAAATAATCTAGATAAATTTTTAGCATTTTAAAAGTTTTCAAAAAATTAAAAGTATTTTGAAGTTAATTAAAGAATTTTAATTAGTTTTCAAAGCAATTAAATTATTAATTTTCTCTATTAATTAAAATTGTTTGACTTTACAAATTACTATTTAAATTTTATAGTTTGATTTTCCATTATTTATTTTTTCTTTTGTATTTTATTGTATATTAAACTAACACAAACGATATACAAGCCCATAAAACAAATAATTTATTATCAAGTAAGCGATCAGAAAACTTATTTGTTTAACGCTCAAAACATAGTTGTTTTGAATGAGTCGCTTTATTATTATCTCTTCAATGGAATGCACAATATCGATATAAAGAAAGATAGAGTAATTAACTAAAACTGAAATTATTCTTCCTTAAGCTTATATTTAAGTGAACTAAAAAAAAAAAAAAAAAAAAAAAAAAAACAGTTAAACTAAGCAAAGAGATAGAACCGTTTTATAAGACAAGACAAGGGGCGTATGCCAAAGGGAAAGAAATGCAAGATATATGATGATTAAAAACTATCTTTAACTATTATTTTTAATTGACCATTAACTTTAACAAATGCAGAATGGCAGTACTAAATACTTGCGATTCGATGTTATTAAATTGTCATTATGCTACGTCGTGGTTAAAAAATATCATTATATAAGTATAGAACTATTTCACTTAAAATTAAAATTCTGAGATGTAAATTTTTGCACATAAGTATTTTACTTTATAAATGATGCAGTTTCTCTGTCATCATTTAAAATATGGCTAAGACTTTCACCATTTTAAAGATTCTTCGACTTTGGAGAGTCACCCTACGCTCTTTTTTTTTTTTTTTTTTTTTTTTTGTCACACGAAGGTCCATTAAACTGTGACCCCCGAACTACTATGAACATCCACGTTTGAACAGGGATTAAAACCCGGCACCTAACAACTAATTGCCAGTTCATTGACCATTCCGCCACCTGATGAGCTCATTTTAAAGGAAATATAAGAATTGAAGAAAAAAAAATGTTGTCAGTGAAAAAAAAAAAAGAAAGAAAAAGAATCGAAAATGTTAAGTTACTAATTTAGGAAAAAAAAAAAAAAAACTCCACTAATATCTCAGATTTGAATTCTTATTTAAATTTAAATAAATTTTAAGTTTTAACAAGTTATACTCCTTTGTTCATTGCTATTTAAATGAAATAAGTAGACCCTAGATTAAGCAGGTTTAAATGAAAATGCTCCCCCCCCCCCTATTTTTTTTTTTTTTCTGTCGGTATGCTCCAAGTAATTAAGTAACGCCCAATTCAGCGTCCATGCATCACCGAGTCTTACTTTTTTGCATCTAATAGACTTAATTATATACATTTGAATTTGTTTTGTATTTTATTGAATATATAATTCTGCTATAACAATTCTTAATTGTTTCTGAGCCATAAATAACTAGAGATATAAAATTTCCGAAAATTTTGAGGCAACGGAAAGGGGAAAAAAAAAAAAAAAAAAAAAAAAATTTCTTTCCGGTTTTTTCTTAAAAAATTGGAAAAAATAGGAAAAATTGAATTTTTACAAATTAAAAAATGAGCGTTTCTGTTTCATAACTGCCAATACCTTTCCTTGTACAAAACACAAAAAACTAGTTAAATCATCATTCAACCATTAATTTTGCGTAGGGTGTGCATTTCTATGGAATGTTCATATCTCAGTAGCGCTTATTCAATGAACTTAGATTAAAATCACCCTTCCCCCCCCCCCAAAAAAAAATAAATAAATAAAATAATAATAATAATAATCATTGACATGAACCCGATTTCTTTATACCCGAAACCCAAAAACTAAATAAAATTTAATAATTTATCTGAAAATCGTGCAAAAATTTTTTAAGTTATAAAATAAAATAAATTTTCATTCTCACAGAGTCAGTAAGTCATTAAAATAAATAAATAAATAAATAAAAATGCAGTTACTGATACACTAAGTTAAAAAATTAAAAATCTGAAAAATGAATTAATAATTTTTAAACATAATATGTGTGTTGTGTACTTCAAGAGTACAAAAATATGCTTTAAGTTATATATTTAATATTTTTATTTGTTTATTGCCTTTCGTACACGTATGAGAAGATATAGTATGTTTATAATTATATCAAACAAATTTCTGTTTATTATGATATTTTTTTAAAGATGTTCTTAAGTCGATCCGACTTATTGAAAACTAAGCACGACCACCTGAACCTGAACCCGACCTTCACGAAAAAAATTAACTCAATCTAATCCAAACTCATTCCGTAAGAAAAATAAATCAGTCAACCCAAACCGAACCCAACCCGCAGGAAAAAAATTCAGTCATCCCGACCCATAAGAAAAATTAATCAGTCAACCTGAACGAAACCTCACACACAAGAGAAAAAATTTAATCAACCTGACCCAAACCCGATCACAGGTCGGGTTCTGGAAAAATCAGTTTATCTGACTCGATGATGGACTCTAATTTTGATTCTGACTTAAAATGAAGTTAATCACAAAGATAAAATTAAAGTTAAAATTAAAGTTAATTGAACTTCAGAAATTTAAAGCAACATTTTATTATTGATTTATTGTTATTTTTAATATAAAAATTATTAACTCAGGTGTAAAGGACATAAATCAAGTAAGTTTTTGCACATATAATTTTTGTACATAGTGAAATAAGTTTTTTGACAGAAAGTTGCTTAGGATTTCTTTTAACTGTTACATGCATTTATACATATACGTGTGTGTGTGTTTTTGTATGTATAATGCATATACACACACATGAAAATAATGCATTTAGACAAATCTAAGAATATATATATATATATATATATATATATATATATATTCAAGCAAAAAAAAACAAAAGTATAGTGAAACTTGAAAAGAGTAAGTAACTTCAAATGCATGTAATGGGAGGGAGGTTATTATAATATTCAAATATTTCAAGATACCATTTGAGTATATGGTTAAAACTTTATTTTTGAAATATGAACATTATTAAAGTTGGTTTTTTCATGTGAGATACTGAACATGAAAAAATATTTCAAGAAAGAAACCATCCGAATGTAAATATTATACATTTCTGAATACGTTATTTCATGTTAGAAATTTCAAGATTTTCAATTTTTCCGAGTGAAAATAAACCCTCTCGGGAAAAAAACCTAAAGAAAAACTGGTTTTTTCCCCAAAATTTTCGTTATTTTTTCGGACCATTTACATCTCTATAAATGACACACAACATGATATCATCGTAGTAACTCAAAACTTCGTAACATTTCAATTTTGTATGTATAATTTACCCATTCTTGCATTTATTCTTTGTTGATATTTTCAGAATATTTTTACCCTCTTTATTTTCTAAAAAAATCAGTCTGTAGATCAGAGCTACTATCTTTCTCGTCTGTAGTAATGCCATTTTCTGCATTCTAAAAATTTCCTTAACATTCTTAAGTGGATTAATTTTCATGCAGTATCAACATATCAAGTTGTAACGAAAATGTGACATTTTTCCTAAAAAAAAAAAAAAAAAAAAAAAAAATGACTTCCTTTCTCTAACTGCCATCCCGAACGATCTATTTCCAAATAATTGAAAATTAACTACAAATGAAACTATTACTGTTTGAATTAAACATATTTTGATTTCAGTTCGTACAATTTAAGTTGTTCTTTTAGTTCCCCATCACACTATAGGTATGGGGAACTTAGGTAATCGTGAAAATTTTCGACCTCGGTTTTTTGACTTTTCTACACGTTTTCAGGTGTGAGGAATACGAAAATGACAAAATTTCTATGGTGTCGGTCTGTAGGGTGTCTGTTAGTGTGTCAGTGTGCCAGTGTGTCAGTCCGTTAGTTTGTTAGTCTGTTAACACGATATCTCACGAACAAATGATCGCAGAGAGGTCAGATCAAATTTAAAATATTAATTTCGACACTGGCAAGAACCCTATTCATTTGCAACATTCGAATTTAAAAACTTCGTAAGTTATTAGAAATTTACGATTTTCTTAACATGGGAGAATAGGACAAAAATTCACTTAAACGTGCATTTAATGGAAACTTTTTACTGTAAAAATGTCAGACCAGTTTTAAAATATCAGTTTTGATTCCGGAATGAACATCAGTAACTATAAATATGCTACTTTGGAAATTTCGCAAGTTATTGGAAATTTACGAATTTTTTAACATGGCAGTATAGAGCAAAATTTCACATAAACGTCAATTTTGAGAGATATTTTCATCGTAAAGATGTCAGACTACTTTTGAAATATTATTTAGGACACTGGCATGATTATTAATGACTATGAATTTTCTAATATAAAGTTTTCGTAAGTTATTGGAAATTTACGAATTTCTTAACATGGCTGAATAGAGCAAAATTTCACATAAACGTCAATCTTGAGGGATATTTTCATCGTAAAGATGTCAAACCACTTTCGAAATATTATTTAGGATACCGGCATGAATATCATAGACTACGATTTTTCCAATTTAAAAATTTCGTAAGTTATTTGGAATTTACGATCTACTTAACGTGTCAGAATAAGGCAAAATTGAGCATAAATTTCCATTTTGAGGATCGTAAATACATTGGACAACTTCAAAATTACATTTATAATATTTGTTTGAACATGATTGAATACAAATATTCTAATAGGAAAATTTCGTAAATCATTCGTAATTTACGATTTTATCAACATAGCGAAATTGTAAATTTTTCATATAAATATGAATTTTGAGGATTATTGCATTGGAAATAGTAGCATGAAAACTAAACAACGGAATTGATCCTGATGAAATAAATGAATAGATTAGAATAAGATAAATTTATCGAAGTGAACGGTGGATAGCCTATTAGGCGGGTATTTCATTCTGTCACTGTATCAAGCTTTGGTCAAATTCATTTCTTTTAACATGATTATAATATGTCTCCCACTAGAATTTTATGAGAACATAAATAGGATGAGGAACTGAGCAGAGTCCACCTATGCCAACTAGTTTCATTGTTTAGCATTGATGTAATATCTTTTTAGTTCCCCATCATACTATAGGTATGGGGAACTTAGGTAATCGTGAAAATTTTAGACCTCGGTTTTTTGACATTTTTACACGTTTTAAGGTTTGAGGAAACCGAAAATGACAAAATTAGTATGGAGACTGTCTGTAGGGTGTCTGTTAGTTCGTTAGTCCGTTAGTGTGTTAGTCCGTTAGTTTGTTAGTCAATTTACACGATATCTCACGAACAAATGATCGCAGAGAGGTCAGACGAGTTTTACAATATTACTTTCGACACTGGCAAGAACCCTATTTATTTATAACATTCGAATTAAAAAACTTCGTAAGTTATTAGAAATTTACGATTTTCTTAACATGACAGAATAGGACAAAATTTCACTTAAACTTGCATTAAATGAAAAATGTTTACTGTAAAAATATCAGACCAGTTTTAAAATATCAGTTTTGATGCTGGAATGAACATCATTTACTATAAACATGCTACTTTAAAAATTTAGCAAGTTATTGGTTATTTACGAATTTTTTAACATGGCAGAATAGGACAAACTTTCACATAAACGTCAATTTTGAGGGACACTTTCATCGTAAAGATGTCAGACTACTTTAGAAATATTATTTAGGATACTGGCATGAATATTATTGACTATGAATTTTTCAATATAAAAATTTCGTAAGTTATTAGAATTTTACGAATTTCTTATCATAACAGAATAGGGCAAAATTTTACACAAACGTCAATCTTGAGGGATATTTTCATCATAAAGATGTCAGACAACTTTTGAAATATTATTTAGGATACTGACATGAATACCTTAGAGTATGAATTTTCCAATTTAAAAAATTCGTAAGTTATTTGGAATTTACGATTTACTTAAAATGGCAGAATAAGGCAAAATCGAGCATAAACGTCCATTTTGAGGATCATAAATATATCAGACAATTTCAGAATGATCAAAATAACATTTATGATACTTGTATGAACATGATTGACTACAAATATTCTAATAGGGAAATTTCTTAAGTTATTCGAAATTTAAGATTTTATCAACATAGCAAAATGGGGCGATTTTTCATATAAATATGCATTTTTGGGAAAGTTGCATTGGAAATAGTAGCATGAAAACTAAACAACGGAATTGACCCTGATAAAATAAATTAGATTAGAATAAAATAAATATATCGAACCGAATGGTGGGTAGCCTATTAGGTGAGAATTTCGTTCTGTCACTGTGTCAAGCGTTTGGTCAAATTTATTTCTCTTAACATGAATATAATATGTCCTGTACAAGAAATGTATGAGAATATACATATGATGGTGGACTGAGCAGAGTCTACCTATGCCAACTAGTTCTAGAGATAATTTATAAAAAAAATCCACTCGTCAATAGCCATATGCCGATTAAATAAAAGAAAACGACAACCTATTAACTAAAAATTAAACAACCTGCATTTTTATTTTTTCCCTGGCCTTCATAATCATCAATTTCATCAATCGACCATGTGGAAATCCCATATTTTGACAATTAAACGTAAATTAAATAAAAAAGTAGGGAAATCATGTCGCATTTCAGAAACTTGCCGCAAAAATATGTCATTTTTTGGAAAATTAAACACAAAAAAGCAACAGCTATATTGATTTTTTTTTTGTAGTCAGAAGCGAAATAGTTTCGCCTTCCAAAAATATCTCGTATTATTTGTCAAACGTCAACAGAAAAAAAATGCAAATTTTATTTATCGGCTATGAAATAATTATATTTTGAGGAGTCTATCTAGAAAAAAATGGGACCAAGAAAGGATCTTTTCTAAGAATTGATGATTTTGAAACGAAGTTTTTGCTATTATCAGAGAACTTAAAACGAACTTTTTATAAAAAAAAAAGGAATTACAAGATAAATCCTTCACAAAATCATACGATTGTTAGAAGCTTCTTAAAATAATCGGATGAGAAGATTACTTAATTGCAGTAATCAGAAAATAAAATTAGCAAGTAAGCTAAAAGGATTCACTTGCCATTGACGAACAACTAAATTTCAATTTTCAAGTCTAAGAATGTATTAAGCATCAAAACAGTTTTGTTTTATTGTTTAATAAAAACTGGGCGAATTTAAATGTTATATTCTTATTCCAATAGTTTTCTTTGCACCACATCTTTATCAAAAAACTGCAATTCATTGCTGACACAGTATTAAAATTCCAAGAGAAAAATATATTGAGAATTATTTATATAAAATTAAAATATCAGTTTTATATTTACCCATTAATACTTAATATTATTTTAATTAATTATTGGCGGGATGATATTAGAGATTTATAATACTTTTAAAAAATTAATTTTTAACTTTTATTGAAAAGTAAAACAATTAAGAAAAGTATTAAATAAAAGTTGAAAATGTCGATTATTTATTTCTGATTGGAAACTATTGCAAATTTACAGAAACTCTGCATAAAGGCAAATTCACAGAATGTATATATATTTAAATGATAGATGTCGTAGTAAAATTTAACCTTAAAATTTAGCAATTAATAGATACAAGACAATACCAATACAACAAAAATAGAACTGAGTTTAACTTATAAATAAGACTGACACAAAAATGTTGCGATACAGATTAAGAACCATTAAGAGACAAAAACAATTTAAATTACTTACGCCGACATGAATGATAATAATAAAAAAAGGACCGTTAAACTTAATGACAGAGAAAATAACTAAAGGACTACAGAAATAATAATAGGATAAAAATGCTTATAAATAGAAGTAAAAACTCATCAGGGGGCATGTGTTTCATAAAGCTGTGAAAGCTGCATCGATTTCGTAAAACAATATAGCTAGTCATAGCAATTTATATTGCTTCAGCCCCGATCGAGACAGCAAAACCATTTTGAATGAGAAATTAAATAATTTATTAAATCGAATCATCAAGGAATCCAGAGAGAAAACTAGAAAAAAAACAGAGTAGCCACATGTAAAACTTTTACACAAACTGGAGAATAGGAAGATGTCAACAAATTATTGAAATTAAACTTAAAAGCACAGCAAACATCGATTAAGGGATAAAGAATTAACGTCTGAGCTGTTTCATTAACGATTAAATTCATATATATATACACATTTATATTAAATAATTAAAATGTAAAACGTATTTTCTAATTTTAGAAGGACTAGTCCGAAAAGAGAAATTGAAAACTGAACATTATTTAAAATTTAAAATTTAAAATCTAAATTTTAACTATTTGTACCTAACCATTTTTGGGATATTGCCTATTTTTCATAAACGAAGTACTACATATATAGGTTACGTAGTTGTGTGCTGAAGTAACCTCAGTTTGCTCTCTATTATTGTTTGAATTAATTACTTACTAGGAGGCAGACAGAAAGACTCAAATTGAAATAGCATAGCTCGTATCCATCATTAAGTAATGTGTGGGCACAAACGAGAGGTTTAGTACTTAAAGCAGCGAAGAACTAGAAAAAAGTAGTCTACTCCTACTGAAGATTGAAAGCTGTAGTAATACGGTTGTTTTTATACTTCTACTAACTTCTATTGACTTTAACTTCAGAATAATCGTTTTTTACATAGTGCTACTAGAAAATCAGCTTTGCATTTCCAGTTTTACCTATGGCTGAATAATTAAGTAATTGAATGGGCTTTACTTCTTAGAGCTGCGCAACCAATTTCACCTAAGCATCAGAGATGGGATAAAAGTTACTTTTCAGTAATAGGTTACTTCATTCCACACTACCTTTGGTAATACACTGTAAAAAAATAACTATTACCAGCTGCAAGAAACTCTCTGTGATTGGAGAAAATAATTATTTTCTCCAATTATAGAGAGTTTCTTGCAGCTGGTAATAGTTATTTTATTACAGTGTAGATTTTTGTAACATATTATTTTTTATAACCTATTATTTTTTAGTTTATACATGGCTAATGTGTTTCTAATCCTTTCGGGATGATATATAATACATACATATGTCCTGCAGAGTGCATGCGGTTCATATTTTTAAGTCCCAATACTTTCGAATAGTAATCTTCATTTTCACTTTATTTAACACTAGAATTTCTTCAATAATAATAATAAAAAAAAAAAGCTGATATTAATTAGTGGTAGAGTCAAAGTTTTACACAAACATTCGTCCCAGACGTGTAAGTATAAGGTTTTGTTAAACCAATTCCTTTAAACACGAAAACAGAATATTTCAAATAATATCAAGAAACACATACACGAGAGCCTTTTTGTGAAAAAAAGAATTCTGATATTATAAGCCATACATGTAATTAAGAAACAATTAAATAATAACAATTTTTTAAGAAACATCTTTAACTCATCCCAAATTTTAAACTACCGAGTCTTTTTTGATTTTCTGAAGAACTTGGACATTCTAGATTGACAAGAAAATTAATATTTTTCAACCATACTTAGCAAACAATCCCTTTGAATATGTTTTCTAAAATTATAAACACTTGTTTGAAAATATAAAGTTTGCTTACAAAAATTGCATAAAATGATGTATTTTCTCAGACACTTAATTTTAACATAAGAGCATAATTAACTATTCTTAACACCTTTGCTAATTTTAAATCAAATTATTCTTAATTAATCTCAAACAATATCCTTGATAAAACCGCAATAAATAAATGCTCCCGAACACTACCCCTATGCCGTATGCGATTACGCATTTTCAATTCTATCTGCTATAAGCAATTTCAAATATAAACAAACACTCCTTCTTTTCACACTCCCGAAACATATGTTTCCAATACGCAAGCGAATACAAACCTAGCAAGTGTAATCCCATTCCCCACCTTCATGACGAAATAATAATAAACAACATTTAATAATTATCCCTTACCTATCTCATGCTAGCTGCTTAAATTAACATCCTGCTTAAATTAACATTATTTCGTCAAACCGTGGTATCAAATTATCTTCCACGTTACATGTTATGCGCACATATTATAGACTAAACTATATTTGGCAACCAAGTCCAATAGCATTCAGTTTAAAATTAATGCTTTGAATAAAATATCAGAAAGTTGTAAAAGTAATCAAAACTTTTACTTATTTTAAAAGAATATTTGAATCTACGAAGAATATTTGTATTCTACGAAGTAACTGTATGAATTTGTTATTGAGATGATACGGGTATTTTTCCAATCGAAGTAACGAATCGGTATTTTTGAATTCAATTCGTTACTTGTTACTTCCGTTACTATGTTGTTGGTGTTGTCGTATGCCACTCGGAAATTCCGAGCCCCGGTAGTGGAATTATACGGATTTAAGACAAGAGGGGTGTGCCTTCCGTTTTTAGGAGCGCCACTTAGGGAGGAAGAATGACTTTAGCTCCAGAAGCTGATGAAAGATGGCAGCACCAGCCAAACAACATGAACTCAAATTTTGATCCGGATCAGGGCCGAGTTAAACCCATGTTCCGGGACCCCCAGAGGTATAATTTTTGATGGGAACTTGGAGGACTTTGCGACCATGACCGAATTTAACGTGCACCAGCCGCCATTAGCGTACACGATGGTCTTCGGCCGGCTCGAGGACCAAACCCGCAATCATTCGATGACGAACTCGCTGCTCTTACTGATCAGACTACCGCGGCCTGTTCCGTTACTGTATTACCGCGTATTAAACCACATGCCGCAGAGCATCGAACATTTGTGCGGGATATTACTTTTTCTCGGTCTAGTTGTTTTCGTATGATTTGGATTTCGCTAGGCGCGGTGTTTATAGTTTATTTTTGTAAATTCATTATGGGAAAGAGAGTATTCAAACTCGTTACTTGTATAATGCTGTATCATATAAGTTGTTCTTGTATGATTTAAATGAAATTTGCAATTTTGTTTTAGAACAAAGGAAAAGAAGTAAATTCTCGACGATTTTTTTACCCTAAAAATATATAATTATAGAAGTACGTTCATTTATTAAAAAAAAAAAAAAATAAATAAATAAAAAAATCCGTGTTATTATTATTATTATTGTTTATTGTTTATTTTTTTTATTTATTTTATTTTTTATTTTTTATTAATTTATTTATTTTTGTGGTGTGTGCGTGCAGAGAGATAGGATGGAAGTGATATTTATTTAACAGGATCTTTTCAGTAATATGTTACAGTGCTAATAGGTTCTTATATAATAACAGTATTATTTATTTTATTATGTGAAATAACGCCCATCTGTACTAAGCATACGGTGACTATTCATAGTCTTCGAATCCCAAGGACATTACTTGAAAACAACCTTCGTCGTAAAAAAAATTAGAACACATTTGGGGACTCCGTCTATAAAGTAGTTAATGTTTTATTATAATAACTTAATGCATGTATAGTAAGTAAGATGAAATAAGTTCTTTCAAGTACTTCATACTTAAAAATTACTAAAATTTTACAATTTAAAATGGTATACTTATTCTGTTCCCGAAATTCGGGGACACCACCATATTTGTCTTCAAATTCAATTAAAAATTTCTGGTCGCCCTGCCTAAGCATCCAAAATACGTTCATATCCAACAACTACATAAAACTTTGTTGAAAACATACCTTGATTTAAAACTCGTAGAGGACTTACTGCCAGTGTTGCCAAATTTAGGACATTTTTATTCAATAATCTCCAATAATTTGAGGAGTGATGTTTGAGATACATAATAGGCGACTAATTGTCGATGTGAGCAGGCAAATATTAGAATTAAAAATTATAGTGGTAGATACTGAATAAAAAGATCCCTAAAATTGGCAAACATTGCTTACTGAGCAAGATACTTTCAACCACAAACCAGTCCCACATTCGAAGATTTTTTCCAAAATATACAACTCCTTTTTTACACTTTCTGACATATAGACAGTAATCCTACAATCTAAGTGAAACGCTAAAATCTTCACAAGCACAAAGGTCCATTTCGATTATCTGTGCAAGGACTCAGATATTGAACGCTGAGTGGGTGAATTAGTTCAACAACGCACTAAATGTATACAGTATGTTATCACATAATGGTCCAAAAACATAAGTGCACAACTAGGTATTAAACAAGTCTCAATACACACACATCATACATGAGGTCATACAGATGTCATGAAAAATCCAACCAATAAATGGTGCCGCGGTAGCCCAGTCGGTAGAGCGCCGGCTTCGTAATTGGAAGATAGCGGATTCGGTACTCGAGCCGGCCAAAGACCGTCGTGTACACTAATGGTGGCTGGTGCACGTAACATCTGTCGTGGCCGCAATGTAGTTATCCATGTTCCCATTAAAAATTATACCTCTGGGGGTCACCGAAGCGGGAGTGCCATCCGTTCCGTGGAGGATCAAAATTGTGATGGGATGTCTCCGGAACACCTCTAGGGGTATGTCCAAGACCGTCGTCAAATGCCCATCTGCGCATTACTAGTGCGGCGTAAAACACAACCATCCATCCATCCATCCAACCAATAAATGAATACCAATAAAGCAGAAGAATATGTAAGGACAAAATAAAAGAAGGATTTCAAAAACGGACAAAATAACATTCCCAAATACAAAATTTCTACATTCTATGGATGACAATTTTTAGTAATGCATCAAATGTTTTATTTCCCCCATTTACTCCTCACGGGGAAGTAGAACGCTTCCCCGCTTTTAAATTTTACCATATTCTTTTGTCCCTTCTTCTAAAATCCGTACATATCAACCTTTTAAGAAGTTTCACTTTGCCATAAATGATGAAAGTATCATTCTGTCTACATATCACTAAAAATAAACTTTAAAATGCATTTCGTTTTAGTTATGCTATAAAACAATATATTCTATAACGCCATTATTTATTATTGCAAAAAAAAAAAAAAAAAAAAAAAAGGAATTTTATTAGCACATCACTAAACCAAACTTGCAAATCGGAAAGTTCCGTGAAATCACAAACATTGGGAATTCAGAAGATTTTTATATCGTTTCGAATTTTCCGGAAACTAATGAGGCAAGGAGAGTATCATTAAAGAATCTTTTGTTTCTAAAATAAGATCAAAGGGGTGTTTTGGTACGGCAATGTTCATGACAGCTGAGTAAATTCTAAAAGGCAAAATTATCCTCGTAACATTTATTAAACTTATCTGAAAAGGATTTATTTTTGAATAATGCTTATGAATGCGTATATTGGTTTAGTGTGTATAAACGGCTTTTGTTTAGAATATTTGAATAAATTAACAAATAAAATTATTCTAAATATTGAAATTTTAGCACCACTTAAAAATAAGGATCAATGTTATTTTTCTACAGTTACAGCTTCATTTGGCTTTCTTAAAAATTTAATTTATTAAATACTGTACAATATTATATAAAAAAAATTTAAATGTAAATAAATATATGATTATTTCTTTCATAATATTTCAAAAAGAAACGTGTAAAAAAATGGCAATTAATGAATTTCTATAATTTTAAATACTTCTTTATAAAATCCTTTTCCTTTGACAAAAAAAAAAAGAAAAAAAGTAGTTACTTGAAAAATTTCATTTATTTGATGATTAATTAAAGAAGTAAGATATAACTCAAACTTCGAACCGTTGTTTTCTCTAACATTCTTCTTTGAGTATTTTAAAATCTTTTTATTTTTTGTACAGGGGAGGAAGAGAGTAGTTAGATAAGGGTTTGTACTATACGTGATAAAAACGATTTACTTTGATAAAAGTTTAGATTGAAAATTAACTGATAAAAGCAAGAAAAACTTTTAGTTTTTTATGAGTCACAAAATAATTTCAAAAACACTAATAAAGATGGAGTAATTTAACATTGTTCCACATTATTAGTTTTTTTTTTTTTTTTTTTTTTTTTTTCTTTTAAGATGGCGAACGAATTTATTTGAGTATGATGATTAGAGAATTTCTAAATATTTGAACTGTATGTCAACTGATTTTTATTGTAGTACTTTTAATGTAAAAATATAAGACGGGAATTTAGATTGGAAGATTAAAATAAAAATTATAATAATAAACTGATAAAATGCGAAAATGTTGTTAAATATTTAAAAAGCTTTTGTAAATTTGCCTTTCTTTTTCTATCTGGAGTTCTATTCCAAACTACAGTAGACTTTCGCTTAATTAGGAGCCCGGGAAGCACCTAGTCTCGAACAACCAAAAATCCGGAATCGTCAAATTTACAAATAAAAAAAATGTTTTAATAGATAAAATGTCAAATTATTTCACGATAGGACATGAAAAATTCCGTTAATTTAAAAGTAAGAAAATGAACAGAAATTATATTGCTTGCAGTCAGTGAAGTATATATATATATATATATATATGTAGTAGCAAGTTCTTCTTTTCCCCTGACCTTGCTTGCCGCAGCTGCTGAATCCAAGGCTACATAGTTTAGTTTTTGTTTCCCGTACTCAGAATATTAAAGGAAATGCGTGCTCATGACGTGAATGGCGCTACTTCCTGAACGGGCTGCTGCTAAGAGCGCTGGAGGAATGAGATTCAGTTTCGACGGAGCTTGTATACTTGACGGATGCAATGCCTGTATTTGATAACTTTGTTTTTCGAGTTTCGACGGAAAGTTTGACGAAGCTGCACACGAGATGGGTGCAAGGCTTGTTTATAAAAACTTCGGTTTTCACGTTCGACGTATGTAGTGAAGTACCAAGTGATTTATCTATGTGACGAGATATGAATAATTTGACGTACTATTAAAATAACTTTTGACAAGCAATTTTAATGCTCATTAGCATTTATGTAAATATTTGTATATATTAATTCTTTATTAAATTTTTAAGTAATTAGTAAATAATAGAATTAGTATTGTTCTTAAAGTTCTTAAACGCCCACAACCCACTGGAAACCACATATATATATATATATATATATATATATTGAAAACCTTTTTAAACATTGAATAGATGAAACCAAGAAACATTGAATAAGATGAAACCAGAAAAAATACAAAAAAGATTACGAATGTCAAACAACTTTAAATAGAAACATGGAAATTCATTACGTTTTCAAAGGTATAGAATGAATATTGCATGTAAAATAGGTGTTATTTCTGTCTTGCTGTATGCAAATTGCTGAATATTTACAACAAGCTATACCCTATAACATAAAAAAAAAAAAAAAAAAAAAAAAAAAGTTTAAACTGAAAGAATAATATGTGAAAAACCAAATGAGAATCAAACTTATTTAAATTCAAGCAGCAATTTCAAAATTACTATTAAATGAAATACTAATAATAATAGTTAAATGAAATTCTAGTAATAATTAATAAAACTAAAGTTTAACTTACATTACACATGAAAAACTGGTATAAGTAGCTCGATCACTTAACAAACATGTGGCTGTATACAGTTAAATTCCCAGTTAATTTTGGAATCGTATTAAATAACTGAACGATTAATTTATTTTCGGAATCTTATTTGTCAACTGAACGATAAAGTTAAGTGAACTGTTTATATTGCATTGTAGTATTAGAAAAGATTACGCCATTGTTTTGTGAAAGATAAATAACAGAGGTTTAGAAATTCTTTAATCCTCAACATTATGTGAGAAATGCCTAGCTGGTTATCACCCAGGGTAGCTCAGTTGTAGAGCATCCGCACGTTAAGCGGAAGGCCCTGGTTCGTTTCCCGGCTCTGATATTTTTCACATAGTTGGTATAAAAATCAGCCTTCCACTCCAAATTATCTAAAATAACAGAGGTTTGTTCTATGAAAGATAAAATAACAGAGGTTTGTTCTGTGAAAGATAAAATAATAGAAATTTGTTTCGTTATGTTAAAGTAATAGCTATTTTATGAAAATTAAAATGACAAAAGTGTTTTGCTTTCTGAAATATGAAATAACAGAAGTTTATTTTGTTTTATGAAAGATAAATTTATAGAAATTTCAATCTGTTTCTGTTTCTCATTGAAAATTGAAAATTTGTAATTTTTGCCATTGAAAGTAAACTTTTCATGTTATAAGACAATGTTTTCTTTAACTTTTTACGCATCAATACGAAACCAAACGCTAAACAAAAGTTTTACAAATCGGAAATTTCCTGACATCGAAAACACTAGGATTTTAGAAGATTTTTTATCAATTCAAATTTCCTCTAAGCTAATGATGTAAGGAGAGTGTCATTAACGTATCTTTTGTTTCTAAAATAAGATCAAAGGGAAAGCTTTGCTTCTGCGATGTTTATGGCAACTTAGTAATTTCTAAAAGGCAAAATTACTCTGGAATAAATAAATGGCTTTTATTTATTCAGAATTTTTGAACAAATTAACAAATAAAATCATTTCTAATTTCACAATTACTACAATATTTAAAATAAGATACATATTATATTTGTAATTAACGTAATTAGTGCATTATAAAAATTTAACTGCAGATATCAATGCTTTTATTCGAAAATAAGACAAATTCTATCTTCTTACGATAGTTCTCACTCGTCGACCAAGCAGTTCGGAGTATTTCGTAATTTTTTTAAAAACTCGCATAAATACGGACTGGATAGCCTTAAAAAGACCCCCCCCCCTCAAGAAGGGCATCTGATCTAGTCCTAGGACACAAACGAAGTCAATCGGCCTTAACACCAACACCAACACCAACATCGAATTTTTACGATATTCCAAATTCTGACTGTCTGTGTATTTCTGTTTTATAATATCATATGCTATAATATGAAAAGATCGATCTTAGTAATTATTTTAAATAAACTATGTAAGATAAGTTTTTAACAACATCCAATAAATAAATAAATAAACAAAGAGGATAATAATAATTAATTAATTAATAATAAGAGAGAGATAAACAATTGTGTCTCGTCGAAATAATTAACCACGACTTTTCATCACATGAATCCAATGTAAATTTGACAGAAGTGCAGTGTGAAAGCAATAGCTCAAGGTAGCAACATGAAAGTAGCTCTGCTACAGCAAGTTCACATGCATGAATCTTGAAGTCTATTATCGAACTATTAACCATATTTAATAAATAAATTTGTTGTTACAAGCTTGGTTTAAAGAGATAGATTTTTATTGCTAAAAGAATTGTTTACCGAATTTTGTGACTAGGAAAATGCATTTGTTTCTATTTTTTAAAAAATAGTATAAATAGAAGATAGGGAAAAAAAAAAGGCTGGGGTTGAGTTGAGTAGAGTGGGTGATAAGACGCAGTGCTACGCTATAAAAATAGAGAAAATAAATCTATTTTTAAAAATTCCAAAGAGACAAATTTATAATTCGTGCATGTAATTTCGACGACAAACATGTATAGATACATACATAGATATAGATAGATGTAGATGTAAAATAGATGGATGCAGACGGAGAGAAAGAATTATATTCGCGTCGGAAAAACATGGAATGAGTTTCTCAAAGCTTTTCATTGAAAATTTGTTGATAAAAACATGAAAAACTACTAACAGAACTGAAGCTGGTGTAACTATACAAATGGCTTATTTTATTAATCAAATTTATATGTATATATATATATATATATATGTGTGTGTGTGTGTGTGTGCGCATGTGTGTGTGTGTGTGTGTGTATTTAAGGTTACAAGGCATGATTTTTATTTTAACAGAAAACCTAAAACTTTTCTAAAATTTTCGTCTTAAAAAATACAAATTTATTTTGAAAATTAAAGGAAATGTTAAAAAAAAAAAAAAAAAAAAAAAAAAAAAAGAAAAGAAAAGAAAAATAAATATATTTAGTTGAATATAATATCGAGAATATTCCTATAAATTTAAACTGTACATCATAATTTAAGTAGATTTTTGTGCTATTTGAATTTAAAAATTGAAATAAAGACTGCAAAATTCGAAATGATTAACTTTTAAAGTATTTTTGAAATTTTTTTTCCTGATCTTAAATTTTAAAAGTGTAATTTTGCAGCGTAATTTACGTAAATTTTTGTTGTATTTAGATAGAAAAATGAGGAAAAAGATTATAAGAACGAACAACAACAGCAAATATATATATATATATATATTATTATTATTATTATTATTATTATTATTATTATTGGATATGCCGTAATAAATTTAAAAGTTACTCCAAATTTGTTTGTAGCCCTTTTGTCTTCCTTACCTTTTTTTATATTAAAAAAAAAGTATTCATTTCGCTTACACATTCTGAGAGGTCTAGAAGACGATTTGACCCTTTTTAGGAAATGTATATCCGTATGTGTGTGTGGCAAAAATTTTATTGTGACTATACCTTAGAAACTACAGCCCAGAATTTCATATAAATGGATGTGTAGTAACACCTCGAAGTAAATTAGTGTCTATGAACTTTTGGTGAAAATTGTCATTCCATTAATTCTAAATTATTAACATGGCAGTTTAGGATAAAATTTCCTATAAGTGTACATAAAGAGAATTACTTTAACGAAATGTTATTAAATTAAAAAGAATTATTTAAAATAGTAGTAGTCAACTAGGAAAATTTTTTATACACGTAAGAGCAGCGCTTCTCTTCTGAGAGGGAGTCCCCCATCCCCAATACCTTTAAAAGGAATAGTTTAACCATTGATCTCTGAAAATTTAAAACAAAATTATCGATTTTTTTTTTTTTTTTTTTTTTTTTTTTTTTTTTTTAAACAAAGGAGAAAAAAAAAGCTTTAGAAAAATAATAACAAAAAAGGCAAACAAATAATTTCATTGAATTCATTATCACTCTTAAACATTCTCAGAAAGCGTTATAAACGAAACTGCAATTCCAGCAGTTTCCAATTGTAGCTCTTTAATGCATCTGCAAATTTTAGTGTAGCTCTGAAAATCTTAACGCTATACATACCATATTCTATACAACACGTATTTTCCTGCATGACAAATGTCAATTTCATTATGATTTATGCAGTACAAACTCATTTAAAAATTATTTATAAAAATGTCTCTTGTAGAGCAGAATTCATTGGCATTGTTTTGGGTATCCATGTTTATAAACCAGCTGTGCTATTTATAGAATTTTAAAAAGGAAACATTACATAGTGAACTACCATTTTGATAATATATCATCTGCAAATATTTACCGACGCAAGAGGCAAGACAGACAAATAGACTAAAATTATAATCACTCTTAAACATTGTTATAAAGTGTTGAAAACGCTTAATAAAAGCGGAAATGCTATAGTAGCTATTTCTATTTATAGCTCTTAATGTATCTGAATACTTTTGTGTGACCCTGTAAATCTTAATGCTAATCATGCTATATTATATGGGGAAAAACAATTTTTTTCTGTATATTAATAATAAAGGCCATTTTCAGAATGGTTTGTTCAAAACAAAGACTATTAAAATAGGGTTTATAGAGATAGTTTCATAGTCCGTACTCCTTTAGAATTCTTTAAGGTGTCCTTGTACACAAACTACTGGTAGTATTTAATTCATTTTCAATAGAAAACATCCCATAGTGATTTTGAATTAAATATGTCAGTTTCAAGGGATTCTTGAAGTATTACGAGAGTTAGAACTAACGAGCAGATAGATAGATAAACCGACGTCATAAGCATTTTTCAGTTTAAAAAATACATTTTTAAGATATCGTTAGTGGAACATAAAGTCGACTTCCTTTGGATATTTTCTCTTATACTTCTATGATAAAATGTCGTCTGAATTCATCATAGATAATAGTTTTAATAAATAATAATTTTAATAAAACATTTATACTGCGTGAATTTCTACAGGAAAATAGTAAGAAAGTTTTGTGATAACCACAACATACTAAATTTTTATTTGAATTTTTTCAGTGTGTTTAGCTCTTAAGCGCTATATGCCTTTCTATCCAAAACTTTATTTCATCAATTAAACTTATGATCATAAAAAGTTTCTGTATTTAAAGGAAATAATACCAAAATACCTTTGAAATAAATCTATTTATAAAAGGAAGGGTGAAAAAGCCTTTCCCTTGAATAACTTCCTAATTGATTATTTCTTTATAACTCAGTGACCTTCCATTGGCTATCACTTACTTTATCCAGACAACTATCTATTTTAGTTCAACCTTTTATAGGTTTCGAACAAATCTATTTAATTCCTTTTAGTAACTTGTTCTCGGCCGCCTGAAAATGTAGCATTGAATTCAATCGCTAGATTTATAGTGTTTTAATATATATCTTGCGCTGTCGGTGATCAGTCAATATCACCCTTTTCTTTTTATAGTATTTTATGTTTTACTTGCTGTAATTTTTTGAGAAATAGCTTCTTTTTTTAGCTATGTATTTCATAAAATTGCATAAAAGAAGGTCACTTAATGCTCGCTTATGTATAATGAGAAATTTTCAATCCGAGTAGTGAGTACTTGTGATCACATTCTATTAAATATATGGATGTTTGATTTTTATATTCGCTATCATTCATTTTAAGGAAATTTGTAATCTGAAGTTGTTTTATATTTTATTGTTTATGAAGGTCACTTAGATGTAACATATTTTTTAAATCCCTTAAGAATATTGTTTTGAATGTTCATTACTTTTTATATTTTGTATTTGGCAGCACATTTTTATCTTTAATAAATATGTTTGAAGTGGATTATGGTTTCACGGGAATAAAAATAACGTTTGGTTATCTAAGTTATAATTGGGTGTTATTTTTAGAATCAGAGTATGTGTATAAAGGCTTTGGTCCTAGGTGTCTTATAAATTTCGCTAATCATTTAGTATTTTTAAATATGAAATTTGTATTTCAGATTTGACAGGGGAGTTGAACCAAAGAAGGTTGTAGTGCCTATGTCCTGTTTCACTTCTTTGGTCAGTTGGTCTGTCAATTCCTTTCCTGCACACCGATATGTTCTTTCATCCAGTCAAAGAAGAAGATTTGTCTTTCATTTTGATTAATGGAGAAGAATTTCAATTACAGCTATTTCTTGTGATTTTGGGCTAAATACTGACTGGATACTGGATTGACTCTAAAATTATTAAGGTTGTGTTATAATTTGTACTATTTAACCATTTACACTAGTATTCAAAATTTAAGCAACAACCTGTTTTCTCGTTTTCATCTTTTACGCATGATTTTTAAACAAATAAACATATGAACACAAAAAATTGGATGGCATATTCGTTATCATATCATTAATCGAATTTTATATAACTTTCACATAAGTAATAAATTTTAAGCTAATAAATATTCATTTTTTCTCAAAAGTAAGCTTTATAAAAAATGAAAAAATTCAACAATTTTAGAAAAGAAAACTTAATGAAAAATAGTCATAAAGATGCATTACAGATAGGTGAAGATGCACATGCATCCATGTATTAGATTAAAACCGGACCTTTTTACTTGTATTCACTTTTCTGTTTCTTCTTTTTTTCGCATGTGAATAACTTTTTTAAAAATATGCATGCAAACATGAAAATTGGATAGGGTGTTCACTATAAAAACTATTTATCGACATTTTTATTATTCTGGTGATGCTCATAGTTTACAAATTATTAATTATATATATTTTTAAAAAGTCTATTATAAAAATAAAAGAAAAGTCAATACAGAAAGTAAAAATAAGATTTAGAGTAACATTTCAAGGTATGTGCGTCTTTATTTATCTGTAATGCATTCTTAACACCATTTTTCATTAAGTTTTCTTTCCTAAAATTTTTGAAATTTTTCCTTCTTTTCCAAAAAAAAAAAAAAGAAAAAAAAAGAAGAAGAAGAATTATTAGTTTAAAATTATTACTCATGCTAAAATTATATAAAATTCGATTAATGGTATGATAGCGGGCATGCCATCTAAATTTTATGTTCATATGTTTATTTGTTTAAATATTATGCGCAAAAGAAGAAAAGAAGAAAACAGGTTGTTGCTTAAATTCTGAACAACCTGTTCTTTCCTATAATTGTTGAAAATTTTCCTTTTTTCCATAACATATTTTTGAAAAAAAAGAAAAAGAAAAGAATAATTATTAGTTTAAAATTATAACTCATGCTAAAATTATATAAAATTCGATTTATGGTATGATAACGAACATGCCATCTAAATTTTATGTTCATATGTTCATTTGTTTAAAAATTATGCGCAAAAAAAGAAAACAAGAAAACAGGTTTTGCTTAAATTTTGAACACCAGTGTATTTGCTAAAAACATATAAACTATTTTATTGTTAAAAAATGCGCAAAGACATAGATCTGTGTTTTCTTCTATTTTTGACTTTTTATAATAGAAACACTTTAGGGTTTCATATTAGCCGTTTAAATACATTGTAGTAGTTGCCAGTTACTGTTAAACAATCTTGAGGTAATTACAGGTGGACAGTCTTTTAGAAGCAAAAATGTATCTTTGAAGTTATTCTTTTCCATTAATTTTATTTCTTCTCATGAAGAATCATATGTGTAAATTCTCGTGTTGTATTTAGAGACAAATCTGTCCACCGTCTCGCTACCAGAAACTACAATTCATTTTTTTTTTTTTTTTTTTTTTTTTTTTTTTACTGAAAATAATGACTAGGCGGGACGTTTTTTAAAGCTATAAAATTATTGTTGGTGTTGTTTTGTATGAGCGCTACGTCAACTATAGGACAATAGCTGAAAAAATAACAAGTGCTTTTGACCGTATGATGGACGTATTAGTAAAAATAAATAATACAGACATATACAAATTTACACTGCAATGTTGAATTATCACTTTTAAATATAAGAACAGGAATCATCTACAGCGAGGACCTGCAGCATGGTATAGGTTTTCAGCCACCCGCCAAGAGAAGCTTATTTGGATGGGTAGCTTACATCGGAACTAAAAGCTTTAAATTTATTGAAAATTTAGATAACACATAAGTTTTGACATTATATATTTGACATAATCTTCCTACAAGAACAATTTGTTTGATTAATCCCTTAACTGCCCCGGGTGAATATGTATACGTTTTTCCGAAGTACAGTGCTTTGTATTATACTGCTACCTGCAAAACTATAGACATGGCTTGATAATGCAATTAAACAATTCTGAAAGCGATCTTGGCAGTGTTTCAGAAAATGTTACTCATTACTAGTTGCAAGAGAATGGTGGCACTTTGAAGGGAATCTCGTAAATTTTCCTCGGCAGGTAAGGGTTTAAGAATTGATGAAAGTGATAAGAGTACATTATAAAAGTGTAAAATGCAAGTACAATGATACGAGATAAGTGAGTCTAATAATTATAGTAGAGGTAAGTAGGCACTTGTAATTAAAACTGTAAACTTTCTCTGTATTAAACTTCATACGAAAAATTCATAATAGATTCTACGTGAAATTTCTGATTCAAACCAATTTCTGCTGCCATTATATCCATTGCATTAAAATCATTTTTAAAGATAATCGAAACGATAAATGCTTTTTATGTTGCTTAACTCGTTTGGTAGAGAATGACGCTTGAATTGGATGCAACGTTGTAAAAGAAATTATTTCACAGCTTAATAAAATACTCTAAAATACTTGAACAGGAAAAGTACTGAAAACTATTTATACTAAGTCTTATGTAAATTTACAGTGAAAAGTTTAACAGAGATGTTAAATAAAGTCTGTTTTTATATACATTTTAATGGTGAATATTATTTTAATTAATTATTAGTGGAAATGCATTACATCTATATTCTACATACTTTTTCTTACGCAGAAATGATTTTTTTTTTTTGTACAGTTTTTGGAGTAGAAATGTTCATTTTTACTTATTATTTATTAATTTATTTTTCTTTTTGAAATAAAACACTTAAAAACAAAAATTGAGAACAAAAACTTAGAATCTAAATTATTTATATTTTAACTGAAAAATATTGCAAATTCACAAAGACTCTGGATAAACATTTCAAAAAATTAGAAAAAAAAAAAAAAGAAAGAAAGAAAGAAAGAAAGTTTACAGCGTAATGTACTTGTGATAGACAAGATAAACTTTAAACTGAAGCCTAAAAATTGATTTTGTTTTACAGACATATTTGTGATGCATATATATATATCTTTTTTACGTTAAGCAATAAAAATGTTCTACAGATTTCTGCTAAAAGAATTGTAGAAATAATAGTGGTTCAGTAATGTTTGCCCGGCAAGGAACAATGAGACTGAAGTGTCCATTGAAACATAAAAGTTTTGAAAGCAAAAAATTATTTTGCAAAAAATAAAATAAAATAAAATGTGGATCAATATATTATATCTTTGCACAAATTCGTGCGGTTTTTTATTGCTTCATTTCATAAAAATACATCAAATCAAATGACAATTTTTAATGAAAATACTCTCCATTACTTTCTACAACCTTTGCCCATTTTTCGGGTAACAAATGTATACCACGGCGATAGAAGCTCTCGTGTTTGGAGGCAATAAAATGATCCGCGTCCGCAAGAACTTTTGCAACGACCCAATATATATATATATATTCTTTGAAAGAGCATGCTGAGTTAGACAAAGGAAAAAATTCTTTAAAAAATTAGCCTTAAAAAAAATTCTTCTAGCTACTTATCTAGTTTCAGTTTTAGTTTTATTTCCGATCATATAAGATGATTATAATTTATACAAACTACTTAACCAAAAACCATAAATTAAAAAACATGCAACAATTGTATCGCTTCAATACTGCAACATTGTCCTGCCGGTGAAAAATTTAGGCACGAATAATTTAGTTGCCAACGTTTACGTTTTCGGTAGAGAAAAAGCTTAAAAGTTGGCAACTATGAGTAAAGCATGAATTAATCTTGTCACTTTCATGTTCTTACAACACAGACCTGAAATATTGTTATATGGTTTTATAATTTATGGTGTCTGTTTACAAAGTTTTTATTCATCAACATTTAATACAATATTTCTTGTTGTTTCAATGCAAGTACTTTATACTCTTAGTTTTATGTATAAAGCATATTTGTTCTGGGACGTTTATCAATAATTTAACACACGTATCATTAGTTTAGAAACGCCTTCTGAATTCGTAAGTGATCTTTAAAAACTTTATGAAAATTTAATAATAACTTATTATGAAAAAGCTAGTGCCAAATTTAACACCCTTTAAAAACTCACGTTATTTTTTTTTTTAATCACTTATTGTGTTATTTCTATACTTACCCTTATCTATATTTAGCACAAAATTATTTTTTTAATTTTTTATTACCTAGACTTCTTTTTCAAGTTTTTTCCAACTAAATACAATGAACTAAATTGCGTGATCAGTTATTTTAAAACAAAAGAACAAAATCATTTTTTTTCCACGTTTCCCGAATTTTATTTCACAGAATATTTACTAAAAATAAATATAATAACATTTTTAATCATATTGTTAGAAATAAATGAGATTTTCTTTTTTACTTTGTTGGTAGTTTTCTTGCGTGAAGGAGTCTTTTTCTTTTCTTTTTTTTTTTTTTTTTTTTTAAATATTTGCTATTCTAACAGACTAAAAGAGAATTTTAAAACGGTTATTGTATAAAACAGTTCTTTTACACTGCTTTGGAGATATTATGGAGTGTACACGAAAGAAACGGGGGGAGGGGGGTTCTTCTTTGCAACAGTTTTTTTTTTTTTTTTTTTTTTTTTTTAATTTTATTTTTAAAAAATTTCATATTCAGAATTAACTCGAAGTATGCTAGTTGTACCAGCTCACGTTACGTTAATTTTAGTTAAATTCCAGTGTCTTTTGCCACAGATTTTTTTTTTTTTTTTTTGAACTTAAGAAATGGATTTTAATTATCTTCAAGTTCATAGCAAAGAAGAAAAAAATAACTGAGCGATTACTTAAAAGTAAAAAATAATACGTTATTTAAAAAGTCGAGGTTAAATAAAATGGTCTTTTTAAAAGCTTTTTAGAAAATAAGGAGGTCATTTTACGCTGTATGACAGTTTATATGTATACACAAGGTGTTCACACTTCTAGGAGAGGTAGAATACACCTAAACGATTCGGAATCACATAGCAATGCAGGGTCGGAAATGCAATCCTAGCGAGATAAAGAGGGTTGTTAGGGACTGTAACATTTTAAGCTTTTGACCTTTAAAAATGACAATTCGCGATTACGATATATTCATAGTTTTCATCCTGACAGTTTTCCTGTAGTAGCCCTTAATCCTTTTAACTCTCGTCTACATAAAATACACGGGATTTTACCACGTCCCCTGTTTCCTGTTTTGTTAATATTTCAGAGATCTGGAAAGCATCAATCAACATCGTACTTTTTAAAATGTATGAAAAACATTCAGGTGAATGAAAATGCCTATCATTCATGTACTTATTTTAACACACGTGTTTTGAATTCACTAAAAATTGAAATCTTTTGGGCGCGTCATTAAACAATTATACCACTGCTAAGACAAAAAAATTTCGTATCCCGTAAGGATTGCATTTCTACCCCTTTATTGCCCCTTTATCTGCCCAGTCATCTAGATGTTTCCTACCCCCTGTAGAAGTTTATCCCTCTAATTTTGAATCCTCTTGTACAATATTATCACCTTATACAGAATGGCATTAAAAATATCATTACATATATATAGATGTATAGGGGAAACCCGTGTACCTAGGGCCATCATGTACCTAGGGCCACCCCACTTTATTTGAATAATATTTAATTTTAAGTTTTAATGCTCAATTGGGCAAGTAACAACACCAATTGCTACTTTAACAACTACTTTGGAATTTTTGAGAAGAAAGATTTGACAAGTTACACGTAGAAAACGAATTTACATGGTTTGAAGTAAAATTTTGCAGCTCATCTCTTTTGCTATTTTACAAAAGCAAGTCAAATATTTTTCTTTCATTTCTCGTGTATAATTTCGCTTTTTATATTGAGCAATAAATGAGATATTTAATTAGTCCTCTCTGCCTTTGGATTTTTTAGTGGACAGCATTTTGAATGAAGTTATCAAAACTTGTACCTAGGGCCACATAGCTGCCTTGTACCTAGGGCCAGTGTGTTTGGAACTTTTAACACTTTCGCAACCTCATGTTTTTGTCTTTTTTACAGTAAGGTCCGCCTGTAGGCGTTTTTCTCATAAGTTACAATTTTTCAAAAACAAAATTTCCCGTATTGACATTTATATTACAAATGGTTATACATTATAATCATACTCTCTTTAATCACAGTATTTGCATCCATAGTATTCTGATTGTACAAATAAGAATATTGTGTATATTTTTTAGAAACAAATTAACAAACTAACAACACAAATTACAAAAGAAGCGCCCACTGGTGGAGTTTTATATTTTCAAATGATGTGAATCTACGTCAGGGGTCGCGAAAGTGTTAAGAAAAACAGTACAGTCTGTAGTAATTGGATGCTGGCAAACCCTGGTAAACCAATCAATATATATGACGTTGCTGAAACTGTTGGCAAGTCCTGTCCGCCGGCCTTTACTCCTGTAAATATTCTATCAGGCTTTCGTGTATGTGTATCCGGCATATGGTCGATGAATCAAAACACATTCACTGAGGATGAATATTTAAGTTCAAATGTAACTGAAAGACAAGATCCCTCCATAAAAAAAAAAAAAAAAAAAAAAAAAAAAAAAGAAAGAAAGAAAGATTTTCCAGGAAGAAAGTGAACCAACAATAATAGAACTGGATGTCTCTGTTTCGTGTCCTGTTGAAATTTCGAAACATTCAAGATCTGACATCTTTTCGTGTGTCATGCTTTAACAAGTACGAACCTAATCAAAACCTCCCACATCAAAGAAAAGATGTGACCGAAAACCAGAGAGATCTAGAAATCCAAGAGACACCCCAGGAAAAAAAAAAAAAAAGAAAAAAAAGAAATTGAAGAAAAAAAAAATCTGTTAAAATATCCCAAAGAAAAAAAAAAAAAAAAAAAAAACCGTGAAAAATTTCGTGTTTCAAATTAAGGCAACAACATGATAATTATTATAAGATAAATAAATATATTACTTGATATTGTTTCTTTTATAAAATACGTGTTTATATGCTTATTTTCTATTCATTACAAAGTGAAATCTAAATTTGAGAGAATGGCCCTAAGTACAATGAGATCTGGCCCCAGGTGCAATGAGGGTGTTGTACCTAGGGCCACGAGTGAAGTTTTTTTAAAAACTTTCTATTTGTCGGAATTTATTATTTTAGGTATTTACACTAATTCCAATTGGAAGTAATTAGTCCTAAAGATATGTACATATCAGTTTGATAATTTTAAACAGGTCAAGGGCTCTGTTTTGGGGCATTGAAAAAAAAGCGGCTCTAGGTACACGGGTCTCCCTTATAGTAATCAATTTCTTTTTCTGTGAATACGAATTTTTATTTATAATGTTCAAGTGAATATTGTGGATATATATATATATTTTTTTTTTCTATCTTTAATAAAATTATTACCGGTTGACTCTATTTTTTGGTTCATGTGGTAAATTCTGGCATATGATTATCCGTTATTCTTGATTCTACATTTATTGTACCAATGTATTTACAGATATATACATATATTTAATAACAGAAGTAATTAATTGTAAAATAAGCAATAACATTTTAATACATTTCAAAACTGAAAAAAATAAGGTGGAGGGGGGGGGGTAATTTTTAGCAATATTAACGCAATTTTTTGCAAAACTTTAAGGTATAAAGACAAAAAATTTCTTTTTATTTCAAAATTAAAAAATTTCATAAATTTTAAAAAGCAATTTAAAAATTACATTGTTAATATTGAAAATGTTTGATACTATGATAATTTCAAGAGTTTAAAATTAATACGTATACACACGCACAGATATATATATATATATATATATATATATATATATATATATTAAAGAAGACTTACACTTAAAAAGCTTAACTTTTACACAATGTTATATTCATTTTATAGTGAATAGATTTATACGGGTTAAGGCTATTAACGAAATAAGTTCTTTAAATATTCTGAAAACTAATATCTCGCGCATAACATACGCACACAATAAATTAAAATTTAATTTTTCTCAATTTTATATATGCAAAGGGTGTAGAATATACAAATAATCTTCTTCTTCTTTTTATGAGTATAATCGAAAACGGGGGTCGGTTGTAAATTGTAAAATCAATTGGTAGAAGCTCATTAAGCTGACGTTGCCATTTCCATCTAATTGTATGTATGTACTGAATAACATGTGATTTACCAAATTGAAACGTACTCTTAATTAGTATGTCATCTCACGTTGCCAAAGATTTAAACATTTTAGCACTTAGAATACTTAGTTACATTTCGTAACACCTTCTTATATTTAAGTATAAACAATCCAATTTATGCAGTGTTGATAAATTTCTATGGTGGTTATATACCTTTAGAGCCTTTCCATTTCTTTCTTTTTTCTTCCTTTATTATTATTATTATTATTATTATTATTATTATTATTTTAGGGTAAGAATTTTACCTGCTTTAAAATTCTGTAAAAGTTTCTTCAAAAGTAATTTTAGGGGGCTGAATAAAAAAAAATAATAATAATAAAAGTTATTTTGCATTTTCTATGTATTTTTAAATTTGACTATGAGTATATTGTACTGCAGAAAAACAATTTCAAAAAAGAAAGCCTAGAAAATTACTGAATGAAAACTTATTTTTCTTAAACTTGAAAAGATTTATATTTCAGATGTAAATTTCGGACAAAAGGATGAAAAAAATTTGTCGCATTTGAAAAAACATTTCCTTGTTAATTTCGACCTTTTGTCATATTAGTACTACTACTACTAATCATTATCATTAATGTTAATAATAATGATAATAATAATAATAATTATTATTATTATTAATAACCTACGAGTAATTTTGCAATATCATCATGTTAATTGGTTTGAAATTTTTTTTTTCTCAGTAGTCGATCATAGGAATAAAATAAAAATTATTAACGGTGATAATTTAAAATTATTTTTAATTTTACTCAAATTTTAGATCCTGTAACTGTTTTACAATAATTTTAAATAGAATTACAAAAAACGATATGACACTAATATATATACACTCTGTAACAGAAAAAAAAAAAAGAAAAAGAAAAAAAGACGCACCAAGAGGAAGTGAGGACAAAAACTACTAGATGGGGTGGATTGGGTGGTCCGAATGGGACAAAAATTGGTAGATGTGATGTACATGTGGAGAAAAACAATTCATTACAGTTTCAGAAAATTTGAATGATTTAATCAAGAGAAAGGGCCTCACAAAGTAAACAAGTCAATAACGTGTTGGTTCACTTCTGGCCCTTATGTACGCAGTTATTCGGCTTGGCATTAATTGATAGAGTTGGCAGATGTGCTTCTGTGAAGTATCGTGCCAAATTCTGTCCAATTGTTGCGTTAGATTTGTAAAATCCCAAGATGGTTGTAGGTCACTTTTTATGATGCTCCAAACGTCCTCGGTGGAAGCGAGATCCGGGGACTGAGTTCAACCCCACTGAGCTACCTATTAAAAGTATTTGAAGTCACCGAAGTACCAGTTGCACGTAGGATCGACGATAATGATGAATCGGTGCTTGATTCCATTAAAGCTTCTATGTATGTCAATTTGTGTGGAGTTTGCATTACTCCTTCTTGGTGCGTTACTGTTTTTGTTATAGAGTATATATATAAATATATATTGAAGAATTTATTATTATTATTTTTATCTTCTTCTTCTTCTAAAATTGGATTTAGAATAACGAGTGTGACTTCAATTGAAATGAAGTGTAACTTTTATACTTCATTAATTGCTATAAACCCTTTGACTTATGAAGCAAATACTTTATTTATTAAAGTACAAATTAATCCATCGTTTCAAGATTTGAAAACTATTTGGAAGATTACTTGGTGGTGCATTTATTTATTTATTTATTTATTTTTTACCCACTTGAATGCGTTTCAACTATTGAAAAACTACTATCTCCATTGTTCTTAAATGCTGGATACTTGCTTGCTTTTCTAGCAATGAAATTCAAGTTGAAGGAATCAAAATTACAAAATAAACATATCACGATATAACTTACACTTACTAGCATTCATAAAGGCTAATTAGTACTCATACAGCTTCTGTATACTCTAGATTAGTACAAAAACTGATTATTACAGTTTAATGTGTAAGATAAGAAGTTTCCAAAGGATGCGTGAATGGCCATATCACACGAGAAACTTTCGTTCAGCATTTTACTAAACACAGCATTATACCCAAAATACTCAGCCTGATTTTGTTCAAGGACAGCAAGTTTTCGGATTACGAAACAGTTTAGAAAAAGCTGAGTAAGTTGAACATGCTGATCAAAATTGACCAATAGGAGGAATAAACAGGATTTTTTCCTGTAATACCTTTAGAGAAGGGAGTACACCACGCTATCAATTCGTGGGAATCCTACGGACAGCTGACCGGTTTCTCGTTCGTTCAGCATAGTGAACATGTTGCGTATAATGTTGTGTTGAGTATATATGCTCCCGTGTGATATGGCCATGAGGACTCTTTTGTATATTTTTATACACAAACCCTTTGTCCAATCTGAAGAAAAAAGTTTGAAGTCCCCATATGAACAAGATTTAGGATGCCAAATTTGGACTTCCCACCAGTATTTTTTTTTTTTTTTCTGAGTTTTGCTGATAACAAGAGCAAACACACAACCGACTGCATGAAACTTCATTGTCGGCTCAGGCACTGCCGTTTTTACAGAGTTCTCTGTAAGAACGGTAATGGCTCAAGGGACCTCAAAATGTTTAATTATAGCAAAAAAACTCAATTTTGAAATCTTGACCTTAAATCAATACCGTCTCTTCGATTTATGGGTAAATGAAAAAGTATATATTGCCTTTACAATATAAAATTTCGTCTAGCGGATGGCAGTAGTGATGTTTATTACTTACAAAAATGTGAATAAACACCATAAGATGCAAGTTTATTCAAAGTTTTGTAAGTAATAATTTAAAACGCCAGTTATGTGATGCTTTCTTTTTAAAGTAGTGATGTTTGTTTTGTTGCAAAAACTCTTGCATTAGAAATAAACACTATGATGTCCTAAAGCTAAAAAGCTAAACGTCTGCTTTTTTATAGTTTTAACGTGCTTTAGAACTCATGCTATAAAAGCTGCTTTTAGTACATCACAATCCAGCTACACTGAAATAAACTTTTATTGACTCAAATCTTCACTCAAAGCTCGTGCTTTGAGTGACACGAAAGCATTAAATAGTCATTGAAAAGGAAAACACATAATCTGTCAGATACAAGTTTCACTAAATAAATAGTTCGTAAAGCGATAATAAGATTTTTCTAATTTTCAGTTTCTCTTTGATAACTTTCAGGAAATTACTTTTAACAATTTTCATTTATTGGGTATCAAGTATATTTTTTTCTTATACCTTAATCAACCAAAGAGGATTAAAACAAATAAACAATATAAATTACCCACCTATCTTGTACATACATACAACTGCATACTGTTGTTTTCATTTAAAGCTTATCTTATTTCAAAAGGTTTATTTTATAAAACAACATATAAAATTTGACTAGAAAATAAAATCCATAATTATAACGAGAATATTTTAATGGTTAACCCCACAAGCCTATAATAAGAAAGCACCCAAGGACTGGCTTTTTAAAGTAATAAGTACAAAACTTTGAATATTGTATTTTAGAGTGTTTATTCAAAGTTTTGCACCTATTATCCACAAGTTTATGTTGACAGTGAAAGGTAAAACACAAGGGCTGTTAGCTTTTACTTGCTCAAAATGTTCGACGAGGAAAATTTAATACATAGTTAAAACCAAATTTCGCAAGTGTACCTCTCATGTACGATGCTACTTTGGATCTTTTTACAGAATTTTCGCTAATCGAGAGTATGTCCGATTGGCGTAACTGAAAGAACATTATATTCATTCTATTATAAGACTGAAATTTGCAACTTTCCTTTTTCAATCAAAACTCGATGTAACTTCGTTATCATTAATTAGTTTATATTAATAAGCTAATATAAATGTAAATACTTCTATATCTCATACGTTTTTCTAAAAAATAAATAAAACTATTTCTAGGTATCTTTATAATAAAGTTCTTTATCACGAGAAAATTTATTCATCGTTATTTATTAGGTTGTTTTCTTTAGAAATCGATTTATTGCAATCACTTTGTTTATCTATTTATCTATTTATCTATATGTATATAATGGAAAATTTGCCTTTATGATAACTTCCGAAACAATGAACCAAACGGAACCAAAGCTGAACAGTGGACTTATCTTACAAATATGTTGAATGATTTCGTTAACCAAGTTGCTCTGTTATTTTGTTTTCAAGTGGTAACCACTTAAAATTTCAAATCCACATTTTACAGAACAAATTAAGACCAGATTTTCTTAAATTTTGACCGTATAAGGTTCTCAACCAAGTTTACTAATTAACTTGATCCGCCATTTTGTTTCAAAGTGGCAGATACCTTAAATTAAGGAATACTGAATTAATTCGCACCTAACCTAAGTAGGACGATGGACTTGAAAATATCTTGAATGAGTTCGCTGAGCAACTTACTCCGCCTTTCTGCTTCCATGTTGCAGCCACTTGAACTCAGACTGTCTCTTGAAAATTTGTCCTCATAACAACTTTTGAAATATTAAACTAATTCGAACCAAAACTAGAGAATGGATTTATATTACAAAAATCTTGTATGAGTTCTCTGGGCAACTTACTCCGCCATTTTGTTTCGAAGGAACGGCCACTTAAAAGTTTGTCATCAAGATAACTTTTGAAATACTGAATTAATTCAAACCAAAGTTAGAAAGTTGACTTACCTTACAAATATCTTTAATGGGCATGTTGCTCCACCATTTTGTTTCAAAATAATAATCACATGGAATATTTGTCATCACGATAACTTTTGAAATATTGAATTAATTTTAACCAAAGTTGGACAGTGAACTCATCTCACAAATATCATTTATGAATACGCTGACTAACTGCATCTGCCTGTTTGTTTCCAAGTTGCGGCCACTTGAAAATTCGTCTTTAAGGTAAATTTCAAAATACTGAGTTAATTTGAATCAAAATTAAATTTGTACAATGGACATATCTTAGAAATACATTTGATATGTTCGTTGGCCAACTCGATCTTTTTTCTTAGTGCTGGCCACTTTAAAATTTCAAATTCACATAAAATAGGTATTTAGGAATCGATCTTCTTGAAGCTCCACATGTACATAACACACAATCATATCTCCATAAAGTTTATTAATAAACTTTATCTGCCATCTTGTTTCAAAATGGCGGACACTTGTTGCGGAAAAAGAAATTAACTAATTCTTCCGTCTGAGTCGCGAGGACTTATTTTATAATTATTTTAAAATTAAACCATTTTGGAGCAAGATTGTGGATCACACTAGCCTATATATATATAGTTTTATTAAACTATAAAATTTCTATAAAACAATGGCTTACATTTACAGACGTCTGAAAAATATTAGAATAATTGTAAATTTTCACTCTCATTTTTATCTTTTCAATGCTTTCAATAACTAAAGAAAAATAGTTTCACTTATTCATATAACTTACCTTTTATTAAATAAGAATAGTTTGGAAGAAATTTCCAACACTTTAAAGACACTTGTCAAAAATGACATGGCACTAGTGAAGATTTCATATAAAAGCCTATGTTTGCATTTAATATTTATAAATTGAACCATATTAGGTTTGTTCAGTAAAATATATGTTCAGGTAAAGATTCGTATGTTTTTTTATATAATTCTTACAAATATGAAATCTTTAAATTGTGTTTTCTAAGGCTGCATTTTTTCATGAATTCATGATCTTCAACACTGTAAAAAATATCTGTTAAAAGTACAGGAAAAATCTGGCAGCTGGGGTGCCAGTTACAAAAATTTCCTTTTCTTCCTTGTTCTCCGTCCAATATACAGAACAAAACTGTACTTTTAACAAAAAACCTGTTTGATTTACAGGATTTCTGCGTAAAATAGATGTCAGTGATACAATTTTGCGATTTTAAACTGTATATTTGATGGAGAAATACTGGCACCCCAGCTGCCAGATTTTTCCTGTACTTTTACAGGTTTATTTTTGGAAGTGAAAATGCTAAAACTTCTGCATATATTTAAGAAAAGATTTCCTATATTTTTTGGAATATATAATTGAATGTACTTAAAGGAATTAAGGATGCATTTTTCAATATCTTTAAAAGAAAAAAGTACTAAAAATAAGAATATATGGCAGCAATCGTGTTTTTTTTTTTTTTTTTTTTTTTTTTTGCAAATTTTTATATAGACTAGTACTTTTTTTTATCATTTCCCTAAAAAATATTTAATAAAAAAATTCAAAATCCCTCCCTATTTCTTTTACGTACATTCTATTATATATATTCCAAAAAATATTAAGCCTTTTTTTAAATGTTTGTCGAAGCTTTGGCATTTTAAAGATCATGAATAAATGCAAACTGAGAAAGCATGTTTAAAGATTTCCAATCTGTAAAAAATATATCAAAAACCATAATAATTCTTGCCTGAATATGCATTTTACTGAATAAACTTAATACAGTGTAATTTATAAATATTAAAGGGAAATATAAGCTTATATATGATATTTTCAGTGGTGCCAAGTCAAAGATGCCGAGTCCCTTACAGCAAAGTTTAACAGTACTGATTAATTCGGTTCATCTGTCTGTCCACGTTTTCATTTCCATAATTTTATTTTAGAATTCCGCAAAATTCTTTTTTAGCTGTATTTACACGTCATATCATACGTAAGTGCTTTTCAGCATCATCGGGAAGTGTGTAAAAATACAAAACACGACTGAATATACGCCTCCAGGAATTTCTCGTAATGAATCTGGATGCTTTTATGTATACTATAATTAATGTTAATAATATATATATATATATTAGATTGCAGATTCTTTATTGCATAAAAAATGTACGTTGATTACATATATTTAGTTCAACATAAATATCTTCAAATGTGGATATAAAAAATATACTTCTCTGAAACCCTTCCACATGCGAATTATTTTACGAGTTCTTTGTTGTACACAAACGAGTTGCGCTGCCTATAAGATGTTACAGTAGTTCTGAAAAACTTGAATAGCATACATCAACATTTTTGAAATTTAAATTATATAATTATCGTCTAAAAACAACAATACAACCATAGTTTTAATTTTGCAATTATAGTCCATTTTTAAGTCAAACATTTATAGACTATGCAAACAGCTACTGAAGAAATTTATTTCAAATAAGCAAACTAACTGCACAAATGAAGTAATTCGTCGCAAACTATTTGAAATTTCAGAAGGCTGAAATATGTAAGGTACACTTTATTAAATTCTTATTAAAATATTAAGCACGGAAGTGGGAAGCAATAAGTATTCTACATATTTTGCATATATTCCACAAGTTATTATTAACTAATTTAATAAAAAAACACCACAGAACTGACGTTTAAAAGTAATGAGTACAAATACTTTAATAAACACCATAAAATGCAAGAAATAGCAACAATTGTTTCGGGTCGAAAGATTTGTTGAGATTTCTTGCATTTTATTTTGTTTGTTCAAATATTTGTACTTATTAACTAATTTAGTCCTTTTAAAATTTCTTATTGAGAAAATCTATCAGTAAATGATGGAACCAGAAAGCGTGTTATTTTTACTTTTACTGTTGTTATTACACTGTAAAAAATAGGTTCTTAAAAATAAGTATATATTGTCTCAAAATAGCCCCGAAACAATATATACTTAAATTTGAAAACCCATGCACTCATTTTTGATTATATTCACATGTCAAACATGGAGTTGACCAATAAGAATAAATTAACCAATATCCCCATATATATAATATAAGTTGATATACCCCTATATATACCCCTAATATAATATAAGTTGACCAATATTCCCATGTTTGACAGGTCAATGTACTCAATAATGAGTATATGGGTTTTCAAATTTAAGTATATATTGTTTCGGGGCTATTTTGAGACAATATATACTTATTTTTAAGACCCTATTTTTTACAGTGTATTACTAATCTCAAATGACTTTAAAAACAATATGTAGGAGTATTAAAATGTGAAACAGTATTATTTAAATCTATAGTTATCAGTGCACATTTTTATGAACCATATAGAAACAAAGTTGTTATAAACGCAACGCAAATTCTTTCCGGAAGACTAATAATTCAAAGATAACTTAAGTCGAAACATCATTTATCGCTTCACTTAAATTAGATCCTTTATTTTTACACAAAACTTCATATCAGAAGCCCGAGCATTGTTTATAATGAGAAATATGCCACGCTATATTACTCTGAATTAATTTCGAAGAGTTCATTAACTTTCCCAGGAAAAGGTAATTTACCATAACGTTCTTCCGCTCTGGGTAATAAGTGGTGTGCCTTTTAGTTGACTTGCCGTTCCTTGAACGCAAGGGGACTGAAATTTCATTTTGTTATTGCCACTAAAGAAATCAATAACTCATGTCATACGGTTTTCAACTATACAAACTTTTACACAAGTGAGCAATATAATTATTAATTCTGAAATGTAAACATATCTTTTAAAAAAAGATTCTTTTGGACAAAAAAATAAGGTATCAGGAAGATATGAAAGGAAAAAGAGTAAAATCACGAATTTCTAAATAAATAAATAAATAAAAGATAGATAGGAGGTGGTATTTCATCATTTCAATAAATTTTATAGAAAATATTTGTATCGCTTTTCATTTTAAAAACAAAGCAAAATTGTATCTATTAAGGTATTATAGCTTTCGTTTTTTAAAAGAAGTATTTCTCAAAAAAAAAAAAAAAAAAAAAAAAAAGAGAGAGAGAGAGAGAGAGAGGAATTATTATTACATTTAAAATTAAAACTGCTGCAATTGCGCATAAATTTTGAATGTATTTTGACTTTAATAAAACTTATTGATTTATGTAATTTCAAATAAAAATATAGGAATTTAGTATATTTAAATTTGCCTAATATTGGCATAACACCAATATACGATTCCTACTGTACTGGTTATTCCCTACAGACTGTTAATTATTGTGCTTTAATCTATTTGTTTAAACAGTTTAGCGTTTTAAAAGTAAATGCTTTCTGTACAATCTTCTTATCGCAAAAACTATTTTTTTTTTGGTATTCACAAAATCTAAATTACTTTTGTGCTATCTTTTTAACATAAAACCTCTTTTTCAATACATACGAAAACTAAGCTATTTCTCTACAATCTTCTTATCATAGAACATTTTTATATAAATATACGAAAACAAAATTATTTCTGTGCAATCTTCGTGTCATAAAACCTCTTTTTTACACATACGAAAATTAAATTACCCTCTGAACAATCATATTATCATAAAACCTCTTTCTTTTAATATACGAAAACTAAATTGCTATTGTACAATCTTTAATACGTCTACACAATCATAAAACCTCTTTTTATCTTTTCTAGGTGCAAGGCAATGTGAGGAGGCGTTTTCATGAAACATTTCCTGCCGCATGGTGAGTTCAACATTATTATATTACTAATATATTTTTCAATGTTTATACTTGAAAAGATTTAGAGAGAACAAAATTACAATAAACAAAGTTATTGTGATTTTGATTTAGAGAGAACAAAATTGCAATAAACAAAGTTATTGTAATTAATATTCTGATTTTCTTAGCACACTGATATTTGAAACTGTTTCTTTTAGAAATAGGTTTCTAATACATTTTTATACTAATAGTTATTCAGCAATTTTTCATGTAAAGGAAATCATTACACTTTTTTTCTATAACTAAAATAAAGTTTTCATATAATCGTTACAATAATTAATTATAAGATTAAATTATATTTTTTTCAAACTTTATCATTATATAACTAAATATAAAGTATAGTGCTGACTAATCTTCACAAAGAATCAACTTATAAAACAGATATATGACACAGGATTTGATAGTAAAAAATACTCATAGAGATTCAATTTTCTCGAATATTAGACAGAAACAGAAGGTTTTATTCCTGAAAAACCATAATCTCCAATTTTCAACGAAATACTAATGGGTATTTTTTAGACATAAAATTGGAATTTTCCCGAAGAGGAGAATCTGACAACTTAATATCTTGACCCTAAGAATACTTTAGCCAAAAGTTTTCATTTATCTCGCTAGAGTGTTTCTGAAAATACAGTGAAAATACATTCCTGAAAACACGTGCATCTGAGTTTTTTCTAAATTTAGACTGAAAGATCCATTTTTCGGAAGATCCATTCTGAAAACTCTTCAAATTAAAGATTTTTTATCTTAATCATTTCAATTTTTTTAAAGAAAACTCATGTTTATAAAAGTTTCTTTAAAAAAGAAGAGTATCGCAAATGGCCCATTGTGAGCAATATTTGTTTCTTAGTGAAGTCTGAAATCTTCAACGAAAAAAAAAAACTGTTATTTTATGAGACTTTTAATAATAATAAAATTGCCTGTGTAATTTTTTTTCATCACGCTTTTTCATAGTGGTAACCTATATCCACCAAAATTTGTACAAAGGTTATCTTTATGAGATTTAATAGTGTAAGAAGCGCAATTTTCAATTTTTGGCTTTGTTTTAGAATTAAAAATTATCATTTTTAAGGGTGAATCCTAGACCGTCGTCTAGTCAGACATTAAAAATCCACTAAATCTCAAGTTTCTACTGAAAGATAAGGATGGTTGGTTGTGTTTTACGTCGCACTAGTGCTGTGCAGATGGGCAATTGACAGCGGTCTGGGACACAACCCTAGAGTTGGCCCGGAGACATGCCATCACAATTTTGATCCTCCACGGAAGGGATGGCTCTCCCGCTTCGGTCACCCCCAGAGGTATAATTTTTGATGGGAACATGGAGGACATTGCGACCACGAGAGATTTTACGTGCACCAGACACCGCATTAGTGTACACGACGGTCTTTGGCCGGCTCAAGTACCGAACCCGCAATCTTCCAATTACGAGGCTGGTGCTCTACCGACTGACTGAAAGATAAGATTTCATACAAATATATATATATATATATATATATATATATATATATATATATTAATTATACTCAAAGTCAGCGGTTTTTATAAAATTAGCTTTACATTTGTTACTAATAATATTCATATTTCAGTTAATAAGTAAGGCAGTAAGTGAGCCCGGTGTTTGCTGTAACATATCGGTTAGAGTCCCGAATAAACTACTGCGTCAGAAACGCCAAAGAAAAATATTTGAGATGATATTTCATCTCAAATATTTTTCTTTGGCGTTTCTGACGTAGTAGTTTATTCGGGTTTTAATATTCTAACGCCAAGTTTCCTGTTATTATATCGGTTAGAGAGCCCCAGGAAGCATGAGATTGCACGATTAGATATTTTTCAAAACAAGAACAATCTGATGTTGTCTGCCAAGAGGAAAGATGCCATTGATATCTGTAAACGGTCTTTGAGGTAGTCAGAATTTTTACGTTACGCGAATAGTCTAGTAGTATTTTCACGGTCAGAGTTGTTTGAAGAAACACAATGGATTGTAAGTGCCGGAGACGCCCTTGAATGAGAGTTTGGTGTGTTCAGAATTTTCATAAATCTCGAACCACCTGGTCGCTGAATACGGCTAGTATTAAATAATACTTATTGCATTTGTAAAATGGGTGAGTTGAAAGAAAATAACGTTGTGTTTCAGAAGAAAAGCATTAAATGAAATCAGTTCACCAATAATATGCAAATAACTGTATTGTTAAATTTATAATTATGGTAAAAAAAAAAAACAACTGGGACATTATATTATTATACGACTACAGGTTTCATTTTAAGAAAAATTGTATTTTGAATTACGTAAATGTGCGTGTACCACTAAACTTACCGGTCACTATAATTATTTGAAAATATATCCCATGAGTTACTTAGAAATAAATTATACAATTGTAAAAAGCAATATATATCAGTACCTCCGAAAGTATTTCGCTTACATATATAACATACTAGCAGACCCGGCCACGCGTTGCTGTGACTAAGTTATACGTTGAATTATACGGCTGTAAACTATTTAGTACAGTCAAATTATTATTTACGAACAAAGACGAAAACGTTGTAGCCGATGTAAAAACCCACAGGGAAACTTAGGTCAAAATTTGGAAGCGATTGATAAAAATTTTCGTAGTGTTGATATTAAGCACAAATTAATTTTATTGTAGGGTCCTATAAATTTTAATGGAGAAGTGATATATATTATTTCTAATGCTACTTTGGATAAAATTGCTAAAATGACTAATATATAAATTAAATTCTATTAAAATTCTATTAAAATAAAAGTATAAAAGAAACAGACGATTTTAAAATCAATTTTTATGGAGGAGTGAAATATAATATATGCTATAATGGATAATTTTACTATAAAATGACCTCATCATTTTAAATATTTTAAAGAGGGCAACAGCTGTAGTTATAAAAAGGAAAACAATAAGGCTAAACCAGAAAAATAAGTAAATTTGATAAATATTTTAAAACTTTAAAATTGGAAATCTTATGAAATATTGGACATTTAAAGTAAATACATGTATCATTTTAAATAGAAAAAGATTTTGGAAAAGTTTAGTGTATTTTAACGAAGTGATGAGAAGTTTTTGAGTATGTTAAAATTTTATTAGTAAATTCAAGTTAATAAAGATGGGAAACATTGATTAAAAAAAAAAAAAAAAACTTTTTATATACCATGCTTTTAAATTTTAATATACTAATAATATACTAATTAAAAGGAAAATGATAAATATTCTATCATAGTTTGAAGTCAAATTTGTTTTCAAATGTCTAAATAAAATATCTGATGTAAGATACTAATATTTTGCAGCGGAATAGATTTCATTTCTGTCATCCTTGGCGAAAAAAAAAGAATATCGCCAAATTATCTGGCGAAAATATTTAATTCCTTTCAAAAATCATGGTTATTTTAACAACTTATATTAAAAGAGTAATGAATAATATGAAACAATATTTCGTACAATACATATTACGTGTCATACATACGTACAATGAATAATACATATTACATTTCGTACAATGCATACATCTGGCATGTATATTTTCGTGTTACGCTTTTGATCGCCAAATAATAATAATAATAATAATAAAAGCCAAGGGCGACAGAGTTTTGAAATTTAAAATTAAAATTTTGTCAATTTGACAGCAAAATAATTCAATCTAACACCCGCGATAACTAATACATATCTATACCCAAATATAAGGATTAAAATCGGGAAATAAATTTCCTCGATTTTTAATAATTTCTTACAAAAAATCCAGTGGGCAATTAACATAGGAAATCTTTTTCTTGGTTGCACAGACGGTCAGTGAGTCACACTTCGCTTGCGTATAGAACTCATAGATATAGTATAGCATATATAGAATAGAGTGATCATTGGGGAGAAAAAAGTTATTCCTTTTCATTTGGGAAAAGACGACGTTTTTACCAAAATATGGCCGTCTTTCCCCGAGTGAATACACACGGGAATACATACTAATATTTTAGCAAATAAAATTTATGAATAATTTATTTGCTAAAGGGGAATGGAAGACTCCAGATACAGTTTCAAATTCATATTTCTTTCTTTCTTTTCTTTTTTTTTTTTTTTTCAATACCACTTAATGGCTGTTTCCAAAGCTTTTATTTATTTATTTTTTTCGGCATCAAAAATCTTTGTACGATAACATGGGGATGAGAGATCTATATATATTACTATATCTATGATAGAACTACATTAGCACTTTATCAATGTGTATAAAATCTTTAAATTGATTATGACGTCAATTTTCGTGATATGCATAATTTAACTTTTTATAATTTTTTAACGTTCACGTTTGATTAAATGTATTTATTTTTATGTCGAAAGAAAATGAACTCGTATTTTTTTTTTTTTTTTTTTTTGGCAACAATTAAATTAATGGAACTCACAGATATTTTGGAGCAACTTTAATAAAGGTCTATAATTAACAAATAATTGCAATAAAACAATATTGTGACAATAAATTGAGATAAAAACTATCCTATCTCTCAAGTTGGACCAAACTGCACACAGTGTGCAAAATTTCATTAAAATCGGTTCCTTAGTTTAGGAGTTTACCCCGGACAAACATCGTGACACGTAATTTATATATATATACAGATAAGAAAGAAAAAGCAGTTCATATAGTCAATAAAACACTATCTAAGACTATTTAATCGTTAGACTATTTGACCTTTATTGTAAAACACTTTTCATAACTGTTTATTACAATTAGTTTCTCAACATACAACTCTGTTGAAAACAATAAAAAAATCCACAAACAAGATAAAATGAAGGATTCCAACGTTTAGAGAAAATTCAAATATTAAAATATTATCCACAATAAAAAATAAATTGAAATATTCCCGCATTCAAAATAAATGCAAATATTTAAGAAACATAAAGAGAAACATTACCGCATTTAAAAAAAAAAAAATCAAATATTTATAAATAAATGAATGAAAAATATTTCTATAGACAATTTATATTTTTAAACGGAAAAAAGAATACCTGCTTTATTATATCTTTTTATAAGATAAATTTCAACGTCAAAGGGAATTGCTGTTATGCATATTTCAAAGCAAAAAAAAAAAAAAAAAAAAAAAAAGGAAAGAACATTTGGAATAGAAAAAGAAGCATTGCATTTACTTTTAAAGCATTCAAGTTTGAAAAATAGTTCAAAGCGTAATGTAAAAATCTTAAAAACCGGCGATTTTAAGGTACTTGAGCGCTCAAAGAAGCGGAAGCGGAAAGCTTACTTTATTCAATTCAAGTTTTATACTCATAAATGAACATATGTAAAATGTCATAATTCTTGATTTACGATTCTTTTTAAGTGTAGGAAAACGCTTCTTTGTTTTCTTTTATGTACTAAGCTTGAGTCGTTGATATTACAAATAAATATCTGAATGCATAAGCTGAAAAATATATGTTTTATATCTATACGTTGTGTGTTGTAGAAAAATTTCGAGAAATTTAATTATAAACAAGTTCCAGCTATGTATATATATTTTTACTTCCATAACCCAACTACCGTAGGTAATGCAAGTATTGTATTCGGTGAAACTTTTCGATTCGTATTTTCCACAATTTACAAGTTTTATGGTCTTCTATGTCCAAAGAATTTTTTAATTGATGTGCGTGTATTTATTGGGGAAATCTTATATCATATCTACAAAACGAAAAAAGATAAAATAAAAAACTCCATAGTTAAGGAAGATTCAATGTACGAATGAGGTTGGAAAGTTTTTATAAAAATTGACGATCCTGAGTTGAAACATGGTAAGCCAGAATTTAGACCGAAAGTCAGTGTTTCAAAAACGGCTCTAACAATTTTCTTCAAATTTGTTATATAAACATCCTTTTAAATGTCCTTTCATATGTTTCAATTTATTACTACAAAAAACGTATTAAGCGTTCGAATTACATAGTTCAATTTTAATGTCTCAGAAGTGGGTGTCTCAATCAATAACCTATCGATTTTCTTAAACACGCTATATGCATATAAAAGTAAGTAATAACGAGTATCCTTAATTAGTAAAAAATATCGTTATCGAGATTTCACCTGATTTACATGTTTTAAGGTCTCCTAAATGGAAAAAACGTGTTTTTCAAAAAATAAAGTAATGCGCATGTGTGCGTGTATGCGGGGGGGGGGGGGCGTAATTATGGCTTTCGTATCTCCAAAACGATAATAGATGGAATTACGAAATTTTTTCATTCATGCATGTCCGGTATATATACACGAGTTTGCCAAATTTCAAGGGAAAATGAAAGCTGGACCAAAACTTTGTATCGTGAACACTGTTTTTTTTCTATATAAATTTTAAATGTCTTTTCATTGGTATTAGTTATTTGCTACAGGAAAAATGTTGGATGTTCTTATTATGTTTCCACGGTGGGCGCCACTGATTTTCTAAAATTGTAATATTTAACTTTTTTTTCTTCAAACTTAATATTTAACTACCTTTTAATTGTTCTTGAGTATTAGTTAATTAGAAGAGAAAAATTAATAGGAATCATGATTAGTGAAGTACGTCTTTTTATATTTTCTGATTACATTAACTTAAAAAAAAAAAAAAAAAAAAAAAAAAAAAAAAAGTGGGTTATGGGAATTGTGTGGTTGGTAGTTGGTAAGCACCAGATATTTTTTTCCTGATAGTTATTCATTCAAAAGCAATACAATTTATATTTACAAATTTTATCCGTTGAATTGATATTGGTAGATTCACCAAAAGGCTTGATGAACTCCTTTACATTTAAAAATTACTTACTCAATCTTTTAAGCAATTATTCTATCATTTTTTATAGACATACTGTTAGTTGAATACATATATAAGATGAATGATAGAAACTCATGTACCACGCATTCTTGTACCCAACATTTATAGCACAGTTATTTAAAATACCTATAATATGCGCAATAACTATTAGTATAAAAATCTAAATGTGTATTAACTACTGAGATTTTAAGTATGTAAAAGGTTTATTTTTCCGATATTATTGGCATAAAAAGTTATTATAATGAATCGAAATGGCCATACCTATTATCCTTTGTTTAAATAGCATTATTATTGAAGCTACATGTTCCAAAAAAAATTCCATGCAAATGACCAATTAATATTTACAGAAATCTTTTAAAATCATTCCTAGGGAAAACATTTTTCATCTTATTTGAATGATAATAACTATATAGACTTCTCTTAATTAGGCGACTTTTCAAAAGTAATAATAAATCAATAATAACGAAATCAGAAAATATAGAGAAGGACTTTCGCATCTTATAAAATGCCTGAGGGTGCCACAGAATTCCTAAAACATAATAAACACTCCATGACGACAAATTCTTGTGCATTCTAAGCCTGTTACTTCAACTAACACATAAATATTATTCACTTCTAATATAATATGACCAAACAGAATATCTGTCAAAAATAATTGCTCGTATTAAACACCTGAATAAAATCAGTATACCGTTAAATATGGCTGACAAAATCGTTATTCCTCACGTACACTTTATTTTTACTTTCAGTTATCACTGTATATAATAAAATATGTCCGTGTATTTGTATGTGTGTGTCGATAGCCTTCTACGTAAACAGTTGAACGCAGATCTGCAGAATTTTGTTATGACCAGAATTGCAGAGGTTCGTTATGACCTATTTTAATGTATCTAGAAACCTGATTTTAGAATTTTTGATTAATTTTTTAATTAATTAAAATATGAAAATGAAAACTCTATTGCTTTAAAATGAGTCTAAAAGCATACTAAGCTGATTCCGAAAACATTTGCGCATTATTATTGTTATTATTATTATTAGACACAGAATGAATTATATTTATTTGCGTATGAGTAATATATATATATATATATGTGTGTGTGTGTGTGTATGTGTGTGTATATGTGTAATTATGTTTGCTTATGCATCTAACAAAATTGACGGTCATTATAACTTAAATTTATACATATTGATAAAGCCTGTCAGTTTTATCATTCATGTATAATTGAATAAGAACCCCGCTAATCCGAATTGATTGGGACCGGTGTCTGTTTGGTTTATAAAGAATTCGGGTTACCGGAAATTGCAATGAAAATAGAAAAAAAAAGATATAAGCTGAAATTATGTAAGTTATTCTTATACTAAAAGATGTAATTAATTAGGTATCAGAGTCATGGGACAATACACTAAATTGTTTAGTAAAGCTGATTCTAGCAAAGTTGAACAGGGAGAAGTAAACAAAAGCGAAATTCTTCCGCTTATTAAAAGTTTACCAGGCTGTGAAGATGCAATATTTAACACATTGTAATTGGATACTTGTCCTGTGATACTGAAGCCAGTAAGTTATATACAAATAAAGAATTAATCTCTTTAGTTCAGAACAAGCCACAAAATGACTTTCATCTAGAAGAAACTGATGAACCAGAGCATAAAAACGTTTCCCATTCTGAAGATGAAATGCGCTGGAAATAGCACATGAAAATGCGAACATGAACAGATGTCATGTTTATGAGATCTTAGCATAATATTTCTTCATATAGTCGAGAATAATATCACTTTAGCCGAGAAATCTGACAAATTTCTGTATCTCAGAAGATCGTCACTGCAAATGTATTTGTGGTGTGTTAATGTAATGTGTTTTTATTAAATGTAAATTTCATCCTTGAATTATTGCATTAGTTCCTTCAATGTGTGCAAAATTATGTATACAGAAAAAAATCCTTTTTTTCTATTATTAGAACATATTTAAATCATTTTAGGTAATCTTTTCAATTATAATTTTCGAAAAATAAAATCTGTTCGAATTAACCAGAATTTCAGATTAGCGGAGTTCTAAGGAAAATAAAAAGAGCTTGTACTTATAATATTTGAATGTTTGGTTAGTTCATATTAATATTTAAATAAATAAGTCAAAATGAAATATTTGAAATAGAAAATTAATGTAAACACATAATAATAATAACGGTAAGAAAGAAAAAAGAAAAAGAAAAACTGTCTCATACACACTGGAAAAAATAAAGGGACAAAAGTATTGAAATATGAGTAAAATTGTGTCAAATTTGAATATGTCACATACTTAAAATAGCTCCGAAACAAATATTCTCAAATTTAAAATCCCATCTACTCATTATTGAGTACATTGACATGCTCAAAAATTGGCCTCGACCGTCATGAATCCGAATATCTCAAACATAGACTCTCATTCGTGTATTCTTCCGCAAACCAGTATGAAACCGCCACGAAATATAGTGCTAGAGATTTGAGGGAACAAATTTTGTGTTTAGATTTGTAGAAATGCTATTTAAGAACTCCTTTTAGTTCAGCATATTTATAATAAATTATGAAGTTCGCAGATAATAATTTGAAAACACGCGATATTTCATAAGTGAGACAAGCATGTTTTTTTTTTTTTAACGAAATTACTCATTTGGAAATGAGTATGTCCATTTACTCATCATTTTTGAGCACTTCCTTTTTGGCGTAAAATTCCTATCATTTTATGGTCGACAGCAAAAATCAAATAAAATATAAGAAACAAGAAATGGTAAAACTTTTGCATATTGTATTGTGGTTCACATGTAATCGCGATTTGATTATGAAAGTGCTATTTTGATATAGGTAAGGCATCGTCGCAGGCAATAGGGACACTGACTTGAGACATGCCAGTCGAGGAAACCGCTGACGAAGGCAGTAGGAACCTAAAGCGACGTTTCTTGCAATCGTGGATTTTTAATTTTTTGATTATTTTAAAAAGTCATATAAAAATAATAGTGGTAGATTTATTATTTTTTATTAATTTATTATTTTTTTTTTAATTCATTCAAATATAGCGACCAGCGAAGCAGGCTAAGTCTGGTAGTTTTCAATATTTAAAATAATAATAAAAGCTTAAAAAGTTTTTTTTTTATTTTTTTTTTTTCGAAATATAATTTTTAAACCTTCTTGAGAATGTCATTTATTAACCTGAAAAATACGAGTAGTTTGCTGAATTGTTGAATTACTTTGCATAATTACTGTATATGTAAACCAGATTACGCAGAAAAAATGTTTTCTTGAAACAATAAGAATTTTGTTAAAATAACCAATTTATATATGTTTTTCCCCTAATGATTAATCCCCTCAACAAGTATTATTCCAATATCTAAATCGTCAATAAGATTTTAGCGATCTTTTATTATTATTATTATTTTAGTATAATCTGAATGAACCTTTTATTATTTTCTATGCAATTTCATTTAGATGTCTGCACGGGATGAAATTTTGAGGCCGGTCCCGGTCCGTATACGAAAGATGTACTTACATGGTCCTACCCCAACAATTAAAACCAGGCCCGATTTGTATATATATATATAAAAAAAACATGCATTGTCATATAAAAGTTTTTTTTTTTTTCTATCTACTTTTCAGATATCTTATGCAGCCGAGCAATAGAATATCCATTAACGAAACTGCTGATCTTTTACAAGACAATTACAGAAAAACAAAAATTCACTATTGCGGACGAACAGAAAACTCACAACGAAACATAAAACCAAATTGAAAATATTAGTATTGATCATACAGTGTAGGAATGCATTGAAAATGCTTAATACTACAAAAAATCTACTCTCGTCCATTTCAACATATATCCCGTAATGCATCCAAATCTTTTTATGTAATCCTGTAAACAAAACATTAATGCTAATCTAGCCATTTTCAATAGTTTAGATGTTTTTGGACATCTGAAAAATAATGCTAATTTCGTTACATAAATGGCCTTATTCACCATTAATTTCGACTGCCGGTTCAAAGCAAAAACTTAAAAAACGTCTATAGGCAGAGTGCAGCTTTCCAAGAAAATTTGGCATGCTATTTCTGCCATCTAGCGTGAGAGTTTTCATATAATTTTTGATTGGTTATCTTCAGCTAAAAAATCTGAAAACAATATTGCCACTAGATGGCAGATGCAAATTGTTAAATTTTGCTAAAAAGTTGAACTCTGACTTTATACGCTTTTCAAGTTTTCGTGTTCAACCGGGAGTTGAAGTTATTGGTGAATACTGCCGTTAGTGTCCTGGAAAATAGCGGAAAGTACTTAAAAACATTCTACATAGTCCCTAGATTCTACAAACCGTATGATATTAAACCTCATAGGCTGTAAAATATCTAATCTGTTTTGTTTGTCCGTGTGCGCAAACTAGTTAGCGACATGTATATACAGTGAATCATGGATAATATGGAAACCTATAACCCAGGATCACCTACATAATCCAGCACTGATGACCTTTTATTTTCAACCCTTCCCTTTTTTTTTTTCCGCCCGTAAAATGTAGTGTTCAACAGGATACATGCAGATGACCTTGGAACAGTATACTTGCCAACTTTTATGAATCTTCAATGAATTTTACGGATTTCCATTTAATTTTATTGATTTACAGATTGGCGGGATTTTTTTTACGAATTAATTAAGATGACAGCGAAATCCCGAAAAAGAACAACGAAATTTTATTTCGCAATCGCAAATCGAAAAGTTATTACAGAGAGAGATCCCGATACAGAAAACCACGTTATATTGCCAAACGAGTTTTACAATTGTTATTTTAAAAACTTATTTTTCAAACTTATTTTAATTATTTACTTTTTTGATAGGGTACACATTAGTATACATTTTTTAGTAGTATACATTTTTTAAAACTATTTTTTTTTTTTTTTTAAGAAACATTTATTTGGATTTTGTGACTGATCGACAATTTTGATACCTTTTCGGAACGCTTCTAATCCGAAAAAATTGGTGATCCGGTAACGTCTATTTCCCGCCGATGCCAGATTATCGATGCTTAATTTTTCATTATTTTGAACAGAAAACCTGCTGCTGTGACTTTAAATAATGTATATCAGTTTCGAGGCATATTAAAAATATTTGTGAAAATCAGATAGCGAACAGATAGATAGTCAGAAAGTTATAAAAAATGCTTAACAAAACGAAATTCCATGTGACATACTATAGTCTATAAAATATGAAATAAATTACTACAGAAAGTTTTTTACATTCTTCGTTAATTAACAAGGAAAGCGGAAAAATTTCCGATCTCACACAGCCCGAAAAAAAAAATAATAATCCAGGACTGGCCCAACCCGAGAATACACAAAAAAATTAAGCCTGACCCTGGTCTGACCCGGCCTAAGACCAAATTGAGAAATTTGTCCCGAAACTGGCCCAAAATCCTGGTTGGGCTCAGGTCTCAAGCACGTGCCTGTTCAGATCTCTAATTTCATTCTCTATTTAATAATCAGAGCTTTCTTGTGTAAGAACGTTATTGATAGACATCATATCTCAAGTTATCACATATGAAATTTTTATAAGGATCCTGTTTAAGTACTTTAATGTTTGTTTTCATATCTTTATTAAACTATTATTAGTTATTATTATTTTTTTTTTCATATGTTTTTTACAGATATTTCGGTTAATTTAATTTAGTTATTTTTTAATACTTTTTTCTTTTCTTGAGGATTTTGGGGGCATTTCATTATCTGCTTTCCTACATTCTACAACTCGTATTCAAAATATTAGAATAATTGATAAAAAGAATAAGAAAGAAATTATTTTCCATTTATTTTATTTTTGATACTAATTAAATGCAATTAAATTTCTTATAAATGAAATCTGGAATGTTTAGATAAGATTTTAACATTTGCAAAATATAAAATACAATAAAATAGGTATACAATAGCTTTCTGAAACACATCAAAATATTAGAATAAAATTTAGACTGGTTCAAAATATTAGAATATTTTATTTTACGCAAAAATATTACCTTATGAATATGAAGTAAATGGTAGTTAATATTTTGTAGCATCCACTTTAGCTTTAATAACAGCGTACAATCGATACCACTAAATGCCTGATCGATACCTAAATACGTGCCACTAACTCAGTTTTACTTCAAGGAGGATTTTCTTGGAGTTTTTACTTCATTGTTTTCGATGGGATTAATGTCTGGTGAGTTTGGCAGCCAAGGAAATATACCTTAATGTTGCGTTGGCGGAACCAATTCTTAGTTGACACCGAGGTATGCGGTGACGCTAAATCTTGTTGAAAGATGAAATCATCTTCAAATAAATCTTCTGATGAAGGAATCATGTAATATTCCAAAATTTCTTGGTATATTTGAGAGTTAACCTTTTGTTAGACGATGCAACTTTCCAGGTCCTTCTGCGCTCATGCAACCCCAAACTATGACACTAGCAGCAAATTTTACCGAACGTTTAAGTCATTCTTTATCAAATGCTTCTTACTTCATTCTCCAAACTCGAGTACCTTGGTTACCATATGAAACACAAAACATACTTTCATCACTAAATAATATTTTTTTCCAATCTTCTTCGCTCCATAAGCGTCTTGATTTACACCAATTCAATCTTATACGCTTTTGTTTTGCAGTCATGAGAGGTTTTGTTTTCGGTACACGAGATTCAAACTTAAATTTATGGAGACATCTTATTATTGTCGATGTAGAAACTTCAACTCCTACTTCTTTCCACTTTCGGTGCAAGAATCACACACATTTAAAACGGTTTTTCTTAACTATATGCTTCAGTTTCCTGTCATCTCTAGCAGATGTTTTGGTTTTCGGCCACCATTTTGGCGATTATTTTGAAACTTTCCATTTCTTTTAATATTGTGTTAGTATTTTACTAACGCTTGATTGCGAACAATGTAAATAATTCGCTATATAACAATGATTTTTACCGTGCCGATACAAATCAACCATACGAAGTTTAACAGATTTAGGAATATCACTCACACGACCCATTTTAAGACGAAAAAGCAACAAAACAAAATGCAAAAAGAATACTGATTTTAAATAAAATCGTCTGAATTTAATCAATGATGACACCAGTTATAAATTGGTGATAATGAAAGGAGAATTAATGTGAAATATTCTAATATTTTGAAACACTTGAATAAATAGTCTAATATTTTGACTTCTCAAAGTAATTTTTTTATTAATTAATCTTTTCAAAAATGATATTAATTTTAAGATAATAAATAAGTTTAATCAACAATAAGTTCTTAATAAAAATATCGTTTGCATATTTGCATTAAAAGACATTAAATTATCAAACGATATTTTCAATTTCTAAAAAGAAATGTAATTATTCTAATATTTTGAATATGAGCTCTACTATTTTGTTACTACACACATATTATACATGTATATATATATATATATATGTATATATACTCTGAATAAAAATTTTGTTACCAGAACCCAAATTATTTTGTTGTTTTAACCAAACAGTTTTGTTGATTTAACTAATACTGTATCAGCAAAATTATTTTTCTAGTTTAAACAAACTTTTTTTTCTCCAGCACATTTGTTTTACAGAGAAATCTATGGCGTATTTATAGAATTATTCAATGACAATTACTCTTCTTTGAACCATATTCTTTGATTAATCGAAGCAAGTTGATTTGATAAACTAATTTAAAAGATTGCTAAAATGACAAAATGCATCTACAATGTTAATCTAGAAAATAAATTTGGTTTTTTCAACAAAGCATATGTTTTCAGTGCGGGCAAGTTAAGGAAATAAAACAAACAAACAAACAACAACAACAAAAAAAAAGCAGTAAATTGTTTGTTTCCATTTTAAATTGTCTTTCATTATAATTATTAACCCCTTTCTTTTATTTTGGTAAAATATGTAATTTCTTCTCTCTTTTCTTTGTCTTTCTTTATTAATGTATAACATAATATAGCTATTGTTATATAAATATTGTTATATTATATAACAATATTAACTGAACTGTTGTGATTTAACTGTTATCGTAATATAACTATTGTAATATTTCTTTATTAATGCATAACATAATCTTTATTAATGTATAACATATAGTAACTTTCAATCAAATCACAGAAGATTTTCAATTATATAAATATATGTGCATTAATTAAAAGAAAAACTTTTAATTTAATCTGTAAATAAAGTAAATTTTCGTTTATTGTCGGACAATAACTGAAACTAGCGCAAAAACTAAGATCAAAGTAACAACGATAAGGACTATTACAACAGATATAGTGTAACCACGTTTCCTATTCCCAGTCAGGACGAGTCCAAAGGCTTGGAAGGGTGACAAGCTGACCGACAGGTTGGGATTTAGTAAGCATCCAGTCATTTGGTGTTCCCTTATCGCTTATTTTCTTTTAACGACAAAGGTTATAACCCCTATTTTAACAGTGGACTCGTTGAGTCCGCATATGCGAAAAGGCTCTTATATTCGGAAGAAATGTGGTTGAAAAATACCACAAGAGTTGAAAGATCAGTAAACCATCTCTACATTTTGACCAATAAAAAAATTATAAGCAAATAGCATAAATGTCAAAATACGACAACAATTGTTTCGAATCGAAGTAATTATCTACAATCTGTAAAAAAAAAAAAAAAAAGTGAAAATATGTGGGCACAAATGCATAGTTAAAACAACAACGCCCTGATTCAATCAGAAATAATTCTTGCATATATTTTTGCCATTTATAATGTTTATTACAAAGATTTTATGTATCATAATTGAACACCACTCTTTCACTGCATTTTTCTGTAAATCAATACTTTATTTAGCCGCCCGCTTTTAAGAATAAATCATCAAGATACATCTCAGAGAACAACGTTCTTGCTCACTTTACAATTTCCTGTATGATATCTGTTACTCTTTTGTAGATTTGAAACAAGAAAAGGGGGGAGACTGATTATGGCATATTAGCAAACACTAGATGAATATTAAGAATAACATAATACATTTCAATTGTCCATAAGGTAACGGGAAAAAGTGAATTGCGTGAGCATGTGGTCATCACGATCAGCCCAGTTGAGAACACTCTAATGGCATGCAATGTTTAAAGGTTAACTTCCCAATTTCTGTTGTTAATACAATAATGAATATTTCAAATTCATTTTTTAAATTACTTTTTCGTATGACTTTATTTTTAATAGTATCATTTAAAAAATCTTAAAATAAAATATTAAATGCACTGAAATGTTGAATGATGTTAAATAAAAATTTTGTAAGCAAAGATTGTAACTTTGTAAGCAAAAGTTGTTGAACCAGGTTATAATTGTTCCAGTCGAAGTAATTAAGCATGATCATTTCTCAATGGGAAAAGCAGGCAAGAAGACAGCGTATAAACAGCTTTCATGCTGCACTCGTGCCTACTTTTTCATTATCTGATGAAGGGTCATATTTAATTATTTAGAATTCAGATCATAAACAATTGCTTCATATTTCAGCAACATAGGATACTATCTTACAAATAATAATAATAATAATAATTATTATTATTATTAAAATATAAATGTAATTTCATATATTCAAAATAATAGTATCCTACTTCCAAGCATTAGGCGACATACGGTCATGTATCAAACATTTATTTGAGACGCACTGTAAAAGAAAATTGAGTTTGGATATGTTTATATGATATCATCTGTAAATTTTGAATACTATATAGAAAATACTAGAAATCTTTAAAATGGCATCGTAATAAATGCTAAATAGATAACATTATGACCTATTTTTCTAATCTGTCATAATAGTACATTTAGTTACACGTATTCACCTACTGTAAATAACAGTTCAATCTCCTCTTAAATAGATTAGTGGGCTGGAAAATGGCACTCTGTCATAGCTTTTCCCTTGTCATTTATATCAAATGAGAACCGCTAACATCTGTAGTTTAACTGTCAAAACAATTGTTATTTACGTGTTCTCCGTTTTAGAGCACAAAATGCATTATTTTTAACTTAACATTAGAATTCTTTGAAATCAGGTTGGATTTTATTATTATTATTATTATTATTATTATTATATGCATTTTTTTAAATTTTCCGATTTTTAAAGGACGTCAAACAACAATCAACATATTAAAATATGGAAGTGCTATAAGAAAATTTTGTTTACAAAAAATTATTAATTTCAAGCGTCTCAGATTCTACTTTAATCTAAAATGTAAGTTCATTTAGATTTGAATAGCGATCAGTGAAACTTAAATTATTAAATAAAAGTAAAAATAGCTTTTGGATTAAAAAGTTGTATTACTTTATATATTTTTCGTATGGAAAGTTGCATATTATAGGTCTGAAATGGAATTCAAATAATAATATTTATAGTAGATCAGATTCCTCTTAAATCGGCCATACATGCAGTGACCAAGAAGTTCTTCTCTTAAAATTGACAGACAAGAGAGGAGAGTTCGGATCCAGGTTGTGTTTATCGACATACCAATTCGGAGTTTTCCATGTTTTTCTTCAAAAATCGCGTGATAAGATACCTTAGAATGACTTGTATGGAAGTAAATTCACATAGCCCCTTGTCCCTTCACTAATATATATATATATATATTATATGTATATATATATATATATATATACCGCCTTTCTCTAGGACGAATAAGTGGCCATTTTCTAAATCCCTTAACTAGAAATATAGATTTCCGAGCTATGCGCATAAGGTACGCCAATAAACTGAATAGACGAAATTATCGAGAATTTCTACTGTACACATTTTTAGACGGTGAAACAATATTCCGATTACTCTAAATATTCTGAATCATTTATATTGCGAGAAATTTTCACTTGATTTTCTAGAATTTGGTAATAAACCAAGATTAAAGTTGCAGAAACCCACCTCTTGTAGTCTCATTTATTTGCAGAGATTTTTAAATAACTTTGCCCTCGAGAATATAGGCAAACGCTCTAGAATTCTAATAGGGGCTTCTAAAACTCTCTTTCCAAGGGGACTAGAATTTATAAAGATGACATGGAACTATTTTTTTCTAGAGCCACAATTTATATTCCAGATGTCAGTCACAGAAATTTTTCTCAGTGTTGTCTAGATAATCGGCCTTAACCTCCATACTGACACATTCTCTGAAATTATAATTATCACTCAATATAAGCCGCATTTTTTAACCCTTAAATGCATAGCGATCTAAATCTGCATCGTATATTTCAAACCTCATATCTCTTTATTTGGCAACCTTTGCATAGTGTTTTTTACTTTCTCTTACCCATAAGGTAGAGAAAGTATTGTTTTTGGGTCAAATTTTTGAACGCGAGATTTTGTTACATTTACACGTTTTGGGGTCCCCTGAATACGAAAATCATGTTTTTAGCAAATGGTCTGTGTGTATGTCTGTGTGTCTGTATGTCTGTGTGTATGTCTGTATGTCTGTGTGTGTGTCTGTCTGTTATCAGCATATCTCAAGAACAAATTATGGCAGAAAGTTCAAACTTGGTATTCTAAATGTGTATCATATAGGGACGCTACAGTAAGCTTTTCGTTAAGATCAAGCAAATGGTTCGTGTACACGGACAATCAAGAGAATTCTAATACATCACGTCTATGGGGGAAATTGCAGGAAAGTAGAGTTTAACGTCTATAGACTGCACTAAACCAAATGAAACGAATATATACTTTTTGTAATAGAGATAGTTAACTGGGGAAAAAAATTGTGTATGTAGGAGCCTCGCCTCCCCCCCTGGGGGGGAAGTCCCCCCTCGAGGGGAGTAAATTTTCATGATGGGTATCTTTCAAAAGAGCTCGCCAATACCTTTAAAACTAATGGTTGAACCATCGATCTGCGATAATTTAAAGCAAAGTTATCGATTTTTTTACTTTTAACGAAAAAAAAACTTAGAAAAAAAATCGTACTTTTTTTTTTTTTTTTTTTTTTTTTTTTTTTTTTAATATTGAGAATAAAATGGACTTTTTTTGGACATTTGGTGTTATACTACTTCTCTAATATCTCTAATATGGAAATCGTCTGCCTTATCATAAAAGATAATTTTTTTAATAATAATTTTAATAAATTATTTTTTAAAAAGAGAATTATTTTTTAATAACCGAATTAAATTCTATATAAATGTAGGTGCATTAATGAAACGGGGGGTTGAGGGGGGCTAGCCCCCCTTACACAGAACTAATTATCATATAAAACTCTTCCGAAGCCTAATATGAATTGTTTAACATAGGTTTACATAACAGTACTCGTTATCTTACCTATTAATCTGCAAGCTGTATTTATAGTATTAAATTTCAGGGTAAGAGAAAGTCGTGTGAGTGACACACCAGATTATTTATTTTATTTTAATTTAGCCAAAACTATTTATCGAACGCAACTAGAATCTTTGACAGTTTATTTCTTTATCTGGAAAATTTTTCATTGTTGGCGCGCTATCTGAGTACAATTTCATTTCGGCGGAGGTATTACGAATTACGATTATTTATATAAAAAGTAATAAAAACGTATGGGAAATAGGATAGAAGCAAGATAAGGATAATGAATAATATTTATATTTTTGCATATACTGATAAATTTATGCAAGAAAAATATAAAGCTTTTTTTTCCATTAATTTAACCCATTTCTTGGTTGGTTTCATATTTTATTTATTAAAAATAAAAAATCATGCATTTAAGAATTAAGCGAGGTTCTTTCTTCTATATTCTTAATTAGAAGGCTACGCCCGCTTCGCTGGTCACTAAATTTAAATGCATTTTCAAAAGAATTGAATCACTATTTATTTTTTTATATCACATTTTGGGCTTTATAACATAATTAAAAATTCCTTTTAAGGTCAAAAAGTCAAAATAACATATTACAAATTAAATTAAATTAAATATTTCTTCCGTTTTGCAACAATGCTCTGTGGTCTTATGTGAATGATTCTCAAGAACGAATCGTTTACAAATTTAATGGATTATGTATGGGAAATAAGTACGCTGTAATTTAAAAATTGCAGCTCTTAGTACTTCAAAACTGATAATTTTGAAAAAGTTATTGATTATTCTTTAATATTAGACTGTTTTCTTGTCTAATATTAGACTCTTATTTTAAGATAGAAGCAATCGAATGATATTGCGTTGTGAAACTTTGCAACGTAATATCTTTAAATCTAATAACTTGATGTATATAATGTGTCCACAAAAATGGAACAGATTTTAGAGCTCTTTTAAAAAGTATAACATATATGCAGGATATTTTTTTTTTTTTAATTCGTCAGTTTTTTTTTCTAAAAAAATGGCCGCCCTTCATCAAAAGCAATCGAATGATATCGCGCTGTGAAACTTTGTAACGTAATATCTTTAAATATAATAACTTGATGTATATAGTGTCCTCACAAAAAATGAACAGTTTTCAGAGCTCTTTTTAAAAAGTATAACATCTATGGCAGTATCTTAAAAAAAAAAAAAAATCATCAGATTTTGCTGAAAAAAAAAAAAAAATGGCCAACTTTTATCACCAAAGTAGTTAAATCTAGACCCATCGAAAATAGGAGTAGTCCGCCCAGGTGTGTTCCGCCGACAAACTTTTGCTTTATTTATATATAAACTCTATTTACAGGTATTTTGTATGCACGATACTTTTTATAGGCGATATTAATTTACAAAGCCTGAATTTATGCAGCCAGTGTTTATATTGTACCTCTCCCTGCAGTTTTTTACACGGATCTCCGTTTATACGGTAAATTATAACTTAATTTATGTAATTTCCTATCACATAAAACGAATCCACGTAGTACGTATACTTCGTGTAAATAGAGGACACTTGTAGTCTAAATCACCTGATGTTTCATTTCATATTACGACCTCATTGTAATTATTAAAAACGTGAAACTATGAATAATCAGAAAATAAATCGTTTTAATTTTTAACTTTAAAACTACTACGATGATTTGCTACAACGAAGAATTAATAAATATAAAAAATAAAATGCAGGGTGATTCAGAACTATTGTTCAAAAATGTACATGTAGGACAGAAACATGATACCAAGCGAGAATCGTATAGGAATATGTAGTTGCAAACACAATACAGACTCGCTAATAAGCCAGAGACCGATAGATGCGAGACAGGTTACAAATAATGGTAATTTATAAAAACTAGTTTGCAAAACATTTTGTTTTAAAAGAAAATTTATAAGAGGTGATCGAAATTGTGGCCTGCAGCCGTAATACACGCCTCGCAACGACGACACATCGATCGACGAACGTTCGCAAAACATATTTGCTGTATCGGCAATAACTCCACTTGCAGCTACTATTCATACCACCACCACCATCAAATTCATTTCCAATTCAACAGGGCTTTCATACAGTAGGGTTTTTATGTAACTCCAAAGAAACAAATCAACAGGGAAGAGATCTGGTGAATGAGATGGCCTTTATGATGTGTCCAGCGAGGCCAGTTTAGCACCCCGAAAATATAGCGTCCAGATATCATCGAGCAATGCGAGAGAAATGCGCCGGAGTTCCATAATGTTGAAACCCTAATTACTCTCTGCACATGGAGCGGCACGTCGCTCAAAAATTCTGGCTGAGTTTGAGAGGAAAGGTGCGATAAGTCTCTCCACCTAATGTTGACTGAAGCAAGTTAGAACCGATCATTCTATCGTCAAGCAAACCCGCTCAGACACTGATGATGCATTTACTCTGAGCAACATGGGGTCGTTCGGCTCTTGGATTTTCACGTGCCTACACATGCACATTGCGTACATTATAGATGCCTTCCAGTGTAAATATCGCTTCGACAATAAATAGAATGCAGGCTACAAAGTTGGGGACCGCTCTTCAAGATATTTGTAACCGACATCTTGTTTGCTATACAAACAAACGTGCCACGTCCCAGCGCTACAGTTTGCTTTACAAACCAATGTGTAACGCTACAGTTTGCTGTACAAACCAACGTGCCAAGTCCACAAGCTGCTGGTAATCATGGCAGACAGAGCTTGTAGACGTTGGACGTGGTACTAATGCAATTCGTTCTCGTTTAAGAAAAGCGAAACGCTGAATTAAGACTCACGTAAACATGCTGCAATACTTCGAGTGCTCGTCTCTTGGTCGTTTTCGACTTTTATTAGCACGGCTTTTCCAGGCTATGTGTCTGAGTTGTTGTGTCGACAACAATATTGTTCATTTGTGTTTCGGAACGTCCAGTTTTTCTCAGTCGATTATGCAGATGTCCGATCGTCGTATAAAGAGAGATATGTCTGTTTTCAAACCGGAAAAGATACAGTTTGATAGCATCTGTTCCATTGCAATTGGCTGCCCCATACATAATGAGTATATCCGCAATTTCTGTCTTCATGTAATGATCCATCCTTCCTTCCTTTCATACAAACAGGGTTGTCAAGTCAAATTTTGCCATGCCCTACGGACAGCTTAAACTGTCACTACATTAATGATAGAAGTTCCTAGTTTCGTGATGAGGATGTTGTAGAAATGTAGAACATCGCACAACATCCTCAGAACATCATGTTTTGGGAAGAAAGGGTAATTCTGAAGGGCTGAAGAAAACTGCTAAAAGTCACTATGTGCAGGAACCATTGACTACATATTAGAATAGATCACGGACGTAACCCATTTGTTCCAGAGCATCACATCCCCACAAATTCACCAAATTATTCGACAAACCGCTATTTCACTTCCACCAAAACAAGTTTCCTCCACCTTCCCCTGTCCGAGAATTTATGTGCTGTGTGCTCTACAATTTGACTGTGGCACGTTTAAAGAGTAATTTTCAGCGCTTTATATTATATTCTCATTGTAATTTCATAATTTTTTTCTGGAAAAATGGCAATGACATGTGTTATTTACGGCTGCAATGAAACTTGTATCCCAAATAACCAGTTGCCAAGAAAGCGTGTATCGCCAAAAGAAGGCGCCCATTCACCCAGAAACCGTAGTGTTGTTTGCGGAATTTTGCTCTGCATCCAGTATAGAAAATCCATTTTCTACTTCCTATCAGTACTACTCAATGGTAGGAACAAATGGCAACACTGCATATAAACAAAATACGCTTATCGTCGCTTCATCCTGGCCAGCTTCCTTCGCAACCTCTAGCGCACTATTGCGCATGCAACTGTGTTGTGCATGCGATTATATGTTCCTACATCATTCTTGCTTGTTATCGTGTTCTTGATTTCCATGTAGATTTTTGAAAAAGTTGGTTCAATGTTTATGTTTTGACTTTAAGTTGAATTCATGGACAAATGTATGAGTTGCTTGAAAAGTCCAAAGAAAAATTGATCTCACAAGATGCACTCCTTTGATTTCAACTTCAAATGTTTTATCCCTAAGATAGCAAGAAGATTTTAAAAAAAAATGTAATTGAAGGAGAGAATTAAGATGATCCAGTCAGGGTGAAAAAATATCCCACTCTCATTGAAATAGAGAGTAAAGTAAAGAAAAGAGTTTTGGATTTACAGAAAGAAGCGTCTTGGAAAAATGTTCTTGTTAAATACTCACAGACGACGGCCTAATAATAGATTGTACTTAATTACTTTCATCAGAAGTAATTGTTCCGTGGTTTTGCCATTTATGTTGTGGGCTTACAAAATCCTTTTTCTTTATTATTTAATCCGTTTTTCAATACATTTTCCTACATCCAACTAAAAGTTTTTTTTAATGTTATTTTGTTATAAACTCAATTTTTATTAGAAGTGAAAAATCAATTATGATAATACAAAAGATATTGTTAACAATTTTAGAAAATTTTAACAATTTTTTTTCTATATTTTCTCATATTAACATATTTTTATTTATTTATTTATTTATTTATTTATTTGTATTACCGTAACTTTTGTGTGCTTTTGATTAAAAAACAAATTTTTGAACAAAAAAAAAAAAAAAAAGGTTAGAAGTGCAACGAGAGTTGCTTTGTTAACCTAAGCAAAATTTGTACAGGAATACATTTAAACAAAAAAGTTTGAGGGCCAATCAAATTTTTGTTAATTCAATATAGCATTTTTCTGAATGCACACACTCTAAGAAAAAAAAACTAGAACAAACCACAGCATGCACATTAAAAAAAAAAAAAAAAACGAATTCTTCTCGTGCAACTCGTGATTGAATTTTTAGAAGCTCTGTAAAAATTCATGCAATTTTACAGCATAAAGTGTTATAGATTTGCTCAAACAAGATACACTTTAAATACATTTTAGTACAAAAGGTAACGATCACTCTAGAAAAGTGCAAATTGGACACAAATTGATATGGATACAGGTTTTGACAGAAAATGCAAAATTTAAAAGTTTGGCGCTCAATAAATGAACATGTGACGCTGCACCGCATCTTAATTGCGCAACTGGCAGGATATTAAAGAGGATAAATTTCAACTCCAGGTCAGAAATTCTTTGAAATTTTCATTCTGTGCACTCATATAGATGATATACAGATACAGATACGATAGATGATACAATCGTATACAGGTGCGCGAACAATATGTACAGATATCAGCATTTCAGAAAGGACGAATAGTTAGGCTCAAAGAAACCGTGTGTTCTAATCGGCTACTCAGTCAACATTTAAATAGGAATGATGCCATTATTAGACGATGTGGGCAGAAATAGGTGAACCATGGCTGAATGCAGCATCATGAAGGTAGAGGTTGGCCTAGAAAAACGCCTGAACATGAGGACTAATCAATCGTCAGAGCTGAACTCAGAGCCCCATATTCATCATTATTATAGATCCTACGTGCAACTGGTGCTTTAGTGACTACAAAGATCATTAAAAGGCGACTCAGAGAAAGGAGGATGAGATCGTATCGCACATTGGATCGACTATCAATTACCTTTGCACACCAACAAGCCCGTTCGCAGTGGTGTTGGGCACATTCGACCTGAATGAAACTGATTAGAATAAAATTTTCTTCAGTGATGAGTCCCGCTCCAATCTGAGCCCCGATTGCCAGTGAAGACGTGCCTGGAGACGGCCTGGAAAAAGAAGAAATCTCAACTTGACTGTCTCCAGCCATACGGCCCAACAGCAAGGAGTGATGGTCTGGGGTGCCGTTTCATTTCATAGTGGAACACCCTGGTTGTCATCTGCGGCACCTTTATAGCACAGAGGTATGCCAACGAAATTCTACGCCCCGTCGTGTTGCCCTTCATATCACGCCATTCTGAGCATATATTTCACCATATTAATGCCCTCCCGCGAACGGAGATAGTTTCTACTGCTTGTTTAACATTATTTTGGTCATCAAAGTCGCTGGATCTCTCCCCCGCTGAGAATGTTTAGAACATTAGGAAAAGGGCTCTACAACCAGATCAGAATTTTGCAAATCTAACACACCAATTGGACAGAATTTCACCATATATCACAAGAGGACATCTGCCAACTCTATCAAAGCCGAATAACTGCTCACATAAGGGTAATAGGTGGACCAACGCGTTATTGACCTGTTCACTTTGTGAAACTCTTTCTCTTCATTAAATCATCCAATTTTTCTGAAACTTTAATCATTTGTTTTTCTCTACATGTACATCACATGTTCCAATTTTCGTCCAAATCGGATAATTTTTTGTTACTGCGTCATTTCTTTCTTTCTTTCTTTTTTTTTTTTTTGTCTTAGAGTGTGACACAGTCGCGTTTAATCAACCGGGAATCGAACCTGATCCATCCCCGTAGGAAGTGGGAATGTTACCAAAAGATTACCAATCCACGTGTTAAATCATTACTTAGTATATCACAAACAATCTTGAAAAACATTATTATTTTATCAAAAATTACTTAAGTAACAGTATAACATGTGGGACGAGGGTACACTGGCAAAGTTCTCGACACTGTTAGCGACTGTTTATTTAACATGTATGGTTACGAACAAATTTACAGCATGTTGAAAAATTGTATGAATATTTTTTCGACAATGCTTTTTAAATTTCCAATCATACATTTATATAATAACACTTGAAATTTACTACATATAGAATTGACTTTTTTTTTACCACTCGTTGCGGTACCTTCTAGTTTATCATTATTTTTACTTTCTTCCTTTCTGTTTACACATTTAAATATTAAAATGCAGTAATAAGTAGTTTTATAGAATAAATTCCTCGTAGTTCTTTATACAACAAAATAAATGCTCGTATACTAATTAGCTTTTTTCTTATTGCCAGGTATTTGAGAAATTTTAAACTAAATATTTTGTTTGTAAATAATGAGAACAGTACTTCCCGTCACATAATTTATCTTAGTGCAAATCGCATTTTAAAGCATCGATTATTTTGACTTTATTTAAATTTTTAATTGCGTCCACCTTGCACACTTTTCTTTCTTTGCAAAGGAGGGAATGGACTCTTTAAAAATTCTCCTTAAGAGACTAAACGAAAATGAAAATCAATAAAAATTTTATAACTTTAACAAGCTGCGCCGTTCAAGCATTTAATTGATTCGATTTTAGAAGAATAAAGACAAGTTTAATGAGGCTTTACTTAAAATGACCTTTAAAATCACGAACCATACAAATTATTTTCATGTAGAAAATTTTGAAGAAAATTAATAAATTTACGAATTTTTTTTTTTTTTTTCCTCTCTTTGCATGGAATTTCAAGAAAAGAAATTCGTTACATACATAAAACATATTTCTTGATGTTTTGTGCATTTTCATTTTTACTTGAAACGATTATTATTATTATTATTTGGTTAAAATTTATAGTTTTAGTAAAAATTTATTTAGAACTTCACAAATTGATCTTTTTATTTATTTATTTGGACTAGGAGGACTATTAGTCTCAATGTGGGTAAAAACGTCGTCGCCAGTTTTTGTAGACCAGTTTTGTGTAACACCAAAATAAATTACAAATATCATTCCTATAATTACAAATTCGGTACGAAATGAAAGGGACAATTTTTCTGAATTCAGGGGTGCAAACTGCTTTTCGACGCGACAATTGGATTCTTTAAAATTAACTAAAGTAGGAAATTTAGGTGGCAACGCTTCATTTTAATTCATTTCAGTTATTTGAAGAAGTATGTGGCCCTGTTCTATGGTCAAAAAATGAGATTAAAAAAAAACAATAAATATTAAAAATTAAAAATAAAATAAAATAAAAATTTTACACATTGAAATTAATAGTCCTCTGTACTAAACTAAATTCTGTCTCTGACAGAATTTTTCAATTTTTTTTTTTCTTTCATTTATTTATTTATTTATTTATTTATTTATTTTTTTTTTTGTACATAAGAAGAAAAAAAATTAATGTTTATTGATTTACTGAGTGCGATTGAACTGCTTAAAAATCTGTTTGTGTGTTTATGAAATGTGTAAATGCTTTTAACCAAATGTACCAATATAGCATCAAAACTGTAAGAAATTTGATGTTAAATTGGTACTTTTATACTTATAATACAGCAAACAGTTTGCTGGCAAACAAAGACGAATGATTTCGCGCCTAATAATTTGTAACAAAAGTCGGCTATTAAGATAAAATAAAACTAATAAATTAAAAGAAAACACTGTAGAGATGTTATTCTTTTGTAAAATTCATAAAATTGCTAATTTTTTGCGTGAACACTGTGTACATTAATGTATTAGTTTTGGACGTATTTCATTACAAAATCATACAACCCAAAAATATCAGCTGTTTTTTACTGAAAACAAAAAACATAATAATAAACAAAAAACTGGCTAATATTAAATAATAATAAATAAAGTTCTTAAAATCATCAGTTTTTGAGTTTTAGAAGCTGTAAATTTTAAATTACAGCGTATAAATTCAGAGCTCATAACATTAGAATTATAACAATGCTATAAGTCAAAGAGACGCGTAACTGCACTGGACTGTTGCTACTGTTGCTCAGTGTCAAAGCTGGTGTATACAACGATATCTCGATTCGATTTTGGTCGCGAAAGAATATATATATATATATATATATATATATATATATATATATATATATATATATGAATTATTTGTTTTTTCAATGTCAAGAATTCATAACTTGAATAAAAACCGGGAAGTAATGCATTTAGCAAAACAAAACCATTTACTTTTAAAATTAGGTATATTAAATAACAAATATTGCATAAAAAGGTAATGAAAAAATTAAAAAAAAACCATTTTAACTTTTAAATAATTTTTAAAAAAATGCTAAATAAATAAATACATAAGTCAATATATTTCGTTTTATGTCGAAAGTAAAATGAACGTGCAAACATTTTTTTGGAATAATTAAAATAAAATTGAGAAACATCGTGCTAAAGAAACGGAACAGCTTCAATAAAGGCTCCTTGGCTAAATTTTAAATTTCACACGGAAGTAGCTCGGACGTTTCTCGCCAAGATCTTTAATTACGCAACTGCGATAACCATTTTAATTCATCACCAAAGTGACAACAAAAAATTAAAAGCCGCCAAGTGGCTTCGATGCAAAAGCTGTACCAAAGAAATTTTAAGAAATGAATATAGTAACCGATGCTAAGGAAGGAAATACAGTTACCGTAGGCCTTTATATGGAAGAATAGATTAAAATAAGTCCTATTGTACTAAATTAAATTCAATTTTGTGTCGAATTTTATATATTTTTAGTTAGAAAACAAAAATAGGCTTAAAGAGTTTAGTAATGTATTTATTTATATTTCAGAAGTTAATTTTTATAAATTTGGTTTTAAATTTAAAAAAGTGATTGTGAAATCCTTATATAATCTTTATTTAAATTTAAAAGCATTTATTTACATTTCTTGTAAAAAATTTTATTCTCTGCAAAATTGCATGTTCTAGAAGAAATGTAAAAATTTAATATTTAAATTTATGTCAGTTGTGCTCATGCATTTTTTTTTTTTTTTAATATTTATTCACACCGGAATTATATTTTATGTCAGCTATTATCTGAATTTTATTTTCCTGTAATTCTTTTTTAATGTTTTTTTCCTTTTTCAATTATTTTTTTTTATTTATTATTCATGTTTATCATTATGTAATATCATTTAAATGGGATAAAGAATCCAAAACAATGCTACACATAGTTGTTGAGGTCATTAGCGCAGTGTAAAAAAAGAAAGAAAAAAATGCATTTTGTGTAAAAGCCATTTAAACGCAAGACATTACACTAGAAATGAAATAATGCACCTTTTATATTTTCACTGCCATCTGAGTAGATGGCAGTCTCACAAATACTTTTATATATTTATTCGGAATAAAATTTTCTGTTAAATATCTCCAGTTCGATATTTGCCGTAATTTGCAAACAATCACCGCATACTGGGAAACAAAGCCAAACAATTTAGTAGTAGATTATTTTCAGGGGTAAAATATTTTAAGAAAATATTAAAAACTGTTCAGTATTTGAAATTAAAAAAAAAAAAAAATGTTCTCTCTCTCTCTCTCTTTTTTTTTTTTTTTTTTTTTGGACAATGGTATCATAATTTTTAGCGCTGGGTTTGTCACTTTGCTAGCAAAATGCTAAATACTAGCGAGTAAAGACTAACAGAATTGGCAACATAATGGAATAAAAGTACAATACCACTTTTTTTTTTTTTTTTTAACTAATTTCATCTATCAGCTGAGGGTATTTCATAATAATTAATTAGTGGTCTGTATATAAAAGTTGGATTTTGTTTTAATTTGTTTTAATTTGTTAAATTTAAAAATTTTATATTTTATTTTATTTTATTTTATTTTTACTCAAGCTGAAATATATACTTTCAATTTTACTTTAGTTTTAATAATCGATTTCCATATTGTTATGTTATTTAAATGTTCTTATTTGAAATTCGTAATGATAAATGCCTTAGTTTATCAAAATTAACGCTCGAAATTGATAACTTTCGAAACTGATGAAATAAATATATTGTTATAAAAATAAATAAAATTTTATCCTTAGTTTGAAATAATCAATAAAAAATGGAAGAAGGATAATTTAGCAGAAAAATATAACATCTCACCTGTAACAACGTATTGAGAAAAAATGAATTTTACTAGTGACTTAAAAGAAATAAAATACTTCTAAAAGATAATTTAAAAGAATATATCTAATGTTATATAAGGCCAGCCACTTGCCTATTTGGCAGTTTTTTTTCTCGACCTCGCTAAAGAAGGCCAAATTATGGTCAAAATATTAAACAAAATTAAAGGGAAAATAACGTTAAAAAAAAAAAAAAAAAAATCATAGAATTGTTAAAATAATTAAGAGAAAAAATAACAATATTAATCATATTAAAAGTAATATAAATGATAATAAATTCAAACCATAAAAATATGGTAGTTTTCTATTATCGGATTCAAGTAGAGTAAAATAAAGTAATACATTTGGGACATTTATGTATTATCCCTTCGACCAATAAATTAACGACAATTTTGATGAATTTGCGCTAAAAGTAATTATAAGAAAGAATTAAATTGCATTTCATTACTTGGATTCTATTATTATTTATTTATTTATTTTTATTTATTTATTTATTTATTTATTTATTTATTTATTTATTTTTTTAGTTAAGATAGTAAATAGTCGTTATTATTATTAGATATTTATCACGATATTTGGCGACTATTTTTGATTTGGCGATTACTGAAAATTTAGAAATAGGTTCATTTGGAAATTTCAGTCGCTAGGTGGGCAAAGACGGACTAGTATTTAAATAAATTTTTAAAAAACAAACACGAAATTATTATGTAAATTTTCGAAAATCAGCTTTATTTGCATCCGTAACTATACGATCTCTTAAACTGCTTTAAGAGAAAAAAGTTTTAAGATCATAGTTTTAAAAATTTCATAAGAAATATATCATAGTCATAAAAATTTCAGTAAGTCATATTTAAATAATCAATTATTATCGCAATTAAACTGTTCATATAGCGACGTTTTTGTTACCTATTTAAAATAATGAGTAATTTAATTTATGAATTCAAATAAATCAACGTTACAGTCTACTGTATAAACAATGTAATTCGTTTACAATATACAAAATTTTTATCGAAATTTTTCTATGATTTTTTATAAATTATTTTTGAGCGTGTATGAGATATAATGTTCTACAAAAGTTATGAAAATTTTCGGAAAATTGAATTGAGATGAGTTATAATTAATTCAGTGAATAACACTCATTGTCAGAATCAACAATTCTTTAATAACTATTTTTTTGTCGGGTGTGTTGGAAAAAGAAAAGTTAATATATACTCTATGTGAAAATATACTCTAACTAAAACAAACATGACAACTAATTTAGATACAGAAACTTGCAAACTTAATTTTACTTGCAAACGTGATACTTTAATCCGCATTTATTTTATTCAATACAATGCACGTCGCAAGAATTTATTCGAAGTTTCCTGATAAATATGGAAATCCAGAATCTTTTCTTAGCAAGTCCCTTAAAAAAGTGCGAGATACACTCATGTTTTATATTTGTAAAGTTCTGGTAGTCGAATAAACTAAACCACCAGAATAAGCTAAGAAATATTAGGCCACTGTCTTTCACAGGTAGCCATTCAAAAGAATACATAACAATTTTTGAATGCTTGTAGTAATTCACATTAAACTACACTGTTAAAATGTATTCTTAACAATGAACTAAATTGTTTCAAAATAGCTCCGAAACAATATATACTTAAATTTGAAAACCCATGTACTCATTTTTGAGTACAATGGCATGCTCAAGAATGGGGTTGACCAATAAGAATCCAATATGTCCATGTTTGACATGTCAATATACTCAAGAATGAGTACATGGGTTTTCAAATTTAAGTATATATTGTTTCGGAGCTATTTTGAGACAATTTAGCTCATTTTTAAGACACTATTTTTGACAGTGTAAACTAAAATTAAAAGCATTTTTTTTCCTATAAGGCAGAGGAAGTACAGACTTTGCTTTCAAAAATTAGGTTTTAGCGGTAGATCCTTAGGTGTATGTCTGTGTGTGTGTGCGTCTGTTATCAGTATATTTAAAGAACAAATACAATACCTACCGAAAAGTATTTGGACACTTTCGAATTTAAACGTTTTGTCAAATATCTAGAAAAAATTCCGCAGGAATTATCTTGAAACTTTGGGAATGTAAAGAACATGTTATACCTTATATATTTTAGAAAAAGTTTTGTGCTAAAGAGAAAAAAGGGACCAGTAAAAAATTAAACAAAAATCAAAATGTTTTGAATTACCCTGTAAAAAGTAATGCTTGAAATGCGCTTTGGCTGTAGCATGTGATTACGAGGGTTCTTCTAATTGTGCGTATAATTTTTTTATGACGCTACCACATATATTCATGGAGATATAACGTTTTCTTAAAATAATTTCAAAAACATTTGGCCCTTTTTTAATTACAACATATTAGATCGACTGCAAAACCATTTTTAGGAAACTTGGCATACAACATTAGACGCAGTATTCTACAATCAGAACGCAAAAATATTAAATATCTTACGAAATACGAGATTTTTACGAAATAATTTTTAACGATGCATGTGCAAGAATTTAAAACTTCATTTTCATAATTTAATAGCCGAAAGTATTGAGCTACTTATATGAAAGCCCCCCCCCCAAAAAAAAAAATAAATAAATAAATAAATAATAATAAAATATAGTGTAAATTCAAAAAGTTGTTTGAGGTAGAATGAACAGAATTTCAGTCCTCTCAAAATAAAAGCTAAACTATAAGCGGGTTTACTCAAATTTTTATTTTGATTCAATCAATGCTCAATAGTAATACAGCGTTCGCTAATTGTAAATAAAATTGATAAATTTCCCTATGATTTTCCCTCTTTTTTTTTTTTTTTTTTTTTTTTTTTTTTTTTCTAGAGAGGAGCTGAAATTCTGTTCATTCTATAACTCATAACTTCTTTAATTTACACATTATTTGTTTGAGGTTTTCATATAAGTAGCTCAATACATTTGGCTATTAAATTATGGAAATGAAATTTTTTAAAAGCTTGAGCATGTTTAGTTAAAAATTATTTAGTGAAAATGCTCATATTTCGTAAGATATTTAATATTTTTGCCTTCTAATTTCAGTATGCTGTGTCTAATGTAGTACGCCAGATTTCCTAATAATCTATTTTAAAAAAACTTTTAAAATCCAAATTTTTAATATATCATATCACATAAATCTTTTCGAAGTTATGATTTTGCAAATTTTTTGTATTAGGGTGAAATGATAAATTTCAGCAGAAAAGACTTTGTACTCTTTTATAAACCACGAAAATGTTCTGAGGCATTTAATTCATTGACCGATGCATTACTATGATTGGCCATTAGTTATTGCTTTGGTTGTGCCATCTATCGGTCATTACAAACGCAAATATGCATAAAAACTTTTTTTTTTGTAAATAACTGCATATTTGTTTTAGATTTATAAAAATATGCATACAATGTTGCTCTCTGCAAACATTTTTTTTTTAATTTTGAGTTTTAAAAAATATTTTAAACATGTTTGTGTACTACTTTGTGAATTTATCGATGAGTTAATTTTTATAAAACATTTTTATGTTTGAATACTAAATTTTTGCTTTAAATTTCAGCATTCGAACATAAAAAATAATCTGGTGTGTCACTCACACGACTTTATCTTACCCTGAAATTTAACACTATAAATACAGGTTGCAGATTAAAAGGTAAGATAACGAGTGCTGTTATGCCAACCTGTGTTAAACAATTCATATTAGGCTTCTGAAGAGTTTTATATGATAATTAATTCTGTGTGAGGGGGGCTACCGCCTCCCTCAACCTCCCCGTTTCAGTAATGCACCTACATTTATATAGAATTTAATTCGGTTATTAAAAAATAATTCTATTTTTAAAAAATAATTTATTAAAATTATTTTTAAAAAAAAATTATCTCTTATGATAATGCAGACGATTTCCATATTAGAGAAGTAGTATAACACCAAATATAAAAAAAAAAAAAAAAAAAAAAAAAAAAAAAAAAAAAAAAAATCCATTTTATTCTCAATATTTAAAAAAAAAAAAAAAAAAATCCATTTTATTCTCAATATTAAAAAAAAAAAAAAAAAAATTTGTAAGGTGTTTTTTTTTTTTTTTTTTTTTTTTTTCGTTAAAAGTAAAAAAGTCGATAACTTTGTTTAAAATTATCGCAGATCGATGGTTCAACCATTTGTTTTAAAGGTATTGGGGAGCTCTTTTGAAAGATACCCATCATGAAAATTTACTACCCTCGAGGGGGGACTCCCCCCAGGGGGGGACGCGAGGCTCCTACATACACAATTTTTTGTTCCCAGTTAACTATCTCTATTACAAAAAATATATATTCGTTTCATTTGGTTTAGTGCAGTCTATAGACGTTAAACTCTACTTACCTGCAATTTCCCCCATAGACGTAATGTATTAGAATTCTCTTGATTGTCCCTGTACACGAACCATTTGCTTGATCTTAACAAAAAGCTTACTGTAGCATGCCTATATGATACACATTTAGAATACCAAGTTTGAACTTTCTGCCATAATTTGTTTTTGAGATATGCTGATAACAGACAGACACACACACAGACACACAGACACGCAGACATACACACTGACCATTTGCTAAAAACATGATTTTCGTATTCAGGGGACCTCAAAACGTGTAAATATAACAAAATCTCGCGTTCGAAAATTTGACTCAAAAACAATACTTTCTCTATCTTATGGGTAAGAGAAAGTAAAAAAGCTTCTTAAAAAAACTCTTCAAACATTCTTGGGATACTGTGTAGTCAGCGAAAAATTTTCTTTTATCAATTGACATCTTTTCTACTAATTAACTGCAAAAATTAACACTCCGGACCTTCGGGATATCGAACGCTTGACCACCGCGTTACTAACATGGCGCTCTAACCACCTGAGCCACGGAGAGATAAATGAAAAAGCTTATATTTACCTTAAAATGAAGGCGCATTCTTTATTAGCTGGAAATTCACAAACATACCTTAGTGAATGACAGTAAGTACATAAGAATTTGGGGAAAATATAGCTTTCCACTGGGTCTAATACCCTACGTATATAATAAAAAAATGGATTTTTTTTTTTTTTTTTTTTTTTTTTTTTTTGCAATTTTTTAAAGAAATCGTTGTATTTTAATGAATATATGTGGTAACCTCCTTTACAGATTAAAAATTCAAATTTTTACAGATTATTAGAAGAATCTTCATAATTACATGCTACAGTCAAAATGCATTTCAAACTGTACTTTTTACAGGGGGATCCAAAACATTTTGATGATTGTTAATTTTTTTAGTGATCACCTACTCCTCTTCAGGAAAAAACGTTTATCGAAATATATAAGGTATAATATGTTCTTTATTACTCTCAAAGTTTCAAAATAATTCCTCGAGAATTTTTCTGGATATTTAACATAATATCTAAATTCGAAAATATCCAAATCCTTATATTGCATTAATAGGAAATCCATACTCGGTATTCTAAATCTGCATTACATGGGGAGGGATGATATTTTAAATTTTTCGTTGAGATTGGAAAATTATATATTCCGTGTATTGGGCCATAGGATTCAAATACATAACATTTATGCGGCGAAATTACATGTAGATTCAGTTGGAAAGTACTGTGATGTAGTATGTTTTGTACCATGTAGAAGCAGTAGGAAATTGACTTATGTTTTTTATATGCACAAAAACATGTTTCACATAGAATATAATACAGAAAATACTTAAAACTTTGTTTACCGGGCATCACCTCTTAGATTTCTGGTGTATTATCGCTATATTTAGAAATAGATCGGTGTGCATTTCAAGTTGTATCGTGATTATTTATTTATTTATGTTTTCTGTACTGAATTTCAATACACTCTTTGGTGTACATATAATATACAGATAATATTCAGGGCTATTTAAAATCAGTCGAATAGGTTTGAAAGAGTGGGGTGGGATGGCTCTTCTCTGAGCAAGTTGCAATATTGTTTTGAATTTAAAAACATCCTTATATGTTTTATATATAAAGCTACATTATTCAAATGGGTGATTGGAGAGGAGGTCACCCCTTCCCCTCCCACCCCACCCCCCACACACACTTATATGCATTTCAATCAAAAATGTTTGTAAAACAATTTTCAAATGTTACTTTAAATACTTTGTAAATGTATATGTACAAATATCTAGTTTTCCACCTCAAACTGTAATAATATGTCGTAAGAATGTAATGTAAGAGAAAGTTGTGTGATTGTCACACGAGATTGTTTTTTTTTTTTTTTTCTTTTTTAATATAATGGGGGATACCTGACATATCATATATAATTTAAAAGATAGAAAGAAAAAAAATAAATTCAACCGGAATATTCATATTTACTGTAGAAATGGAGAACAATGCCAGCTTAGAGAACATATACATTAAGACAAATTGCCCCACGTAAAATGCAAAATGTTCTTTATAAAAATAATTTGCGTTTGATGATTTTTTTTTATTTATTTATTTATTTTTTTTTTTTTTTTTTTGTAAAAGAAAGTTGAATTTACAGCCAAGCACCTTTAATGAAAGTGTTTCCTACTTAATTTAAGAGATAAGATATAAAGAATGGCAGTT